>PDGT01000014.1:4640726-4670653 GCA_003671415.1 Megathymus violae | reverse complement strand
TAAGTTTCATACAAATATTAAATATACAAAGTGATATTTTTTATAATTATTAAAAGAAATTTAATTTGAAATGATAATTTTAAATAATACATAGACAATATAATTTTTTTTGTTGGTAACTGTAATTGAATACGGGAAACTATTATTTATATATAATACGTCAAATTAAAATGGTTCAAACTATGGCAATGATGATTCGTTAATTATAATTCATGGAAATCAATGTCATATAAAATAATGTACATTCATAATTGATGTAAATTTTAACAAAACATTACTGCATTCATTGATCAATACAAAAATGGAGAATACATAATAATTATCTACTGGTATAAATTATAATTATCTAAATAAAACATTGAAACTATGTCAGTCTTTATAATATTACATGTATTATGAAACATGTTATAATGAAACCATTGTTTATACATATATATTTGAAGTAGACAATATATAAGTGTTACAGAACTTCACAATCAGATAACATGTCTATCACATTAGGAAATTTATTTAAGCATTCATTACAGTATAATTCAAGTAATTACATCCATTTCAATTTTAAGTCTTAGACATCAGACCTTTTAGGTGTTACTTCTCAATTTTGGTAAATGCTATATTAATACAAATTTAATTTTAATATCTCACATGATAATTATATTCCTAATAAAAATATAGGCAGAACCATAATTAGTAAGAACATGTTCTTTTGTAATATTCTCACACCAAATTGAAATCAAATTTATAAATGTGTAATATAATGACATATGCGTTTTTTTCCTAAATTGTACTATATTGAATGCTTAAACTTTAAACAAACGAGCACTTCCACTTATCAACTAGCAAGGTACTCCGAAGTTACACAGAACTTTCACACAAAGCGCACTCTCACCTATTTTAAGTAACTTAACAAAATAATTGTACTAAAATAGGCATGCTTACATACAAACTTGTTATTGTTTGTCATTTTGTTAGTAAAATAATACTAAAACATAGTTTATTTGAACTTCATCTGATACAGATGATTACACTTCGTATTTGGAACTTTTTTATTTGAACTCTTTGCTGTGAGCAATTTAAGATTTATGGTGCCTACTAGAACTTCACTTAGAACCAGGGTTCGAAAATATCCGATATATATTAAAAGTTTCATATATATCCATTTTGTATGAAAGTGCATGTGTTAAAAAACAGCAATTTTTCTGACGCGACAGACGCCATTAATACCGACAGAAGTGTTACCATTTATGGATTAGAACTTATATTAGGCAGTATGTTTTAACTCTACTCCAACGCCATCTACATTTGGGAAGTAGAAGTATGGTAACAAACGCCAAAAATTACTCAATAATATAAAATTTGATATATATCATAAAAAACCATTTGATATATATCGGATATATATCATGATATATATCCATTGATATATATCCTCGTACCCTGCTTAGAACCCTTTGAAACCCTTGGAAAATAACATTACTGTTAAATAATTTTGGCAGAGACCCAAATGTGTTTTACAACTTAGGACCTCATTGAAATCCCAATAAGTATTGTTACTTATTACATGTCTATTTGATCCCAGGAGGTTACCAGAGCATGAGCAGCCTATGGATAATAATTGTAAAAATTATCAACATAGGCAATCTTACAATAAGCACAAAAGTCTTAAAGTCGTATAATAATTTCATAATGGTTTAGTGTTAAAAACAATTCAAAAGTGTAAATACATTAAAACTGATCATCAAAAAAATTTAATAAGTCAATGATTCATAATAACACTATTACTCGGAACAATTATATCAATGATTTTCAAGAGAATAATCTTTATTTCATGCTTAGTGCATACATCAAAATACACAATGCAATCGTCCACCACGGAAATTACATTATTATTATAAAAGTCAAAAGGTTTTTTTTTGATATGTTAGTAAAAATGTTATAAAAAAATCATTTCTTAATGTTGAGTCAATTATTCAATATAATATAAAAAATTATTGCTTATAGCAAAATTTCTCCTCTCTACGAAATAAGCTACCAGTGCAGTATTAAGTAAATATATTCTGCACTCGTTCAAACTCAGCTATAGTATGATTCCACACGATCTCCATAAGAATATCCAACGTCATAGTATTGTTCACAATAAAAAATCGACAAAACTAACATCATACAAGTTTCGTCGACATCACAACTCTTCGAAAGTCGCCTTGGCTTGGGACGTACGTACCTTTGTTGTAAAACTGCAAAAACCTTACAACTTTCGAATTTGTATCTTGACAGAGAAACTGACAGCATTGGCACATCGCTAGTCTGCTAGTTATCTTTTCGAGCGTCATTTCATAATAACGAAACTAGGAGCACAACCTTTTCAACAACATCTACATTCTGCAGTTCAAATAAATTCGATTCGTCTCAAACGATCCACGACAAGCCACAAGTAAACTATCGCAAATAAACTGTGATACTTGTGACAGTTCACAATTGTCATTTGACACTTGTGAAATTCCCGCCGAGACATACCGTATATACTGTGCAGTTCACAATTGACATTTGACATCTGTCAAATTCGCGGCAGTTATTAAGCTGGGTCAACATTCACACCGGGGGCGGGCCTCGAACATAGCGTAGTTGTGGAGTAAGAGTCTGAGCGAGCGAGTTAAGCGCGTCACAGCAACGCGGTCGTTCGACCAGCCACGCGGCTAGCAGGAGTGCCACAAGGCAAAGCTGGATGGGTATCGAGGAGCGTAACACGCGCCACACCCATCCGCTGCGTGGACTGTAGTCCGGATCGCCCGCGCCGGTTTTGCTACCCGCTACCGTGACACTGTGCTCACTGTAAACAATTAGTTTTTTATTGACATTGACATGTAAAGACAAGTGTATGACAAGAGTATGAAGTAATTTGAAAATTTATCTGACTTATGAAAAAATAAATTCAAATGTGTGTAGTTCACTAGGTGTTCATGGGTTTCGGATTAGAGTTTTACGGCTAATGTTAGAACACAAAAATTTAATCATTGCGTAAGTGACTTAAAATATTAAATTCAATTTCAAATACACCAATTTTAGATACACTACAATTATGTAGTACTACTAAGTACTATTAGTAGTATTTGCCACAAAGCCAAATAGCTAATAATAATAAGAATTAAATAGTCACAGAAACTTACGTATCGTCTTCAATTTTGAGATCTGGAATACCCTGTTCCACCAGAGCACGGCACGATTCTTGTAGAGTTTTCACTTCGTTTTCTGTTTGCTCCATGCGCTAAAAATAAACAACTTACAAATATAATAGTGTTCTATAACTTTCATCGATCGATCGGTTATCATATAGATTATATTTTGAAATAAACGTTTAAAATTTAAACTTTGTTTAAAAATTTTTACGATGGATCGAACCTGACATACTTTATTCGATACAGGTTCATCTACCAAATTTTGTTTGAAACAATATGATTATGCAAATATGTACAAATAAATACAAAATAAATTATGTTTTATCAGCGAGTATTAGATAGTCTGTTGCGCTTGTTCAATCAGTTGTACCGAGGGCACTTTTTTACGTGGTTCTAGCAGTAAAACGAGAAAAATGTTTTTATTTTATTGGCGTTGGACATCTGACGAGGTAGTAGCACGATAAATGCTTTTATTCACGCTTCTACTTATGACATGATGAACTTCTTTCAGGATGTAAGATTTCTGTAGATAGACATGTTCGACAAATGCGGAATATAAAGATTCGTATGTACTTACTCAAACATTATAATTTTGTTTGTAGTTTATAAAAACATACTATTTGTAATATCATCGGATTAATTTATATATTATTTTGGCGTACTCTCACCTTGGCGATAGCCCGATGAGCCGGTGAGTTGGGTGCAAGCGCCGCTTGCAGTCGACGTGCGAGCTCACGGAGCGCACTCAGCCGCCGCGCGCGTCCGCCGGCGCCTTCACTGTCTCCGTCCGATATACCGGAGTCGGACAGCGAGTCGCACGTCGAACTACCCTGCAGTGCAATATCTAGGTTTAACACGTTTAAAATGACTACCGTTTATTGTAAAATATTATGCATATTATATATGAATATTAACTATTATGAGGCCGCTTTGCGGCGTAATAGTGCAAGATTAACAATATTGTGAAACATATGCTTTTAAACTTATATGTATTATCGTAGACATTATAATTATTAAATTTCAACTGTAACGGGTATTCACGGTTTTTGTATTTATGAGTACTTACTAAAGGTAATACAATGTGAAATATCATATCAGCTGGATAAATCGTTTATCAATATGAATTCGTTATTCGTATCTCGAATATGAGATTTCAATCGCTATTTCTTTAGAAAGAAGTTATTTATCGATACATTTTCATGCTTTGCGTATATGAATGTAATATTCAATTGTGTATTTATACTATCATTCAGGAAAAAATCTTTGTCCAGAAAAAATTCTAAATGGCCATGAGTTGCAGTCTGCGAAACTCTTACCTTTTTCTTCTCAATGAGCGACGCAGCCAGCTGCTTGATCTGAGCGGCAACCTCGCTCTGTTCCCCTACGGCGGAGCCCTTGTCCCGGAGCGCCTGTAACGTGGCTAGGTCCCCTCGCAACGCACCCTGCAGCTCTCGAAGCGCACTCTCCCATTCCGCCCACGCACACACTGCCTTCTCTAGCGAGAGCAGCTCGTTTGATGTGCTAGAAGGAAATATATTTTTATAGCATGATTTTTATTCATTTTTTTTCAAGAGTATCTGTTGTATTTATCTTGGTGCACTAAAAATAAGTGTAAATAAAAAAGAATATTATTATGCTAATAGGTATATGTGAAAGCTTTTATGCTGAATCACTACTTGAACCATATTCGTACTATATACCATCTATGACTGTTTTGTCATTTTCAAAATTTTGATATTACTATTTTTTAAGTTCCTTTATCTGTATACTAACCTATATGAGTGAGTGTAATAGAAGATTGAATATCGTGATTAGTAGGTGATGAACTAATAAATATATATTGGTTCTAATTTTAATATTTGTGTGGACTTTTAAACTCAAATCCCCAAAAAATAAAATTGCTATTAACACGTTCGTCAATTAGGTTATCACTCAACCAGCGATGCTGGCAACATACGTCAATCTGCTAGTAATTAGGATGTTCTGGCCGTGGGCGTAATTACATAGTTAGCCAAATAGTACAGGTAGTTTCCTCCGGTCTTCGCACTTCGACAAACTACTTCGTGTGACGTATATTTAAATGGAAATCAGAACTAACGAAATTTTTCCGCCAAGTTAAATGGCGTGTCTGACTTTCTAATCTTGACTTTTATTTCGTTTCTCTAATAAGATACTATCTGTATTACACAATTTATTCGAATATTTCATTTCAGGTTTTTCGCACATGTGTGAGTCGCAGTGGCCATTTCAGATAAGTTAGGTGGACTGTGCCATCTTTGGTTATTTTCATCGCAATAATAAGGAAAAAAAACTGTATTATAGTCTTATAATGCCATAATACATTCAAACACAACAAATTCGCTATTTCCACAGTTTTTTTTTTATTTTGATAACACAACCAACATCGAACCATCACCTACTCTATGTTGGAGCGCCCTTCATGAAGCCGAAACGACGTTTGATGTACAAGAGGCTAATGCTACACATACATTAGATACATCGTCCTAATGCAGCACACATATTCCACACTAACCTTTGATGTGCTTCGTCCCAGGCGGCGAGTAACGCCGTCAGGTCGCCGGTGAGCCCGCTGTCGTCGGACTCCATCTCTCCGAGCGCGCGCCGCACCGATACGGTCAACTTCAACATCGACACTTTGCATTCTAGTAAGCGAGAAAGACGCTCCTGGAAAAATAAAATTTATAAAATTTATAGTAATTAATATATATATAATATAATATATTAATCATTTTGCTATACATTCAACTGATAAACTTAAAAAAAAATTATAATGTTTCATAATAATATGACACTATTGATAGCGGAATAAATTTTATCAGAGTCATTACAAGTATAAAGAAAATACAAGCCTTTTTGTATAATCTGTCTGTCTCACCTTCAGTTCCTCAATTCGTCTATGAAGCTGTGTTCTTGAGTGAGGCTGCGGTGCGCAATCACCAGGCTCGCATATGTCGTCGAGTGTGGCGCGGAGTGCTGCCATTTCTCGGCGCAAACGCCGAGCGCCGCCCCGTCGAATCGCCGCTGCGCGTAATGCCGACCATCGCGCCGAGACGGCTAGTATGGAACAAACTTTATGTTAGAAATTATAGCAAATGCCCGCATAGAGAAATTTTAAAATTTCAAAATCCTGATAAAGTCCTTTTCGGACTCACATGGCTATGAAAAAAAATATGTAAAATAAATTTAAGTTATAGTTATGTGAATCCAAACCACGGCAGCTATTTGAAAAATTCTTTCACCGCTTAGAAGTTACATTATCCCGGATGAATATATATATTGGGTACATGTACATATAAATTAGTCAGTAATGTTAACATTCACTTTGGTTACTGTATACCTACGTAACGTCTTTTAAGACAGATAATTGTTCACCCGGAATTGAACGAAGTCGGGGAAGAAACTTTATTCTTCCCTGTGAAATGAACGCTACCGATACATGTAACTCATTTCAACTATTCCTATGCAGTAAATTCGTAAAATACAACTTGTTATCTACTTATCGTGGACAAGCCAGTGAGTCGTATAAGTATTCCAGTTTTCTTCAGATGTACGGTACTCTACAAATTTAAACTACTATTTCATATTTCACCGAGACGTTAAATTGGGCGTGTCAATATCACATGTGTCAAGGTTATCGATCGTGCATACTTACACGTCAATAGCAACCTGAGATTGTGAAATATAGCTAGGTAACCTATAAAAAAACCTGTCCAACATCAATACGCAGATATCATGTTGCAGGCGAATTGGTCCCTTTCCCCGAGACGGGAGTAACTTGATAACACTTGAGCAGTCGTTTGCAAATAGACCATGTATATTGTGTATATACTATACAGATATTTCAGAGAATCAGTAATCGGTGGCGCGGTTTGCCCGGCAACCGGCAAGCGGTTGAAAGAAAAAATGTACCTACAATATATACAGTACTACCGTTGCAGCATAATTAAAATTGACCCAGCTGGCTTGCAATAAATGTAACACGAATCAGTCACGATCCGGTCTAAATCTAACGCTGAACCCTGGCAATAAACCAACAGTGTCCAACTGACATACATTAACCCAGTAACATACACTACACTCGGCCTACATACCAGTTACATGTATTTTACCGACCTCTGATGGTCGGTATAAACTACATGTAAACAAATGTATATTTTTAACGGCACCGAATACCTTCTAGCACCTACTAACAATGGATAGTGAAAAGTGAAGGGTAAATGCTGTATGCACGTTGAGAGAATAATAATATGATTTATATTATTTCCTGCTACATGGAATTATACTTTCTGGCGCGTTGATATGAATATATCAGGTGGCCATTTTATATGTCAAGACCAGATGGGCAGCCAGACGCGTTATCAACGCGTTGCCGGCCAAAGGTGGAGGTGAAACCGCTTGCTATCTGGTATTAATTTATTCTTCTTATTCTTAACAAATAATCCGTCCGCGGTTCGCTCCAGTTAATCTATTGTTACGTTCACAATGGTTATCGCAGCCGTAACATTTGTCATTCGTTTTTATCAGGCCTTTTAAAAATGTTTTATATGTACCATATACATGTGAACCTTCACCGTGAATCCCTCTATCCGTTGATAGAAAATACATAAAAATATGTGCAGTAGTTTTTGGCATGTGATTCTTTACAAAAGTATGTACATATAACTAGGATATACTATTTTTTTAATTCAGTGTACGTTTACAACAATATATATCTTTTTTAATGGTAAAACACGAAAAGTATAATACGAAAAGTAAATAAATATCTAATAAAGTTATCTGGCACCAATTCAAATCGCTTGCTTCGCGTCGTCTCGATATAATGTTATTCGATATATTTAATATAGTAGTAGCATTTAAAAAATATCTGCCTTTTTCCTTATTCGATATGGCATCGAATCGATGTGTGTACGATAATATGACGACACATCAGAAAGTGATGTAGGCAATAAAAAAGAAAGTGGTCATTTGTGCCTTACGTCAGCCGGTTGAAAATAACACGCTCCGTGACATAAAAGTCGCTCTCGACGAGAGGATACATTATAAATGCATGTATTCAAAGAAATGGCGAAGGAAGAAAGCATTACTTCTGTGACGGGAAGGCAGCCATTACAACTATTTCCTAAGGGAATGCTTCTAACAATAATTATTGAATAAATATCAAACATTTATAATTATAAATAGAAAAATTGTAACTTAAAGGAGAAAAAACAACAAAAATGTGTAGATTCTGATCTGTTGGTTTAAATTTGAGAAGAATTTCAGAAACCTACCAATCTACATCATATTTCTGGGTGTCTGTTAAAAATAGTATGTGTTCTAAATGATTTCATATTCACACAATATTTCGGCTTTGTTGACACGGTGATTTTAGATAAGAGTTCGATTGATAGACAGGCTCTATACATTGTTAATTCCGAACGATTTCGGGACTGGCGGTTAGTATTATATGCAGTTGCTGTTAAATTGCATATTCAAGTTGTTGCATTTCAAATTTATCTACAAGGTAATCGTTACAAGATAACAAACGGATTCGTGACTAAAATAGTTTAATGGTCGAAGGAAGCGAAATGCCCGTTACGTAAGGCTCTTGATTGGAGATACCGTCCGCAATAATATTTTATATATCTCGACATTGCATTTACACTTCGCAATGGCACCCGATAATGGGATCGTTTCTTGAAAAACGGACCGGCAATTTGAGGGCCATGAAATATAATTAAACATAGTATTATGTAAATAAGTTAAAAAATGCATACGCAAGAGTCTTCAATAGATGAAAAAAAACAATTTAATCATGTATATCTCGATAGTTATTGAATATTTTAAAAATTTTTACACTTTGTTATCAATGTAGAGACCTTAACATATTATAATTTTTGATCTTTGTCTGTCTGTCTGTCTGTCTGTCTGTATGTCTGTCTGTCTGTCTGTCTGAACACGTTAAAACTAAAACGACTGATCGGATTTAGATGATTCTTGGCATATTTAGAAATTACATTACATACATAGAACATGTGATCGACAAAACACATACACTATTCTCGTACGTAATAGTTATTAGCTCGCAACTATCAATTCACACGATCACTTACAACGCGTCAACTATTAATATAACAATTAAAAAAATATGTTTTTGGTACAGTATGATAAATATTATTTGAATCCACGAACAAACCTGCTGATATTGCTGTAAAACCAGTTGTTTCAAGCAACTTTTTATATCGATTTGTACCGAAAGGGTCAGCGACACTCAAGCGGTCCTTCATCATCATCATAATACAGAGGACGTACCTATCCACGGACCGCATCGGGCCACTAACCGTAGACGAAGCATGAAACGAAAACAACCAATTTAATCATATTTAGGTAATTACCACAATGCTTAGATTAAAACCGTTTTTAACAACAAAAAGAGACTAAGGCGAAGAAGCATTGTCGTAAAGCGTTCATAAATCAAAGCGATAGCGACAAAACGTTGTACACGGAGCGGGGTTTGTGTTAAAATAGAGGCCTAAATGTCACTGGGTACATGAACTTGCTTTGATGCTCAATAATCCAACTAATTTACGTCTCTGGAGTCAACGCACTTGCGCCGTTTCGCGAATGTCCAGATGCACATTCTGTCGGCTTACAACTATGGGCTGTGTACTTCCCGTCACTCAGGACCGTCTGGATTCAATCGGTGATTCTTGTCAAGTACCACTTCATCGCAATAGTGATCTTTATTTCTCTCGAATGCGCTTTGTTGTTTTCATTCATTAGCGACTTTGAAATATTTGAAGATAAGCTCATGAGCTATACCAACATGTCTAGTATTTGTTTGCTTTTACGGTAAATATTCAATTAGTCAATTCGATAAACCAGTAACGTAGTTTATCTAGTATAGGTAACTGAACAATTAAATTGTCCATCTGTATATAAAGTTTCATCATCATCATCATCCAGCCAGACAACGCTTACTGCTGGGTCTCCCTCAAGGACGATCGGTCCTGCGCTGCTCTGAGCCAGTGGCTATTAATTTATATATATATATATAAACTTTAATACTGGTAATTTTCCATTAAGTATTTCATTGTTAGTCAAAGTTTTTTTGTCCAAAAAACCTTTAACAAGAAAGGACTTTCCTATATTTATTCCCGAATTTTAGTGAATACCCTACCTTTATGTAAGTACCTTAGGATCCTTAAAGTTATAGATAGTTTAAGTTACTTAATGCAATAATATTAGGTAGTTCAAAACCATTAAACTTTACTACTTTTAACAGGAATGTTATTAATCAATTTCAAAACTGAAATATTTAGTAGATAATACTTAAAAATTGCTTTCCACAGTTTCGGCTCTCTCAATAGCAACATAAGAATCGATTTGTAAAACATGTCTCGAGCACCGAATAAGCAATTTGCGTTCCAGAGGAAGCCAATTTGTTTCACGGTAGCCGTTCGTCATCGTATGGACTATTACAGCTTGCCATCAGGGTTGTCTGACTCGTAGTACATATTTAGATATTTTATTTGTTTATACTTTATTAAAAAATAAGTAAATACCGACGTATAAAAATTTTTCTGCCAGTCAAACAAAAAAGTTACAAGTGAAAAGTGAAGTAAAGTGACATTACAGACCAACACATAAACAATCATTATCCAAACAATATAACAGACTATCAGGCGAGTAAACCGTTATCTATACCAATATTACTAAGAGAGAGTGCGAATTTTCTAAGTTAGTACGGAAAGTAAGACATTCAAGCGAAAAGCATTGTGAGTAAAGAATATTAAAATTGAAAACGGAACAAAACGGTATTTATCAATATATACCAAAGTTTTGGTTAGTCCGCAAAAAAGTCTTAAGAATTTAAGTATTGAACTGTGTATAAAAACTAATAAAACTCAAAACAGCAACTGGGTTAAAAGTGACAGCCCTGTTTATTAAGCCCCAAAGCGGATCCGCGGTGCGGGTCATTTGTAAAATGGAACAACAGTCAAGCAACCCTCGAGACACGATATTCGACGTGACGCATTCGAATCGGTAAACATATTTACTTTGAAAGCCCAACGTGTCCCTTGTTACGTAACAGATTTGGCACGGACAAAGGAATATTGTTCCAAATGCATTTGACATTACATGTTCTGAAAATTCAAAATGTTTAATCTAAATATTTTAAATAAATGTTAGGTAATAGACGTTGATTTAATCGAGCTGGTAAGAGAAATGGTATGTGTTAGACGATGTAGAGTATCTGTTGCGTGATTATGGAAAGTTACTGCCATTGTGATGGGACAAGTTTCAAATAAAGTGGCAACTTTCAAGAGGCGTGAATACATTAATGAATAAACTTTGGAAAAGTTAAGTAGAATGCGTCAGTCTTGGGAAATACAAGGCAAAACTTTTGTTTTGGTGTCTTGGCTTTCGAACACAAATATTTTAATCCCATATGGGTAAATGGGCAGCTTGTTACAAAACATCCTCGTCAAGCCGCCGGTGAAAGCAAACAAAATGTATAAGTAGGAGATAAGTTATGCACAGTTGCGTCGCTGATTACTAATGTTTATGCGGTAGAAATTTAAAACTCTAATCAACGTCTGAGGACTGACTAGTTAACAAAACAATCAAATTTATTAATGTTGTTGCCAAATACAACATTCACAACTATATAATATTATTATATAACATTCTCAAGGTTTCAAAATAATTTTGATCATTCGATTTTTAAACACTAAAATTCACCTTGATGTGTAATGAATAAAGGAGGAAATGCATTTGGTATTAAACAACAAATTCATAAATGGAAGCCTATTTCCGAGTATAAATTCCGAAACAATAATGAGGTGACAATGATTTTATTTTATTGATATAACGACAAACACACTGTACCTGGGTAAGGCGGGAGGTAGTTCCAATCCATTACAGCTCCGTCAACTCGATTGTGCGCGGGAGTCAACGAGGCGGCAAGGTCTGCACTGGCCCACTCAATCACACTTCCAAACAACCTCCGGACAATCGTTATTACGAGGCATTGAGAATCAAATCAATTCGAAACTCACATCATAGTTTCAGCGGAAATATATCATTTATCACTGATATTTGGCGGTGAAACACGGCAAGGTATCGATTACGTTTAGCACCCTAATGTTGCACGTAATGGTAGACGGAAAAGTAACGTTAACTGAAGCGCAAATTGTCACGAGAACACCGACGAACAAGAGTAAACCTTGCGGCATAAGGAACTGAGACTAGCGCATAGCAAAAATAGTACAAGAGTACACTGCACAATCCAGGTAGATATACTGCAACGAACGCAAGGTGACCCCGATATAGCTGCAATTGAGCAGACTATTGAGTTTCCACATTAATTTCACGCAGAGACAAAACAACGCGTGACCGAGAACATATGTACTAGATAAAACATATCCGACAAGAAACCTAATTAAGGATCATTACACTGATGACAACGATGATGAAATTTGTAATAAAAAAGTGAATTTAACTAATGAACACTTCTGACTAACACTTAACACTAAAATGTCGAAACAATCGCTCAATAAAACTGATTAAGAATTTATTAAACCTAGCAATATCTGTTACGAAATAAAGGTTATCAAATGCCAATTAGTGTATTCGGAGATAACGCAGAAAATTAAATGAATTTTATATTATTTATTCCTTGAAAATATACTTATTTTCTGTATCAGTGATCGTTGCGTTTCTATGGATGATCTTTAATAACTGAACACTGAACGTGACATATTAGATCGGAAACGTCACCCACATATTTCATTCCAATTAGCAAATAATTAGCAATTATAATTAATAGGCATATTAAAACATTGTTTACCAAAACGAAACAGGAACTAACATACGCGAGTGAAATTTTTAATATCGCAATAAATTGAATCACGTAAGAACTTCCGCTATACATAGATATTAGACAACGAAAGGGAGTAAAAGCCATTGAAAACCATAACCTGCAATCATAAATTAAGTATTGCATAAGCCGTAATAGCGAATTAACTTGTAAAGAGAGGCAATCATAATCTCAAATCAGACGATGATATAATATGTAGTTTTAATGGTATGGTCGGAAAACATCAATTCACTTTAGGAAGTTACGTAACAGCGAGATGAATTACTACAAGCGGTCACCGATGATAGTGTAAAAACTTGCTACGCTGAAGTATATTTGCATGTATAGATTGGCGTATCTATCTGTCGTCAACCCACTCGGCGAATGTTTTTGCCAGTGGTTGTGCAAGCTGCAGTTCTGCTGTTGAAACATAACGGCTTGAGATAATGGCCAGGAAAGCGGTTGAAAAAAAGAACGGTAGTCTGTTTCGGTTTGACCTACAAACAGCGCAAGACGGCTAATTTTGGAGCTAAGTTAATATTTAAAGAGTATTCTGAAGTCAAGCTTGGTCGCTGTTTTTAAATTAAGCGTCCTTCTAATGACGTACTATATTTCATATCTATATCCTTGAAATATATAGCCTCGTGATTTGTATAATGAATTTTAATATGACTTTTTGTTTCTTTAAAACTGATTTGAACGTTTGAATAAATGTTAAAGATCTTAATGCATGTTAGGAAATCGTTGATTCCTGATTTATGAAAATTTTGTAGAATCTTCAATAATTTTACAAATATAGTTTTAAAGCCAAAGCGTAAATATGGATGAAACTGTTTACCATGCTTAACATATTAGAGGGGAGATGCAAATTGTATAATTAGCAATGCAGCAAGGAAGAAAAGATAACATGCTAATATCGTTCGAGGCGTGGGTTACTTAGGACGAGTATTGTGGGCGGACCAGTCCTATAATAGTCAGGTCAAGTACAACGTTCGTGTTCGGATTTGAATCTATCTACACTAATCTATACTAATATTATAAAGAGGATAGCTTTGTATGTTTGCAACGAATAAACTCAAAAACCACTGAACCCCAGTTACTTTAAACTTTCATATCATTTGATAGTATCATACATTAATTTTGTAACACCCAACGCATCATCTCACAAGTGTCCAAGGTGGTTTTGTAAAAAGTGCTATCTAACATTTAATCCACCCACTGTTTCCTTTATCAAGGTTTACAATATTAATGAAATAAATATTCAAAACTTACCAACTTCTTCATTGTTGTTGTTGTTTGTTGTTGTAACAGGTACATTAAATTTCGACATATTTAAACTTCCAATTAAAAATTTTAAACTCTTCAATGTTTTAATCACTCATCACTTTTTAATAATTTACTATAATCTAGAAATTTTCCGTTTCATCTTCTAACACCTTTAAAATATTATTATGGTCGAGTGGCACTATGGTATCGTTGTTTACAAAACTAAAAAAAAATCTAAAACAACATTCAACATCAGTTATATCGTCAGAGGCACATTAAAACCAGCTTTTCACCGACACTGAATCTCCGGCGCGTGAAAACCACTACTGGCTTGAAAGGAGTCGTCTCGTTCGGTAATAGCGAGTTTTTATGTAACCCTATTATCGCATTTACTTTCTGGGACACTATTCTCACTGGCGTCAACGTAATCAATTCGCTGGTAGTGAAAAAGTGCACTCTAATTGACATAATGATTGTTATCAACGCGCGAACTGGATACGTACGACTGTTGAGTGTGGGTTGAATGCTCGTCATAATAATTATGATTCGACGATTTCTCTTCTATTGCTTCACTCGGTGATAATTGTGACGATATACTTAAGTATCTATACCCGTATAGATTCTGTTTGTCTACTTGTTTTATGTAATAGTATGTATAATATTGTGGGGGTTGTTGTTGGCGATACCGTGGCAATATGATTTAGTGTAACAAACCACAATTGCAATCCGCTACCCACTTCTTATTTTCCAAATTATCTGCGTCATCATCACCATTACAACCCATATCGTCCCACGGCTGGGCTCGGGTCTCCTCTCGCAATGAGAAAGGTTCAGACCGAAGTCTGCCAAACCGACCAAGTGCGGGTTGGCAGACTTCACACACCTTTGAGAACACTATGGAGAACTTCCCAGGTTTCCTTACGATGTTTGCCTTCACCAAAGCAAGTGATAATCAATACTCACATAATCTGGGTGACACCAGTAGTTTGAACGTACATAGGTCGCCCGCACGTGAGGCGCGAGTTTGAATCCTGCACGCACCTCTAATTTCTTTATCAAATTAATTATCATTTGCTTCATAGAAGGGTACATGTGAGGAACCTTGCATACCAATGAGTTCTTCATAATGTTTTGAAATCTGAGTAGCTATGGCAAATTACCAACCAGTACTTTGCGTACTTATTTTGAGGGGAGACCCAAGCCCAGCAGTGGGACAAAATGGATTGTAATGGCGATGACGATTATGCAATATGTTATTATAATTAAAAATAATCCATGACACAACTTATCTCTGGATTATAAACAATACAATACTCAGCTGGGGGCTAATTTGATATATAAAAGAAATATATGGCAGTTAGCGGTACACGAGATGAACTGGAATTGCCGGTCGGATTAACCGTTACTGTCTGACAAACTCAATTAATGTACGAATTAATATCTAGATGCCCTCACAATAGAAGGTATAATCGCATCTTTGGGTATAAGAACAGAGATAAAATGCAAGAGATATCAATAAGGAATTTTTATACAATTGTACGGTAGCAATTATATTGGAATATCTATAAAACGATTTCTTCAATGTATCGAGTGTATTGAATCGATAAAGAAATTAGATTGCTAGATGATAAGGTGAAATTGATGTAACGAGATTAAAATGAAATGGCGAAACCGTATTACAAACGGTACATACAGATTTTTAATTTTTTCGTATCAAACACAGTAATTTTAATAAGATCAATTATGTACTAACGTGTTGCTGGATTTGGTCCTTTGACCAATTAATGAATGATGAATAAGGGAATTAATATTAAATATTATCCCTCTATCAATACCGACAGAAATACAGACAAAAAAGCAGAATTCGTAAACAGACTATCTATCAAGTTGGATGCTAAATTTTAAGTTCCGCCACAAGTTTTTATATCTAAATATGGTAAAATGTCGTCTTATATGATTTTAAATTTAACTCTTATTGAAGGGTATATTATTAAATAAAAATTAAAAGATGAATAGACGTGGTTCAAAACAACCTAATAAGAAAAATTAATATTAGATACGAATATGATTAAAAACAGTAGGTACCTGCCACAGTATCAACAAGTTTAGAAATACATAAATCTTCGCGATTTTATGAAGTGCAAGGACGTTCAACTTTACGTCAATTTGCCAAATTGGAATCACCGTGACGAAAAATAATCAATGATATTTTTAATGTAACAGTTATATTTAAAAAATATCGTTGATCTTTTTGATGTTTTCTGTTTTGATATACGTTGTTATATGTACATATGTACCTACTTTATAGTCCATTAGTAAGTCCATTTTCAGTATTCACTCAGTGGTGATAAATATCACGAATATCATTATCCACGAGCTACTTTTTTGCAATAGATTGAAAAAAACTAAAATTGCTCTTAGAACCACCCAACTGTTTATTTCGATGACATTCAGGAGTAACGTTCGGACCAGGAATACACAATTTTAATGTAAAACTAAAATTTTTGTATAAAACTTTGTACTCGTACATAGTTCGATATAGAAATATACATACATACATACTCTTGTTTATGAACAATGTCGATATTGCGTTACAAATTGAAACAAAAACTTCGCGCCTCATCATCGTAAAGACAAATCGCGAGGAATCGTTCCATGTACGGCGGCGATTACAACTGTTGATCTGGAAATCTCTAGATGGTAGATTAAGTAGCTAGCGTGGAGAAACTTCTCAAGCATGCACAAGTGAATCCTGAATGTCAACTTTCATTACCCACTCAAGTTGCATATTTTATAGTTCATCATCATATTACACGATACTGCAGATGAAGTAAGTAAACAAAAATACACACACTCATACCGGACGTACACAAATATAATATCACAAACACACATGACCCAAGAATAAACATTTACGTATTGTCACAAATGTTTTCCCGGGGCGGGAATCAAACCGGAAACCCCTCGCTTCATAGGCAGGGTTACTACCAACTGGACTACGTGTTCGTCAACAGTTCGTTATATATTTAATATTAACTCTAACAACTTTTATAACAGTAAAAGATTTTTATTTGTTATAATGTACTATTACATCTAATTTAAAGTTAGTTTTGCCAAATCCAGATACATTTAAATTGTAATAAGTTTTATATATTAAAATCGTATTATATTTATTATATGTAATAAAACGTTACTATATTGAACAAAAGGTTTGTACAATCTGTTGTTATTATGATAACATTGTTATAATAAATTTGGTTCAAGAGCCTGTCAAGGTAATATCAAGGTCTTACAGCATTTTAGTACACAAGTGTGTACACCTACAGTCTTACAACAAAAGTAAAATCCGTATGAGATCATAGCCACTCCTTCGTTTTTTTTTTAAGATTACCCATCTACTATTTCTATGTAGTCTGTAATCTACATTAATATCTATTTAATTGTAATTTATAGATACAGAGTTAAAGATATTCTTTGGGTCTCGGTCAATACCTTCGTGATTATCTTGGGTAGCCGACATTTTTATCGCTTGCATAACAATTAAAGACTGAAAGATAAATGGAATGAAATATGAAATGCCATTTTGTTGTTCATAAATAAATCGTTAAACCTCTCCCCAATGCACTGTCATGGCTTAAGGTAGAAATTCTCTTCTTAATTCAAAATTTATATAGAAATGGAAGATTTAACACTTTCTTCTATAAATTTTTAGGCAAATAGTAGGTAATTATTGATACAAAACTGCACGTAAATTTTAAACCTTCAAAATTTACGACGAATTGGAATTACTTTCACGATTACCGGTTATAATTCAGGACATCGACTTGAACGTTGTTTCCGCGACTGCGAGGCGAATTGCCGAATTGCTCAATGTTTTTAATGCGTAAAAAAAGTTTTGTACATATTATGAAATTAAATACATTTTAGTACCTATGTGGTTATTTCACGATGAGTTTTTATTATTGAAAATAAATAAAATTATAAAACACTGATATGGTGCTCGTACCAGTAATGGACACTTAGAAAGCTTTATACAATAAAATACCACAGCCATTTGTGTTTCAATTAAATTAGGAACTCATTATTATATGAATGGTATAAAATATATATTATTTAACAACTTAGTTAAGATATGACAAAAATTGACAGTATTAAAAAAATGGAGTAAAACAAATGATCACATATTCCAGATATTCTTATATATTTTTCTAATTCGAACAGAAGATTTACAATTTTTTTAACTCTAGCACTAGCGTACAATTGAGTCATACATTGGAGTTAAAAAAAGCTGTACCTGCCAGCAGAAGCATGTAGCCACATCAGTTATAAAAATCATGACATTCACACTACGTCATATCGTTGCAATACAATAAATAACCCACACTTTCTGTTAATTTGATGCAGCAGCCATTGACACATCGCGGCGTTAAAACAGAGCATTTTACATTTATTTTTACTGTCTTGCGGTTAATTGGCATAGAAGGTAAATTAATTTATTAAACGTTGTGCCTATTATTGTAATTACTAGATAATCACTAGATTTCTTTATGAAAACCCTAAGCTCCTAAAGCTAATTATATCAAAAAGTATTTTCATAATTAAATAATACGAAATAATATCTACTAATACATATTAGCAAAAGGCATTTAATATTGTGTACTCGTCCTAAAGGTTAATAGGTAGAAATCGCTGTTCAACGATGACATCACTTTTTAAGCTATTGTTCTGTTGTAAAATTTACTTAAACGCGTTTCGAGTGCACAGTGAAGAGAGACTAAATGTCTACTATTATATATTTTATTTACGTAGAGACACAACAACATGGTGGTAACTATTAAATGTGTTGCTACATTGCAGATAGATAGATATTTGCATACATACACAGTAAATATCAGAGGTGTTATGGAGCTCCGTAACCGTAACCGAAACTATCGGATATCCGAAACCGTAACGAATCCGATAAAAAAGATTCGGATAATTTCGGATAGAGGTAGCGTCTAAATAAAGCACTCCATGACTGGTTAACGCTGACCGATCCGATACATTAGCCGCGTCGTCTTCATTTTAGACAGTTTTTATTATTTAATTAGTTTTTCTGTGATTATAATACCACACAAAACCTGGAAACAAAGTCAAACTTTGTAAGTACATTATATATTTTTGCCAAGTCGAAAATCATCTAACATCCGTAACCAAAATTATCCGAAACAATCGAATAATCCGAAATAATTTAATATCCATAACCGTAACCGAAACCGGTACAATATTATTCATATATCCGTATCCATATCCGGATCCGAAATTCCATATCCATAACATCCCTAGTAAACAAATGTATTCCTCCTACAATTCATAATTTATTCAAACACGCGTCGGCGGTGTACCTATCGTTAAGTTAACTAGACATCGCACCTCGGCTTTGTTATAATATTACCTAAAACTAACGTTCACAAAAGTGAAAGCCCTAAATACTAAATTCGCCGACTCATCAAACCAGTATAGGAAGTCAGTGACACATTTCAAATCGAAATAAAAATTTGTTTAGTTGCAACAATAATATGGTGGCAATTCGCAATCTTATACAAACGATTCTGTATCATTTTTATTATTAGTTTTTTTGTACTTAAAATAGTTATGCTCGACAACAATCCCACTTTACGGTAAATGGTGATGATGTCTAAGGTGTTGAACGCACTGACATATAAAAACCTATTCACACTCGAAGACAGTTTTCATCATTACAACTCATAAATTGTCTGACCCGGATCTCCTCTTACAAACAGCAAAGGCTATCTACCCTGGCTCGCTTAACAGACTCAACACCTTGCGCGTGACGGAGAACTCTAAGCAATACAAGTTTTCTCGCGATTGTTTCCTTCGCCTAAATAAAAAACATAACATAAAAAAATTAGATTTATGAATCTAACCCACGTTCCTAGGTACAAGAGACACAACATAATTGGTTTTTATCCTAAGATAAATCAAAACAAAATAGAATTCGATTTATATTTATTTCTAGAATATAGTCACCACATCGGTCACGACATTTAATAGTGTCGCGGTCTGGAATTGGAAAAGTGACCGTAAAATGTCATGAGTGCTTCTACACTTATGTATTACAAAACGCTAATTCAACAATCAGTTCTAGTTGTTATAATCCGACAGTACTCGGTAAGAATGTTCAAGATTTTCAGCTTATCCACTTTCTCCACTACTGGTACACTGGTGAAGTACGCTCTAGGCTTATTCAGTTATGAGGTGATACTAGTACCTCACAATAGATAGAGATGAATTTGGGTGGGTAGATATTATTGAGAAACATACTTATGTAACGATGGTTATAGCAAATGTTAATGAAGTACGGCGTTAATTATATCTAATTAGATAATGATTGAAAATCAATGTAATTTGTCGCACTTTTGTCGCATATTTCTATCGACTGATTTTATCTACAACCAAGCTTATAAAGAAGCGCTGAGTGAAACCTAAGTTTTGTTTCGCAATATCTCTTGTCGCTTACGAAGACTACTCATACAAGAGCACAGATTATATTTAAACCGTACTGCATTCATATGTAAAGACAAATCTTAATATGAAAAGTCTATTTAGTCACAGAATGGGTGTAGTAGCTACCATATTGAATTTACCGCTTTGGTATATTCAAATCACTACATCTACTGCTTGACACTGGGTCTTAAACAATCTCGAATGAACATACAATCTCAATTATGTTGTTCACAAACACGACTATCGCAAACATACGTAGGAGTGGTACATTGGTATGATTATATAACGTCTATGACCATTGTTTACCAACAATACCATTGTAAAGTCACGGAAGAAAGGGACGGAGAGACAGTGGGTGTTTGTGTCAATGAACTGCCGGAAGCAATAGAATGAGGCGCAGATTTATAACAATGTATTATTTACCAACATTCAACAACACCTTTTTTAACAGACTTCAAAATAAGAGGAAGGTCTATGTTCGCGTGTATGTATTTTTCAAATCGTTAAGTTAACCTTGAGTATAGGAATAGCTGCGATAAATACGTTTATACAATAGAAAACAAGAATTAATTACAACACAAATATTAGAAATAATGCCATTGCCATTGAACGTCGAGACTGTAACATTGAAACGCGATCACAAGACCTTTTTATGTAATAGGAATTTATTTATTACATGAATGTTCACTTATCGAGCAGTAAAAAAATAAAAAAAATTAAGAGCAATATTAAGGTTAATTGACCACATAATTTATTGATAACGGTAGTTAGTTTATGCAGGTAGGCAAAACGATACACTTTATGCGCGAATACGGTTGTTATTATTCTAATAATTATAAGAAATAGGAAATGTTTAATTACGCAAATTTTATTATGCAATAGTATGCTAGCAGAAGAGTGTGTAGTTTTTCAAACATAAGTCAGTACCAATTTCTGAAATTGCGTTGTACGTTGCTGTTAAATGATTCGCGCAAAATGGAAAATAATTGTGAACTGTACCGTCTACTACTGCGAGCGAATGTCGGGCCTGAATAAATTGTATTTATTGTCAGACATTTCAGCGATAAAACGTTCAAAACGCAACAGAATCGATTTATTTCACCGAACAATTTGTTTGTACATTTCCAATTAATAATTGGTCAATCAATTGTCGGGATAACTAGCGACTACAAAAACTCAGCAGCCCGTACGAGCGAAAGTGTTAACCACTCGTGCGCATCCAGTTTCATTTTCTCCCGTTTACACGAAAACAATCTTATCGACACGCCAAACAAAAATTCTCTCTTTAAAATAGATTCGTTAGCGTACGATTGCAGATGAAACTGAAATCACTAACGTTAGAGAAACGCGGAAAATTATCCGTGTTGTAAACACAAAATCACTCGCGGCCCGATATACGACCTTGGACGGCCATACACGACTGTCGCGCCCGGCGCATTCAGCTGATCTACTGTGTACTTCGCCTCGCACAACCCAGAACGCACCTCGAGCGCTTTAAGCGAACTCGTTGATCCATACCACGCGCAACTACGCATTATCGAGTCTACAGCTAATAAAGCGCTGCTTGCACGACGATATCACCTTTGTAGAAAATCTTTTTATGGTTATGTCTTCGTATTTGGAAGAGTTCTTATGAACAATCAAAGTAACGTCAGCTCAAGGACCGCTCTGTGGACATACGTCTCGGACGATCCATTGTGTCGTGAAGGATAAATCCACATTTACTCAAATGAGGTGACATCATTACACAAACCGATGAAGTAAATTGTAATGAGGTGGATATCGGCTGTCGCTCGCTACGTCCAGCACACGTACAAGGTCGTAAACCATATTACAGATACCAAGTTACTTTTAACAATATAATCGAACAATACGAAAATGAGTTATGATATTTTAATTGTTTATTTACTTCACACAATCTTCTTTTCAAGTCAACCGTCACTGTCCACATGTATTCAAGAATCAACAATGAGGGCACTTAATACATGATGGCACTCTCTACTAGTCAAACCTTAAATAACAAAATAGGAATTTATACTCCTTGACATATAATTATATCATTCAAGATATATAAAGATAGTGAAAATAGTAAGAAGTAGTTGTCATGTTATGTTCCATCCATTTTTCTTTATTTAAGTATTTATACTATAAGATTTAAGGTTACATGATTGAATTGACATGTTCTTGTGCTAATTGTATCAGTACAGTTACTTGTTAAGAGAAAAAAGAAGTTCCAAGTTATTCGTTATAAAAACGCGTAGCAACGGCATATAATTTATCATCGATCTAATAATTGCCTCGAGCCTTTTCAATCAATGTCGAGACAGCATTCCGAGTGGTTATTTCTGCTTTGAACATAATCACTGCATAATGACCGTACTAATTGGTCTCTACTAAAAATATATAACCGATCCAAACCTATTACTTTAAGGCCTTAGAATATTTCACTTATGTTATGTGGAGATTATAATATACAATATTTTTAACATTTCCATGCTAATCGTTTTTGTTTTGCCAGTAAAATAAAGGAACAGTTTTTTGGATCTCTTGACATAATTATAAAAATAGTAATTGTTTGACTCCGGCCTTGCAACGTTTGGCGTGTACCAACTGAAAATAACTCGATATTCAAATTGTGATCAAAGCCAAGAATGCGCTCGCGCGTGCTGCGTACACTTGCTCCGTTGCGTAAGTTCAAGATTCAGATTTAAACAAACAATTGGACACTGTCCACATTAGAGATGTTATGGAGCTCCGTAACCGTAACCGAAACTATCGTATATCCGAATTAAAATATATCTGAAACCGTAACCGAATCCGATAAAAAAGTTTCGAATAATTACGGATAGGGGCAGACTCTAAATGAAATACGTTGTGCTAAGTTTTCGCCGGCTGAGCTGATACACTAGCCGCGTCGCTCACATTATTTTTAGACAGTTTTATCACTAAATTTTAAGGCTATTGTTCTTTGCTATGATTGCAATACCAGATAATATCTAGTAATAAAGTCCAAGTGTTACCTTATAAATAATTTATATATTTTTTTCCGATTCCTAAATCATCTAACATCCTTAGCCGAAATTATCCGAAACATTCGGATTATCCGAAATAATTTCATATCCGTAACCGAGACCTGTTAAATATTATTCATATATCCGTATCCGTATCCAGATCCGAAATTTCCTATCCATAACATCCCTAGTCAACATCTATCAACGTCGAATATGACAGTAACATTGTTTAATAGTAAATATTTTTTACCTGGCCACATAGTGACTTATTAATACCCAGCCTTGTCTATTGACAAAGCACAGCTTTAATTTGTGGGCTAGAATCATGAAGTTTTCTGCTGAAGCTCCTTATAAACACAGGTAGAGCACTAAAAAACAAATTTGAGAAACGAGATTGCCGAGATGCCATGGTTGACATGGTTAGTGCTATTGTATAATTAAAAATAAATCGTATCTGTATATTTAACGTAATTATAACAAAATATTCGGACATGGCAAAGCAGCAACGTTTTTTAAACATATATTATATTTTCAGTTTTTTTTAACGTAAAAGTCACTGAATCGAATTTGATGCAGTTTTTTCTGTTTGAGAGCCTGTAAATGAACTTCAAAATGGCCATATATTATGGTAAATTCCGTTGTATAGGTCCAAAGTAACTTATAGTTCGTACTCTTCTGTAATATGATGCTTCAGAACTGAAATTCCTCAGTTGGAACTGGCGAAGTCATCAGTATAATTTATTAAAGGAATAACAATACCCTCTGCTAAATGTTTTTCTTTTTAATATTGACATTTAATTAAACTTAACATAAACGTCATTATCTAATTACATATCCACTACTTATCTTTAATGATAATAAAACAGTAATTTTGTTATTGATATAGGGGCACAAATATATTTTTTTTTATAATGTTTATCTTGTCTGTCTGTACATTTACAACTTTAAAACCACTGAACATATTTAGATGATTCTTAGCATATGTGGAACATACATTATGCATCACAATCTAGAAAGAATACTTTTGATATCCGGAAATGAACCTTTTCTCGCGGAATTTTCCAAAGCGAAGCAGAGGACGGGTTAATAGATTAATTAATAAATTATTCTTAACTTACTTTTACGCGTAGGAAATGTTAATTTGACCTTACAACCGTTAACTATAACTTTATAACACACCACCATGTTTCACTGCAACGACTTAACTGCACTACTGTCGAACTAAAATTGATAAAAAATTGTATTAGTGCAGCACACGCTGGCTATGTTTAAATTTCCATTTATCATCTGTTAACGGCATGATGTCATTATGTACAGTGGTGGAAACTTTACCCGTGAAAGAACAATTAACCGACCAGTGCGACGAGACCAGAGAAACACACTACGATCTCGATCTATAAAGCGAATTGCTCGAAGATTGCTGTCCACTACTCCATCAAACATCAGGGTGAGCGAGTTGGTAGTGAGAACGGCTGTCTTTCCACATTCTCGTGTACGCATGCATCCTTACTAAAGAAACTGGTGATCGTTTCTGTGAAACGTTCACATCGAAAAAGTAGAAGCAAAATTCCTTTCTTGATTGACCAATCATTATCATTTAACCATAAGGCCATCATACTGATTAAAAATAATGTTTCATCTACTTGCATGTAGGTACATGTATTGCATCTATTTTCTGTCCGACCGTCTGTATTTTAAACACTTGACGACTGAAGTATATACGTCAGTGCATATTGCATCATATGAGCCGGACATTTTAGAACGTATTCGCAAATTAAAATGTCTAATATCGAGGCTGGCTAACTCGTGAACATTTTTATTACAACTCATATATATATATATATATCTTAACAAGCAATACTTCAAATTCAGTCGTTAATAGATGATTGTAATTTTAGTGATTATCAGATATTGATAAATTAACAGTACTATCAATTAACATTACCATTAATTATTTATAATAGTACTGCGCTTACGGCATTGGAACTTCAATTTTATAGATAAATCTAATAGGTATAAAATTCTCGTGGCACAGTTTTAGTTACCATACTCCTCCGAAACGGCTTGACCGATTTTGATGAAATTTTATATGTATATCCAGTAGGTCTGAGAATAGGTTGTTATCTATTTTTATACTCCTAAGTGATAATGGTGGTCCATCCCGAATTTTTATTTTTTTATTTTTGGATAAAATTTTTTCTTTATATTTTTTTTATGACGTGGCATCAAAAAATACATACAACTCTAAATTTTCACCCTTCTACCATCAACTCCTATTTTAATGAGATATTAGTAATTCACTAATTTTCAACCCAGGTAACTAATTACCACTTGATCAGTTATCCCCGCCAGGCGTCTACCGGCGTCACTTCTGACCCAGTAAACAGCACGGAGTAGGGATGTGATCTCTTTTCTCACTACCTGTAGTTTTCGGCCATTATTATTATTGTTTGTGCATCAATCGTAATAGTGACGTTTATAATTATTATTTTACTATTTCAGTGTTATTTTGAAATAAATGTATCATTAATTCATATCACACCATGTTTTTTACACGGACAAATATACGTGGCATGCACTCGAGTGGGGAAAACATCCAGTTTGTTTGTGTTAGCTAAAGATGGGATAACAAAAAATACTGTACACTATTGCGTTAAGGAATTTATATTGTTTTTAGTAACATTATTATAATTAGCGATATATATATATATATATATATATATATATATATATATAACGCTTGCTTGGGTCAGCTAGTTTTTATATATAAACTTACATTTTATTGTGAGATTTTACAACATTAAGTTATGAAAGAAGGTAGTTTAATAGGGTTTTGCAAAAAAAAAATAAGCGTTATAATATACAATATTTCGGAAATAAATAAAAATCTGAAAAGATTTCTAGTTAAATCTAAAACTTAATATTTCAGGGATATAAAAAAACCTGACTTAATAATAATCCTTCTAATAGTTTTGGCGGAAATATACCTTTTTATTTTCTAAGTATCGTTCCAAAATAAACAGCCGGACATAATCAGTTGAAACTTGAAAGGTTTCAAGACTCGACGCCAAATTGTTAACTTTCGAAGTCTTTTAATCAACTCCGCCACCTGACGACAGTTCCACAGATACACTAAGTATCCGATATACTTAAATAGAACCTAATCTAATATTAAGTAAAGAACAAAAATTTGTAACTGTAGGTAACATAACCTGTACATCAAAATTCTTTTGGAAATTTCAACGTAGTTGGACTGTGTTATCGATGTAGAGGTGTCAACTTATTTTTGGATTTTCCGTCTGTTTGTACAACATGCATAGTACTAAAATCACCGAACGGATTTAGTTGATTCTTGGCGTATTTGGAAAAATATAGGATAATTGTCATCCCGGGCAATGGATCTGATCCTGAAAAAATTTCCAAAAGAGAATGAGAGCAGGATACTAATACGAAATATATTTCGACATATATGAAATTTCCTTTTTCATGTCCGACAAACGAGCACCGACCACCCCATGGGAAGTGGTAAAAATAAAGGTAAAATCTATGCGTACCAACCGAGAATGAAGCGGAGCCCGTATTTCAACGAGGTTCGAAATCGAACTACATACATACATACTACATACATACATACAACTACATACTTTCGCTTTTCAAAGCACCGTCAACGTCGTTTTTTAGAGGAGGGTATTAGCTGATCAGACAGTTACGAGAACCGTATCAACAGGTCGAGTAGGGTCAGGGATGCACTGGTTGCTACAGAGATTAGGAACTTCAATATGTGAGACTTGGCACTATAGCCTCGTCTATTGTTTAGCAGTTTGTTGATTACCATGAGTAAGTGGTCGGTGACTTGGACTTGAAGATGGATTCGATTATAAGGGTATGAAGAGAAAAAGAAGGGAGCGAAAGAAGCTTGTGATATAAGTATCCCAAGCTTTTAAACATATTCCTTCTTCTCCTTAAATTTTCGCTTAAAAGATGACTGCATTGTATTTTTTAAAATTGCTCTCCTTTCTTCCTTCTTACACTCTTATATTTTTAGAATACATATTATATATACCTACACACATTTTGTACAATAACCTCTACCCCTTTCTTATAATAACATTTCCTTGATATAAAATTTAATTTAACTGTTCAATTCGCAACACAGGGAATCTTATGTGGGTGTCTAACATGTATGAACAGTTTGAAATCCAAAAAAAAACCCAAAGAAATATTTTTAGTCACTTTAAAACAACAGAATTTGGAAATCGTAATGACGTCAGCTATTTAAAATGCTAATTATATACGAAAATAACGAGAACGCGACTCTTCGAAGAGTACGGTGAATCACCAGATATTCTTGCAACTGTGCAAGTATAAGTCTGCAACAGAATAGCAAACAGTGGCCTTATTTACTGGGTCATTGCTCGTCGACTCATTGTCCCACTGTGCAAAAAAATTTCGTCAACTGTATTCAATCTAATTATCTGTACAAAATTACTGAATTGCAAAATTTTCGTTGCTGAGGTCTGTGCTCAATAGCTAAAAGAGAAATTATTTTATTTATTTATCGACATAAGAAATGATTTATTTCTTATTTTTCTTAGCAATCTGATTAATGGAACAAGTTGGGTAAAAATAAAATTCAAAATAAACAGTGTCGCCGGGAGATACAAAATCTATACATATAATAAAATTCTAAGAAAAAACATTATTAGGTGTCTTTATTAATGCAATAGAACCCAAAACAATAGTTGTTAGAATTTTTGTCTGTTTGTGCCTTTGTTCGCACTAATCTCAGAAACGGATTAATCGATTTTGTTCTGGTTTTCACTAATGTATTTCAATACTTAAAGTTTGTTTTATTGCAATCCGTCCATAAATAATAAATTTATAAATTAACTTATAATAATGTACGTACTATTTCTTAGGGTTGTAATAGGAAAAAATATAAGATAAATGTCATCCCGGGCAATGTAATCAATTAATTAATTAATGCAATCCAGTTTGCTAGTTAATTACATAAAAATTATATATGGATTGGTTATTAAAGGATGTGTTTGAATTTCTTTGGCCGTTTTATTCCTCTATTAACTTATTTCAGAGCGGTAGTAAAAGTAAAATAATAATGTTTACAAAAATATTGATAACCTACATGATATCAATGAAGTTTTTTTAACCAAGGCCCTAATATCAAACTACCCACATTTAAAAGATGCAACTAATGATGTCTTGTAACTACTTGTAATCCGGCTGTAAACATAAAAGCTACAACGGGTGGACATATCACAAAACAGCAATAAAGGGATACATGAAAAAATATTCTGCTCTTACCCTTTTATAGAGTGTTCGTCGTAAACTAAGTATAAAATCTTCGCTTTGTTTAAATTTAACCGCCATCTGTATAAAGCTGTTTAACGTCTACTCGGTGTCAATAAAATACAAAAATACAAGTGTTTATTTTTGTTCCTGTCCAATTTAATCTACGTGGATTATTAACATGACTTTGTAATTTTATCCCTTCGCTCGGAGAAATAGTCCAAAAGACACAAACGAATGGACGTGTGATACATGTCTTCGGAGTTTATGAACTGACGTATTTATAGATCATCTGTTTATATTGAGCTCCCAACGTTTTAAATTACTTTAAAGGTACTAGCCAGTCTCTTTTAAAGTTAAAACGTTTTTAAGTGGTTCAATATTGGATACCTTTCTTGTATTTTAAGTCGTGAGTCGATAGACATCAGTCATAAATGTTACCCTCTTAAGATAAGCAAGTTTTGAATACATCAACTTGAACAAATACGATAAGATAAACCTTTTTTTAATGATATAAAAATGTTGTATTCCAATACGAAAAGAGTATAATATCAAATACTTAAAGAAGATGTTTCATAAATATATGAAGCCTGGGCGGCGCCATGTACAAACTGTAGAAATTAGATCATATTAGTTATCATATTAATTCAAATTCCTATTTCAGCTTGTTTAAGTGTCAATAATTTAATTTGTGCATAACATATTGTAACACTGAAACATTATGGCGGTTGGCGGATAGTCAGTCGGATCCATGACAGATATTGATAAAATACGTCATGAATGTCAAAAGTCAATGTAACA
>PDGT01000014.1:4620953-4640696 GCA_003671415.1 Megathymus violae | reverse complement strand
TTCCGAGGTGCAAATGAAATCTTCGAATCAGGTAGTTTTCCGTCCTCACGATGTTTTGTTCCACCTGAGCAAATAATAGAATTCGGTTGCACGTGTTCCGTGCGGAAGACCTACGTTCACACAATTACGCTATTCCATTGTGAGGGGAGATCTGAGTCCAGCAGTGTGACAATATGGGTTATAATGATGATAGACTCCTAACCGCGAACTTTAAATAGTATATATAAAAACGATGAGAAAGAAGCTGTGATAAGTTTCTTAAATACGTGACATAGACTATTGAGACCGTTCAAGAATCACCTAAAAAACGGTCATTAGAAGATGTCTTCACTTTCGAGGTAGGTGGGATGTTCCGCTTTCGTTGGCAGAAATAGACTGGCGAGTGGAGGCGTGTGATCGTTCACCGTATCGCCTCTTCCGGGGTTTGGCCAAATTACTTCCGTGTACGAATATTATGACTCTTAACTAAAATGAATCAGCAGAGACTTGTTTATTTAGAGGATCATTCTCCTATCTATCCGTCTAACAGCTGAAATTCTTCTACGAACAAGCATTTTATCAGACATTTTAATATAAATTAATTTATGTCCAATACACGAATATAACGGAAAACGATTCGTTCGCTGCGTATGCCCACTCCATGAACGTATATCTTACATGCTTTTACACGAAAGAATACCATAATTTAAAAGAAATAAGAAAGAGATTTTATGATATTAATATTAAATTAATAAAATGTAAGTGCCTAATCCTATTCTAAGTTGGTAGTAGGCCAGTGTCGCATGACTGCTAGAACGACTGTTTTGAAAGTTCATTTTGAACGAAGATTGGAGCGTAACAATAACGGCATGTAATGAATATGATGTTATTATGAGCATTTATATTTGGAAAGGACTCATAGCATTACTTAATTTAGCTATTTAAAGTGTGTAGAATATTGTATAGTATCGTTGAGAAATAATTTACGAACAAGTCTCTGTCCCGCAGTGCCGAAGCCCCAAATACAGAATCACCTTGATCGCGACCGAGATTGTAACAAAGGAGCTCTTTCAGAAACCGGTCCTGCAAGGCTCGGGTTACCATAGCCGATGTGGGAAGGAGCTAGTACTTGGAAACATTACAATATTGCAAGATTTTTAAACGCAACAAGGATATTAAAGAAAATTTGATTGAAATGATTAATCTGACGTCTTATGAAAGCTTTGCGGCGTTGACAAGAGTGATTAATCAATGTTGTGCTTTTTAAACATTTAAATAGACGAAAATACTACTTCTTTAAAAAAAATATATCGTCTCCTTACATGAAACACGCAGACATCTCAACAGGTAAAAGATACAAAGTCTTTTATTACTTTTGTTTGTCAGCTATCAGTGTTATTTGCTTTGTAATCAACAACGCGAAACTGACGATTTTCCTCCCAGCAATTACGGATAATTACTACTATTGACGAAATTAGTAATTTATTTTTTACCGTTGATGATACAGAATAATTAAAATAGTTTAATTAAAGTTGATTATGAAGATCAAAATGAATTAGCAATAGCAAAATTTATTAATAACACATAAAAACATTTTATTTCCTATTGAGATAAATGTAGGTAATTCCTAATTAAATCCTTACGCGTGATCACTCTACGCGCAATCCGAGTAAAGAAATCGCGGTTCAAGACCACCGAACCAATCTTATATTTGCAGGTAACGAGATCCGAGGCGCGTCGAACGTGTCCAGTGCATTGCACTTAACGCAATTGGCATGTAATTATTCAACTGGAAAATTTGACCAAACTCGTTTACACACCAAAGGTGAAATTATGAAAAAAAAACAAAAGAACTCTTTGGTTTTGAATGACGGCCGTGCGCATGGAAGTACTAATTTACTTGTACCTTAATTATAAGTTGGGATAGGCTAAGACGTTTAGGTTAACATTAAGGATTTTCGAATACAAATTTGTATACTCACAAAATCTAATCATATTGATGTAAACTGAAATTTTTCCCAACCTTAAAGGTTTTTACAGAAAATGTCACTGGCCAATGGCCAAATTCAATTCGTGTTTCAATTTTTTAATCGATCCTTTTTCCAGTCTAGAGAACTCAAAAGACACGACTAAAACCTAAATAAAAACATGGTCCTACGTCACAAATACCTAATAACTTAACAAACTTTTCGAGCCGTATCGATTTGGTTATCTAACATCAAAACACGGTACGAACCTCTCACGTCCCTCTGCAGCGCCGTCGACAGCGAGCCGTCCGCTAAGGCCACGTCCAACAGATTGATGTTCTCCCGACAACGCGTCACCACCTCCGTCTGTGTCCAAACAGAAACAGGTCGCTAACGTGTCGCCACATACCAGCCACGTAGTATTGATGATTGAAATGCGATATTCAACTTTATTACAACTCGACGTATACTGTTTTTTATACCGGTACATAAATAGTTTTATCGAATTCTACCATTTTTTTATATTGTACACTTTGGCATATTGTGGTATCGCAGAAGTTATATCATTATATGTTATGGCATTTTTAGGTAGCACATATATCAACGTTAAAATGTATAAAAAAATTGTACTAATATTGCTGCTGCAAGGAACAACTACAAAGCTTGAAATTTTACAATGTCTTGCGTCAACGTATATTAGCATGATAGAAAAACATCTAAACCAGTATTAATAAAGTTGAACATCGCATGCCCCAATCATCAACTCATCAGAAGTTCATCCCACGTAAAATATTTTCAAAGCGTACATCCTGATCTGTGCAGTTCAGTTTTGGCAAAGTCAGCAAGCATTTTTCACAAATCGCAACTCAAACTTACTAAGGCATATCTTCTTCATTGCAGGCGCAGTGGGCACTCAATTCGCACTCCGTAATTTTAAAAACAATTTTAAAAGGTTAAAAAAAAATCTTAGGCGTCATGCTGGGAATCAAATATTAACATTCATGCGGGTATTTTAGATTTCGGCTGTTCGTATATAAAAAAAGGTATTGCCAGTAAAAAAAAAAATCACTCGACACTATTTAAAGCTTACTCTATAAAATACCAAACACGTTAGAAAAGCCAGTAAGAAGCCCAAACGCATAAAGAATAGAATTTAGAACTTCGAGACCTAACCGATTTCGAATCTATGTTGATAGAGAAGGGTGTTAATTGACTGAAACTCCATATTTAATTTTCGAACTGACACATTTATTCTCGTAAACAATTATACAAAGATCACTTTAGTTTTAACATTTTGTAATACGAAATCAATTAACAGCCTAGCCCTAATCAACATAATGATTAGAACATAGTTATGTACACAAGATCACTATACGAGATATTGCGGAGTTCAGTCAAATCACATATTAAGACGCCTACAATAACACTATTGGTTAGTATTTATGCGCCCGAACAGAGTAATTGTATCACGAATTGACAAGATATCACGTTCCCGTGTTAGACTAAAGTATAAATTAAATAAATTAACATTATCTACATAAGCTTCCCTCGTTCGTGGGCTGTGACGAATACGTCAGATTTGACATGTGTCAATTCGATGTTTCAACTGCAATAGATGCTATATAGGGCAGGTCGCAGCGTTGCTCAAAACGGTCGTGTTAAATTACCGTCAACTTATAGACACAAAATATATTACTGGAATATATCTAAAAGTTAGATTCGACCTAGCACCAAGGTATCACCACCAAAGGGGAAGGAAGAAGGGAGGGTCGGCGGCGTATAAGGGATGAAATAAAAACAGGCAGTTAGTACGAACAGAACTTAACTACATAAAAAAAAACACATTCACAAAACATACCAAACAATGTGTTAGTAGTAACATAAAATAAAAGTCAAACTCAAGGAAGGGAACTCGAGACAAAAAACGAAAATAAATATGTGATTTGAAAGTAGGGACAGTTTCACTTTTTCCATTAGCTAATAACAATAAACAAAATAATTTACAATTAACATGAAAAGTGGAACCGTGCCGCTGTAGCGCAATCGTTTATTATAAATTAAAGTAAACACATCGTAACAAGGACTAAAATGACAGCTGTCAAATTATTTTTTGGTAAGATTTGATTTACAAGTAAACTAATTTGTAAGATTAATCTATAACTTGTGCTAGTATTTTATGAACATTATTGGAATTTGACGGCTAGTCAGTGGTCCGTGGTCCGTGGTGCAATACTGCGGTTGTCAGACGTTTGAATAGGTGCATTTATAAAACCGTTTAAATGCTTTACATTTTGTACCCAGCATTTAAGACTATTTAAGAGAATGCCACTGGCATCTCTGAATCGGAACGCAGCGAAAGGAAGTGAAACGTTCCATTACACAAAATGCACGAAGCCAGAGTACCCACATAATAACAATTTATTTGGTAGTAGTACTGGCCCGAAGCTTGCCTTATAAATTAATTTGATATTGTTTTCTACTTTTCGACATTGACTTGATCGTATACTAAACGTATTTCTTTAGCTACAAAATTGATATATTGCCTCGGTCGACCCGACGTTTTACTTGAATAAAGATAGAACGTGGCTTCACGACCGATTTAGTTTGTATTAAATGTGGGTATTTTGTGCGAGTCGCCAACATCGGCAGTTAAATCTGACAATCGCAGCGTGTCCCGCTCGAGGCGAGATATGAGGCCGGCCCTAGCGTTTAAAGTAACTACTCATAATGTATTACGTCATAACTCTAGGTAATCACTTAACTTGCTGTGATGATCGAATTACCTAAGCCTAAAATCTGAATATAAAATTTTCAAATTTATTACAAATTTTTAACGCAATATGCGTCCTTTTTTTCTCGCATCCGTTCAAAATATGCTAGGGCCGGCCCCATAATAGTGACACAAGCCCAAGCTAGATGTCATTGTAGATGGATATACACTATCAGGAGGACGGAGAACGCGGCGATGGCCAGGCAAAGCCTCGCGCGCAACGCCGGCCTCCTCGCCGTATCGTCCTCGACGTCCGCACAACTATAATCTGTATTGCTAGCTCCGGACCCTCGCTCGTGCGACCACGTCGATGAGTTCATCGACGTTTTATGTGAGACACGAAGCCGAGCGCGAGCGAGACGGAAATCGTCGGAGTCGTCCTTGCGAGAGTCGGGAGCCAGCGGATCAAATTTTGTCCTTACGTAGTCGAACGCGCGCAGTAGATCCGGCGACGCGTCCTGTCTCGCGAGCAACGCCTCCGCTGCCTCCAGTTGCGTACTGGACCGCCGAACCAACGACCGGACCTCTTCGCTTTCCGACTCCGAGTCGTCCCAGTTGCGTCGGCTGTGCTTCGGCGATGACGACCCGCCTTCCGAATCCGCGCTTCCGGTCGAACGCCGGCGCAGCTCAGTCAAAGCGACCTTCTGCAACTCGCTCTCGCCGCCATCGGTTTTTCGCCTCCGGTTCAACGAGTCGAGGATGTCCGGTCGATTGTTCACTTCGGTGTACTCGAGTGAACTGTTCACCTCGTCACTGGTGAGGTTCGAGCTGTGCCGCCGGCGACTGAGCGCCTGGACGTTCAGGAGATCGAACTCCGGCGAACGCTTGCTGTTCTTCCTCTCGCTCTCGGAGGGCTTGCGACGTCTGTTCCCGTCGTTGCTTTCGATGCTCGTATTATTTCTGGATCTCTCCAAGCTATCGAGGAGGTTCTTTTTGCGTTCAGCGCTCGACATGGACTTCTTCGGTTTCCTGGACGGCGTTTCGACTGGTGAGTTTCTCGTGGGTCGTTTGTATCTGGGTAGGCTCCGTTCCCTGGACACGTCGGAGGGAGGGCGTCGACGTCGCGTGTTGCCGGGGCTCTGTTCGTTCTCGGGTTGGGCGGATAAGCTTGAGCAACAGTCCGACTGCGAGTCGAGGAAGGCCCGGTAGTCGTCGCCAAACTCTAGCAGCCGACGCGCTGCATCCGAGTCCGGTGCTTCTGAATACGGTTCAGAGTTGTATTTCTCCTGTTAAAAAAGGAAACAATGGGTTGTTTTATGGAAACGTCATTCGTGTTGAACTGTTGGTGTAGTAGTATTACATAGTTACATGTTGGTGTAATTAAATTGGTATTAATCTACTTTGCAACAATCCATACAGTTGGTGCTTGGTATGTTGATATTTAGAAGTACCGAACGAAAAACTGCGAATTGCTCTTAGAAATAAATAATATGAATTTATAACTTTTTTTATTTATAGACGGATTGCAATAAAACTAACTTTTAAATAGTAAGTGACGGTTACTGCAATACATAAAGAAATCGGTTAAGCCGTTTCTGAGATTAGCGCACACAGACTAACAGACGAAAATTCTAATAACTTTTGTATTGAGTTCTATTGTTTTAATAAAGGCCCCTAATGATAGTTATTCTCAAATATATCCTTCATGTACAGAAAGCGACCAGTTAATATTTTATATTGACGACTCCATAGCCCAATTGGTAGTGAACCTGCCTGCCGAGCGAAGGGTCTCAGGTTCGATTCCCGGCCGGGGCAGACATTTATGTGACAGATAAATATTTGTTCTCGGGTCATGGGTGTTTGTGATGTCATATATGTGTATGTCCACACCACCCGCGACACAGGGAATCCTAATGCGGGGGTGTGAGTTTGTAAACGTTTATTTATTTATATATATATATATATATTATAGAATAAGGGCATGTTTCTTTCGTGGGAGGGAGGTGCTAAGTATGTCTTAAAGTATACACCATTATACATTTTACTCATAAATTGTTGCAGAATAAATTAATACTAATTGGATGACTTCCGCAATGTATCGCCTGCTACTATTAATCAGTAGTTATATAAGATAGTAGTATATGCAAGGAATTGTTGTTAATTGACTTGTAAAAAAAATAGTTTCAAACGACTCATTGTAACAACTCGGAGAAGTAAAAAAAAAATTGAAAAGAAATAGTGGACGCACAAAATGTGATGATACAGTTCGATCGATGTTCAAAAATAGATTCTCAATCTGTTTTTGTATTTCAAGCTGCAGGATTTTAAAAAATAATAATAATTTTTATGTAACAATATTATTCGGTGACATGGCATAAAAGTTATGTTTGTGCTGAACATAATATATAAACAAAGAACATCTTAAATATTTCAATTTATTATTTGCAACTCAGATTAATAAATGCGATTCGGACTACGTTGCGATATTTCTACGTAACAAAGAATATATGATAATGTCTACAACGTTTTAAATAGACGATTAGAAAAAATATTACTCTAATATATTTCGAATTACATGCATATTCTTTATCGCAGTCAACGGGCACACAAACAGTCTCACCTGATAGAAATCCCACGCTTGTTCCGAAAACGAACTATGCTCCTCAGTACCAGCCGTAACGCTCTTGTCTATATCTGAATCTTTGTCCACGCTCAAGTCCCACAGCTGACTGGGATCACCGAGGCTCAGAGCGAGGAAGGTCCTCTCCCTCTCCATACTCCTCGCGAGCCTCGGCCTGACGGGCCCTCCTTCGGGACCTAGCTTAAAACTGGGCGCGACCACTTCCGGTTCAGTCTGCTCGGGAATGGCACTGTCTTGCTCCTTGACGGAGATGTGGGTCTTTTCAATGCTTCGACGCAAGTGGGCGATGGTGGCGAGCTGCTGTTTGATGAGCTCTTCGTCGCTATCGTTACCCGACGTGGAAGTGGTGTCGAACCTGATGAAACCGAAAGAATTTCAGTAAAGAGAATAACTACTTTTTGAACTTGGCGTTCAAATTTTTCTACTGCCTTTTTTGGAAATGTGCACAATCTTTGAGGAGATGAAGCGGCGAAAGCAACTCCTCAGCTCATCCTTTGTACCAATTGCACAGAGTAAATTACGCGGAACCAGCCGCGCCGTTTTTACATCTAGCCATCCTTATCATTGATCTATTCTATCATGACCCCCCTAACAATTGGAGCACAGGATAAACCGCACTAATAATGATCGAAGTCAATAAATGAACTATATACACATTGAATTACTACCCTCGTGTATTTCTGTGCTGTTCATATAACGCAAGACGTCACGTCGTTACGAGTATGTTAATAATCTTTACTATTGCCAAATTAATTTTTCTGTGAAGTAGCGTTTTATGACTTTTCGTTTAATTAACTGAAATCGTTGTTCAGTTAACTTTACAAGTGTATATTGGAAATGTTTCATCTCGCAACCATAACTTGATCGCCCATAATCCGAAACATATGCGTTAGCATTCAGATCAATAACGATATGAACGCTCTTCGTTCATCATAAACCGATTATACAACAGCGGTTTAACCAGAACCATGCTAATATACTTGTCACTCTCCTCAAATTACGTATCGCAATCTTGCTCTCCTACCACCGAGTTATATATATTTAGTGAGTTATATATAAATTATGTTTTCTATTATGTGTACACTAAACCTATGTATAGTAATTTACTAATCATATAGATATTACTGAAAACTATTCTGTAAGTGAAAATTTCTAAATGGCTTTGGCTTTGGCTCCTTTGAGTTATGAGTGTACTATATGAATTTTGTTGCATGTAGCTCAATGTTTCCTAAATTACATAAAATCTTCGTGCCTAAGATATACCCACACGGAAAACCTATTGAAGCGATACTGAAGAGCCTTTCGCTTTATTTGTATCGTTTTCTGACTACCCTCAATATTCAAATTGCCTATTCTTTATATTATTAGCTATTATTAGCTATTAGCCGGATCGCTAACAGCACTTTTCTCATTTCTATCTTCTATCACGGGACTGAATCGTCCGTAGAATGACAACGATTAAACAACTTTTTCTTAATCTGTACCGTTATTTGACTACCCTCTATCTGTAAACCATACCTATTCTTTCTGCTAGTAGCTGGATCGCTAGCGGCGCTTCTCTCATTCTTATCTTCTATTTCGGGACTGAGCCTTCCGCAGAACGACAGCGACTTGACGAGCCTCTCCCTCCTGACCGCGGTGTTGTTGTGTCGGCGCAGCTTCAGTCTCTTCCGCCGCAGCCAGCACTGCTTGTCGTTCGCCTCGACGCAGGACGTGCACGCTTCAGTCATTGTGTTTGTACTAGATACGTGGCCCTGAAATATTTAACGTAATTAAGATATGGAGATAAAAAATAATAAAACGCATAGCGTCATTGGATTTGTATATATATGAAACTGATTCGGATTTCTGATTTTTATATTCTCAATTCATGTTAGTTCTACACGAATTAGTTGTCGCTCTAGGTAACTTGTTATTAAAGTCTTATGTAAACAAGTAAATTATCAAGTTCTGATCGTATTTACAGTTGTATAAACAATTGGCACGTTGTGTATTTTAGTCGCACTGTACCTCTAAACCAGTAAAGCTGCCGGGTTCAGAGTTAACCGACGTGCCTCTACGCGACTAGGCGAATGTGTTCAGCACCGATTTCGATGTGGGCAAGTTGCGCAACATAATGCAAAAATTATTGTCATAATAGAAACACATCAAGTGGGTAAAATTAAAAGAAAACCATCGTCGTTATATTCTTCAAAACATCTATTATCAACATGACAACGTGATTTACTAGAGAACGCACTGCGCTAATATTATACATGGCATGCATGGCTCAAACATATACTACCTGCTTGGCAAAAGAATCCATATTTTAGGTTGTATATACCATGCGACTCGACTCTTGAATTTTTCAGTCAGTTTACACGCCCATGTGTAACAGCTTTCTTAATACCTGTACAGTAGTAGAACTGCCTCGTAGTTTCGAATTGGAGTTAGCCGGTGTGACTCTCCGAGGCGATGCGAGCGTGTTCAACGCGGACTCCGATATGGACATGTTGTGCGACATAGCCGCATCCGCGGTGGGCGTGGCCGCGAGCGACGCAGCCGCACCGCTCAGCTGCGACAGACACGACACCGACCACGGGCGGGCGCTGTTGTTGCCACGCTTCTTGCGCAGTTGGACCTGGTACCGTTACCGTGTTAAGAACGAGTGCGTGGTATGTGAATGCAGAGTAGAATGAGGTTAGCGGAAATTATATATGGTTATTAGATACCATACACACTAATCAAGATTTTAAATTAGTTTGTGAAGAGTTTAATTTATTGTTTGTTATAATACTTTAAAATATTACAAAATGTTTTATTGTAATTGTGAATAAGCGTAAGAAACAAATTATGTATTAAATGTAAGTAAGTTTGACTTGAAAATTAGCACATATTTAAACGTCTCTTAGATAACTTTACATTTTGTTTGATATTATATAAATCATCAGTTTTTATACTTTGCAGCCAAGGTATTTTCTAATTCATATAGGACATGAGATTTAGTCCTTTCTTTTATTAACGAATAATAATTTATATTCCAATGAAAAATTCATTCATTCATTTTTACTGCACTTTTCGTTTATCATTACTTTACTCAATGAGCAAATGCAAGTATTATTTGCTTATATATTGTTTCGCCTGATAAAAGTCAGTGCTCAAAACAAAAAATATTTTTATTATTAACAACCCTAAAAGTGGGTATGAAAATATTTTAGCATTAAAGCGGAAACGATTCGATTAATTTAGTCTGAAGTCAAGAAAGATTAAAATTCAATAAAAAAAAACAGTTATAAAAATTTGTACACATGTGCGATTCTCTTTGGTGCATGGCAATATACCTTGTAGAATGTGACATAGAAAATTTTAAAGAGAAATGATAGTTCACAAGAATACATTTCATGCACCAATAAATGTGACATATTTACGGCAGAGATTCAACATAAACGATGACAGCACATTGAGCGATCAGTGGCATTCTTACGTGAAAGTCAGTCACAAGACGTTTTATACGACCATAATGAAACTGTTAAAACAAGACAGCAACAGGAAAGCGGACGAAAATGCGACATAACACGTGCAGTTAAAGTTATTATTACCTTGGCCTGGTGCGTTGGGGTGACGGTACAGGTCGAGGTGCTCATGTCCATAGACGAATGCAGATTTCGCTCCTCGGACGTCAATGAAGTGTCCACTTCACTCTCCGTTGTGTATTCGCCGGAGGCGTCGTAGCTTTCTGTGCCCTGGAAAAAGAGCAAAGTCGATTTCAACAGTAATTTAAATTACAAATATATGTAATTATTAAAAAAAGAATTTAGTTTAAGATAGTGAATATTTTACTTTCATCTCCTATTTTTCACCCTTAGGGGTGGGTATTTCTGCAAATTTAAGTGACACAGTAACAAATTTTAAACATTTTTCAATTAATCGATCAGGAAAAAGAAATGATGAAATAAACTTACAGTATAATAAACGAAAGAAAAGTACTTTCATCGGATATACAGATCTCAAAAAGTTGAATGACATTGACGTGAAGAGAATAAAATGTTTTATAAGCAGAGTTTTGTACTGTTTCTTGGACACAGAACTAGCATCATATTTCATAATTTTGCCCTAAACCAAGATTTAATGTATTTAAATAATGTTGGTTGATGAACAGGGCTTTTTATCCTAACAAATTAAACATTCCGTGTCATTTTTGAATGAGATCATCACCTTCGGATCTGACGTCCGATTTTAATTTTTAATCCCACCCATCTTCGTTTAACAATAGAAAAAAAGTTGGAAATAATTTTGCTGATTTATTATCACAAAAAGGCCAAATATTTCGGACATCAAGCATGTTGGATCGACAGCTGTAAATTGCATTATAACAGTGTATTTGTGATGCCTAATAAGATTATTATATTCCCCTTGGAAGTTGGTAACGTATGATATGCATAAACCATTTAACACCAGGTCGACTATATCACCATTTGCTACAGCCCAACAAAATGCTTATTAACTTTATTTGAAAAAATTGTAGACAGTAATTAAAGCAAATATTAAATAAGTCGAAAGTTGGATGGGCGATTGCTGGATTAGTTATTGGGCCAATGACTGAATTTTAAAATGCTTAGGTCGATATTAGTAGTTTTATTTTGTCGAAAACTTTCAATGTTTTTAAGAATCTCTCATACTACAGAAGTTCAAAGTAATCAAGTTTCTAGGAGACAAGTGTCCTATATAATTATTTGGTTACAAAAATCTCCTACGAGGGTAGGCTGCGAAAACAAAGTCTGTTTTTCTGCACGAATCTTCTATACTTCAATTTCTTTGGATTTAGGAAGATTTGGATTTTGGCCGTATTGGGGCGGCCTAGAATACTCCCCCCAATCCCATGCTGACAAAACAGGGTGTCGTAAGAGGCGACAGAAGTCAGCCTTCTTGGTGGTAGGGCTTCGCGTAAGGATTATATTATCAGTATTATTATTAAGTCATTTATATTATTACTGGTATTATTATCTTTCCGTAAAGCCTGTCTGGCTAGCTACTACCCTCCAGCTTGAGTCAGCCGCTAAACGACTCATCGTGTTCCGGCTGGGGGCTTGAGAGCCAGTTCTTTCTTTCTTTTTAACCTTCTTACCATGGGCGATGGTGACCACTTACCATTAGGTGGCTCGTCTGCTCGTTTGTCGGCTATTAACATAAAAAAAGATAGGAAGAAAATGAAATATTAAAAAAAAAATACATTTAAAAATTCCTACCTGATTCGTGTCGTTTTTTCCGTCGGAACTTTGATTCAACCACTCTTTAATCCTGGACATTTTGGCTCGACTCGCGGACTTTCCTTCTTCATCGAAGAGCGGTTTGAAATTCCTGGTGCCTTTCTTCTTAGCCATCTGTTGCTGTGCCTGTTTTTGAACAAGTTCCTCGGCTTGAATCACCAAACGTTCGATATCTTTGCATCTCGCATTTTGGTTTTGATCTACACGCAAAAGATCTGGAGTCGGTGATCCTAGTTTCGGTTTCGGTGATGCGGGCGATTCCTTACTTTTCTCTTCATCTAGGGGTAACTCGCATTGGATTTCAACGGATGATGTCATTAGATCTGTAGAATCTTCGTTTGCAATTTTACCGCCACCAACGTAAGTCCATTCTTCCTCAGACGATTCCTCTTGAGACTTTTCGTCGGTCTCGATCATCTGTCTATCGGAATCGGTGTCATGGTGTCTGAAGTAAAACGTAGCACAATTCTTTGACTTTCTGTCCGATTGATTGAACTTAGATGAGTCAACTGGCTTTTTACGTTTGACGACCGTTGGTGGCGTTTTGACTTCTTTAGGAAGTAACTCTAAATGTTGGTCGTTGTATGTGTGGACGCCTGTGAAATGAAAGGATATTATTGTTTGTGCATCTTCCGACGTGCAAGATAATGTTTGTATTTGTTTGTAAATATTCACAATTTGTTAAACAATACCCCTCTGTTGTAATGAATGTGCGTATTGTTTTTACATTCAAATTATTCAGCGAGACTGGTCTTACATTGTTTTCTTTTATGAGAAAAATGAAAGTTGACATTCTCTTACTCGTTGATGATTATGGACAGACGTAATGCATGCGCACATAAATAGCAATATCATTACCACAAGACGGCAAACTTGTTACCTATTTTGTATGAACGTGAAACGAGATATATTGAGTCGTTGAAATAATAATACACATTATGGTTCGTGAATTCCATACTTCGATGAGATTTTGTTTCTGGGAAAAGATTAAAACACCAAAGGTGTTAGCCTAGCTAGCTAGAATCCCATACAAATGTACATTTACAATACATTTATATATTTTAAATTCATTTAACAATTCAAATTCTGTTGTTTTTTATGCTACACCCGTTGGTTAGTAACAATAGACATAGGTAATCATTACCTCTTTTATTTAAGAAATAATCTAAACTAACATAATAAAGAGAAAAGATTTGATAGTATGTTTGTTCGTTTATTATGGATAAACTTAAAAACTACTGAATCACTTTTAAACATTCTTCCATCTATGGAAGGCTAAATTATCCGGGAGTATCATGGGCTGTATTTTATTGTCACAAAAAATAGGAATCGCAATAATGTAACTCAATGTTCAAAACTTTACAACGACATCCATTCCTAAAACAATGCGAATGTTATTTACAAACGTAAAACGTAAGTTTTCTGAACCGAAGCGAGGGCCGATAATTAGTACTTGATAACTGGTACTGACGTGTGACATGCCATGACATGAAGGACGCCTGCAAATAATAGTGTCGAAACCAGTTCCGCACAGGTTTAAACTTTTGTAATTACCATGTGTTGTTTAAAAGATGTACTGAGGAGTTTCTTTCGAAGTTTCTTCTCCTTATTGTTAAAGCCCCTTTTCGAAACGGTGGTAGAAGCAAAAAATGACGTTCATAAGTGTATTTACTGAATACCTGTATGATAAAATAATTTGAAATTTGAATTTGACAAAAATTTATTCGTCTAAACTACGTTTATTGATTGCAACATATAAAATCTAAAAATCAATACTCTCCTCTCGGGAGGGCTGAACTAGTGGGGACTTATTAACATTATCTGCTAGAAACTGCCTATTCTGCTATCATTTACACGAATTTTTTATCTCTGTGACGTCGACAGTGCAGTATCACCAAATATACCCTACTAAAATGTTTGTTATATTTCTTCTTCTGCATCGTTTGTTGAACACATTATTGAACACATCGATCTCTCTATCAGCATTTTTAAGTCCACTCCGACAGGTCCAGGGCCCTCTGAACCCAACGGTGCTCAGCTGTTTTTTATTAATTACTAGCGGCCTGCCCCGACTTCGCACGGATGTACTTTATTAATAGTTTCCGCAGCGTATGCGATGAAAGAAGTTTTGAAGCAAATTTTTTACACCTTGGTTCATGTTACTAAAGTTTTAGCAAGGATCCTTTATTTTTTTTAGTAATAAATATAGCCTAAGTTATTAGGGATAACGTAGCATTGTAATGGTGAATGAATTTTTAAAATCGATTCAATAGTTTTTGAGTTTATTCGTTACAAACACACAAAAATACAAAGCTTTCCTTTTTATAATATTAGTATAGATAATGCCATTTAGTAATCTCGTGTAGGAATGCTATTGATATATCGATAGTTATTCATTTAATCACTTGACATCAAACAGGTTTTGGTGTATGAGGAATGGCAAGGAGGCCACACAAAACTCACCATCGATTTGGTCCTTACTGACGGGCACGGTCTGGTCCGTGGTCCGGCTGTGGGGGTCTCGACCGGGGCACGGCACCCTCCTCTCGTCCGCCATGTTGCCTCCGGGACGCACCAGTTCCGACTCGCAGTCCGAACCGAAACCGCGCCACGTGTACGTTAGAACATATTCCTGCTCGTCCTGTCATGGATAAATTGGAATTTCTTTTTACAAGCTCCTATATCAAATTTTAATTCTAAAGGGTGGTGTTAGGAAAAATATTCTCACGTATATATATATATACATATATAGGGTACTTCTGTACAAATGGGAAAAAAAAATTACGTCTGTAGACTTATGAATTTAGACAGTGTTGTTTGTCACTAAGTAATAGAAATTTGTTAGGTAGTTGAACGTAAAAGCAGACGAGCGGCGATAATGGTATATACAATTAAATACACTGGATACGCTATGCCTGATAAACTGTCAGTTTTTAAATATCAAAATTCGATGAGCAAATTGTTATCTACGCAGTACTTATTTTTTGTCATTTTGTTTATGCCTCACGAATTAATTCCATGGGTAATCGCTAATAAAAAATAATACGATCGATCTATCCTATGTATTCATAGTATGGAGTCTAACCAGTGTCCCAACCCCAAATAGAGTAGCAATACCAATACTGTCCTGAGAATGGACGACATAAATTATGTCGACATCTAATGATCATACATATTTAAGATCAAGCATATGTGACCAAGTTACTTCTTCGAACTAATTTGCTCTCACCTCTGAAGCGGACTGTCGGCTATCAGTGGAGCTGTAGCGATGTCGCGCGTTGACCGGCGTGCGCTGGCGCCGCGGCGACCCGCGTCGGCTCAGTCGCGGCTGCTTGAGCGCTGGCTCGTCGTCACTGTCGCTCACCACCTCCACCGGTGCGCAGTTCTGGAATGTGGGAAAGAGAAGGATATACGTTAGTTATTCTCACTTGATTGCAATGGAAGCAGTAGTTATGTGCAACTACTTATATGGATGAGACATTCGCTTTATATTTATTTCAGATAAATCTTTAACCGACGATAATGCAATGTATCTATTAAATAGCCCACAATGTTTATAAATTCCTTAAAAATGATCGCCACAATAAGTAGTTCCTAAGAACGAGAGCTCGTTACCGATACTGCGTCCGTCACATTGTTTCCATTAAAAAGGTATTAACAGTAATAACGCTCCTGTCGTAGCACTAAGTAAGTCTAAATCTCGTAAACACAGATCGTCTAGCGGTCCGAGAATCGCGGCTCGCTTCAGATCTCATGCGCCGAGAAAAATAACGGTACGTACGATGTATGTGAGATTCTTCAATCAAAACTACACTAATAAGTAAAAATGTTGTTCCAATACTATCTACTAAGGAAGCAGTTTGATTATGAGTGAACAGAAGCAGTAATATGTGGGACTATTACATCGAGAAAAAATTTTGTATTTTAAATTATCATGTTCAAATATGTTTTAAGTTTTGTGAGTTGTTAACATGGTATAAAGTATAGCGTTAGAATGGATGTTCACTTCCAAATACACCCCTCTAGGGGGTGCAAGCGGCCAAAACTGCTATACAAATATTTGCTAGCGATATTCGGCAACCTCCATTCATGATTATGAATACATTGACTATGATTACATTGACGGGTTTTTTCCATCGACTAAAATTAACAGAGGTTATTGGACTACATTTTCAAAAAGAAACGTCATTCGAAAAGAACCACAGCAGTACGTAAATTTCGAATGTTTCTAACAGCAATACAATATTTTAAACTTTAATTTCGTTCGTTGCCTCACCAAACGCACTTAAATAAATTAATTTATGAGAGAGTAAAGTCGTTTTAAAAATCCCCATGATATATGGCGGGACGGTAATGCATAAATTAATCTTCAAATAAAGCGGTATGTATGGGGGCGTACGTACGTACACAAATCGAATTAGATTTAATGCATCCTAGTATCGACCACAAATCACATAATAAATCCTAGTTACGAACCAATAATAGATATTATTGGAGAACGTGCACGTGGCTAACCCTTGTGAGTCTCCGTTACCCCTTTGAGAGTGATGGGCCATTTTGCCGTCACTCGGGGTCATGTTTGCAAACGGGGAACAGCGGGTAGTTGATTGCGCTATTGTTGTTGGCGGTGACGAATCATGCGAAACAGCTAAATGTACAACGTTCAAGTAACCTCCGAGTGGCAATGGTGGAATTTTTTCGAAAGACTACAAAATGTGCACCTTCGTCACGGTCTGCAGCAGCTCCATTATAATAGAATAGAAGTTTTTGTGTAAAATTCATCGTAATTTAGATATTAAAATATGTATCCGCAATTTATAAATGACCGTGTAGCAAGTTTGAAGATCTAAATAAAAATAAAAAATTTGTATTGAAATATGTATCCGCAATTTATAAATGACCGTGTAGCAAGTTTGAAGATCTAAATAAAAATAAAATTTTGTAATAACTGTAAAATGTGATATTGAGAAGCCTGTTTTTTTAAGTTTGTTCTTCTCAAAAGAATCTTCTTTGTAGATTTAATGTAAATATACTATTGACGGTTCCAAAAATGCTCTTACAATAATTGCAAAAAGTAAACATTTTTTTTATTTCAATAACATAAATATTTGAATTTTATTGACTCGAAACTAGAAATAGTTAAGTATCAATTTTATACATTATTAAACATGATACTGAGTGCACAATAAGCGCAAACAATGACTTCGCTGTCAGCCTGTCAGGTTAAGCGTTTGCAACAACGGCTGGTGGCGCCAGCAACTGTGATAATTAGCTTCTTTTTGTGCTACCACCAATAACTTTCCTCACTCTTGTGGTCGGTAGTTGCAAGTTTTGAACAAAAATCGTGAATTGCGTAACACCTTGCGGTCAACCTAACGTCGACTCTGTGTTCGAATATGAGTATATATTGCGGAAGCAGATTGTATACTTGCATCGTTTATAAGTATGTAACAAATGTTATTAATTTTACAGTCGCAATTCAACAGTTACAAATGTAAAATTGATCAGTTATAACTGGCGGCAATACTTTCAACTGTAATTCAGATGGCTGTGGCCACACAAAAGTTTTCGACGGATGAGTTCAACAAATTTTATTAAAATTAAAATTTATTTTTATAACAGCACAGTCATGTCTTTGCCGTGAGAAGAACCATTGTTGTGGTGTAAGATAATGTTTGAAGATAACTTAAGTTGGTTGTGCCTACAATTTATTCCAGGTACTTCCTTATATGTGGGATTGAATGAGTCGTGTATAATTAAAATAAGATTGTCAATTTTTTGTAATCAACGAAGATTCATCCAATATCTGTCGACTCTAAAACTTCACCTACGAATGTAACAATTCATCATTCATTATTTGATCTTTGAAATTTTGTAATGAAAACTTTATTAATTTCTATTTAACGTGGAATTGACATCACTCCTCCATATTGATCTCAATTGTTCAAATAGTATCATTTTTATTAGTTATATAAAGATTCCGAATCTGTAACTTTAATTTTTTATTTTAATTCGTACGTCACATTTACAACTTAAAGATCTATGGAGGATATTATATGTCCCAGAAAATGGATCTGTTTCCGTGATAAAAAAGATAAAAATTATTATTCTGATAAATTACGATTTAGGTGGATTTTTTATTTTATTATTATTGAAATAAATAAATATGTTCTAAATTTAAGAACTTTAAAAAACTACACCTGAAAGAATAAAATTTGGTAAGCATCCGACACATTTGTTAGCCCCAAACCTTCCACCAATCCACGTGGGATTGGTATGTTCAATCGTGTAGAATACGCCTTTAGGCGTTCTCAAAAACTAGGAGCGATCCGGACCCTACAGTTATTCGCTAATGGGTCGAAGATAATTTACCTGGTTGTCAGACTTAGCGAGGCAGGCCTCCAGGTGACACTGCCACTCGATGGCCCTCAGGTACAACAGATGCCAGCGCCTTTCCAGGGCACGCGCCGCGTCCCCACCGCCACACAGCCGCACCACGGAGCTCACGATCCGTCCGTGGCATTCCACGTCCCTTTGCAATACCTGGTGACAACGAGTATAACAATTATTATAATACACGTCTATGAACGGAGATTTCAATCTAATTTGTTAATAGATCAGCTCGAATTCTTTGATGTTGTTTATATTTTTCGTATCTTGGCTGTCATTGTGTTAGTATATGGGGAATTACAAAAGCAAAAAAGATGCACTAATTCGCGATGATATAAGTTTAAATCCTAACTAAAATAATGCAAGATAATCCGGCTTTATATTGTTTGTGATTACAGTTTTATTGATTAAATAAATATGCGTTTCGTTTAACGAAAATTTGGGTTCATACATTATTGTTTGTGGGTAAACCACACACAAGTATCCCTACTAAAAACGATTATGATTAGTTAATTAACTTACTAACCACGCTTAGTGACTCGTATACATTAATAATTATTTAAGCCAACACGGACCATATAGTATATATATATATATATACACTACCGGTCAAAAGTTTGAGACCACTATAAAAAAATTAAGAAAACAAAAGTCAACATATTTAAATCATTATGAAATACAGTTTTTATTTCCATGTTATAAACAATATTTAAAATTAAAAAATTACGAATACAAAAGATAATACTAAATTACTAAAGAAAATACAAACAAGAGAGTTTACACAGACTTTTCATCAAAATATCCTCCTTT
>PDGT01000014.1:4602843-4620934 GCA_003671415.1 Megathymus violae | reverse complement strand
ATTCCTTTAATTTGGACCAGATTTCCAGTCCCATAGCCTGAGACACAACCCCAGACCATAACAGATCCGCCACCAAGCTTGACAGTCGGGACTACACACTGTGGCATCATATTTTCTTCGGCGGAACGTCCAACGAAAATTCTTCTTTTTGAACCAATATTTCAAATTTAGATTCGTCACTCCAAAGTACTTTTTTGAAATCTTCTTCGGTCCAGTCTCGATGGGCTAGGGCCCACTGCAACCGTTTTTTCTTATTCTGCGGTTTTAGAAGAGGTTTTCGAACAGCAACGCGACCGTATGGTCTTGGCGTCTCGCAATCGTCTTTTCACTGTAGACACTGACACAGGTTTTTCCCGAGATTTGTTGACTTCAACGCGAATTTCTGGGGCTGTTAGGCGTCTGTTTCGCTTGCTGGTTACCACAATAAATTTGTCTTCACTAGAAGTCGTAGCTCTTGGTCTCCCGGAGCGCGGACGATCTTGGTTACTGCCAGTTTGTACCGCACAATAGTGCGATGAACACAAGTCTTTGATAACTTGAGTTGTGATGCAATCTCACGTTCAGATTTGCCTTCATTATGGAGAACAACGATGGCAGATCGCGTTTCGATACTAATTTCGCAATCTTTTCCCATTTTAGAGACGTCTTGACTGTAGGAATCACAAAATCAGACTAACAGCGGATATTCGTAGATAACCATGAAAATATCGGGTTAAAATAAACTTAAAAACATATTTTAAAAATATAGAACAATCGCATTGTAAGATGATGTAAAAAAAAAAACGAAGTGTCAGCTGCGGTAATGAGGTAATAAAATTTTTACAATCGATTATCGGACTAGCTCTTCTTCGGCTCACATTGCAGTTTGGAAACAATGCTGGCTTATGGCCCTTTCCTTGGCTTATATACAAAAGAATTAGCTTTTAGGCAATCTTTAGAAACAATAGAATATGCAGGTGTGCAGATTACTTTTTATCACCAATATTATAAGAATATTTACTAATAACAAAAATCTTTTATTAGTGGTCTCAAACTTTTGACCGGTAGTGTATCTCCATAAGATGATTATGGAAAAAATTGATTTAGAATGTAATTGATAATACATTGCCGGCGTGTCTCATAGCTAACGCACTGGCGCCGCCGTCGAATAAATAAAAATCGATAACAATTTCCAAAACAACTCGTTACTCCATACAAGGTTTGGAAAACCATTGTATAAGGCCCTATTACGTACTCGGGTGATAAAAAAAATATGATTCGACTACACACAAAAACGATAACGGGTCACAAGAAAGCTATGCGCGACCAGCCAATCAACAGCAACAATGAACGTTGACACTGCAGTCAAAGCCATTTAGGACTTGAAAAAATAGAAGAACAAAATGAATAACAAAGGGCGGCACGTTCCGGCATGCTACGGTAGTTGCGCGCGCGCTGCTCTACGACAATAGCAACTAATATTATCCACGGTGCTTATTCGACAGTGAACAACATAATAAATAATTGCGAAATGCTCACCACAGAACAAGGCGATAACTCAGTCACGTTGAAAAGAGAAGAGTGGCGAGAGATGGATGACTGAATGTATTCTATAGAGCGAAATAACATGAATACCGCAGGCTTCACACGTACAAGTTTTGTTTGGGAGTACAAACAACCGTGTTTATGTTGAAGATTTTCCTCTTGATGACGAAATTGCAGATGAAGATGAAGAAAACTACTGTTTGATATTTGATAAACGTTTAATTTATGTTTTAACTTAAGTTTGGATGCATTAACATCGATATATAAATCTCACAAACAAAACCTATATGAACCTTTGCATCATTTAATTAACAATGAATTTATTTATTATTCCGGGCGCTATATTTTCAGGTACATAATTAGTATATATTTTTATTATTTAACTACATAAATTCGTAGTGGCAAATATAATGCAAATGGAATAACATGATAATTTTGTCATCTAAAAAGAAAATGGTAGACATTGTCAGTAAAATGATAACCTTTTTAAAACTAAATAAGTACATTAAGATAAATTAAGTAGATTATATAAAACATGACACAGGAATTCTTAAAGCACTCGTTTATATGTAGATGTGCAACGGTAAGATAAACAGAATTAAAGTGACAAGAACGACCGGTCGTGAACATAACAAATGTGTTAAAATATTTAACTGTAAACAAACGTCAAATGGTAAAAGTACATCAAGAGTAATTTGTTTGATGACTTTGAAAGTTGTTAGGACGCGATATATTTCAAACTTTGTAAAAATAAACTTTTACTTACAAACTGTTCGTGCGTTATTATTTGGTAATTCGTTATCGTAGACGAGGCTAATAATTCATTATAGCCTTGGTTCAAAATAAAATTTATGTATAATGCCTCAGTCCAGTGAGTAATACATTGAACGTCAATATCTTAACAAATAAGTACTTTTTACGATTACAACAATCAAGGACTACCTGTCCGTTTATTTCATAATATTTTTATTATATTTTTATTTTACAACACTCGGGGAAGCGATCTCATAAGCTTCAAATTCAACAATAACCGTATCAGATACAATTTTAAACGTAAACATTAATTATTTACATGTAATGTTATGACAAACAGGTACTTAGACCTGTAAAAATTGTCTCTTTAAGTTAACATTCAAAATCAGTTCGATTTGTCATCACCCCATCCATAATGAGGTGAACCTACTTATTCCGTAACGGAGTTTCAAATGTTACCGGCAACAACGATGCATTTGTACAAATTGCCATCGCACAGCTAAACCCAACGATTGCCTATCAAATTACATTTTATCGTGATCATTGCCGTCATTACCGATTCGATTACGGTTGAGAAAACGTCGTTCGATCGGACGAGTTATCGTTGAGTTTGGATATTAACGCAACGAGAATGCTGTAATTGAATAAATTAGTTGTATCTGATTGTTCTCTGTTTAGATTGCGAGGTGCTTACTCTCCGTCAGGTTTGAGATAAGGGGCCGAACGGGTCTCGGGACAAGCCGTGTGGCTGTCTTGGATCATTCGCATTATCGGAGCTTGCAAACGCTTAACCATTCCTTTTGTCTGTTACGCTGAGGTCGTGTCATAAATCAGTTAAATAATTCTAATTCTATTTAAATCGAACAACAACACGTTAAACATTTTATTTTCATTTTGAGGTACATGTAACTGGAATGGTGAACAGCCGTCTCCAACCTAGTATTTAGCATTTGCAATGGTTTTGTGTAACATTAGCTTTAGGTAGTCAAAATGTGGGCCCGTTACGAGGAAAATTTGAATGCGTCGGCGTAACTGCTGCTTAATCGAGCGTACTACAGCATATTGACTTTCGGTTAGTACCAAACTATTACACATTTTATTACCTACATTGTAATATCGATTTCAATATTTGTTGTATTCAAATGTATTTAGATCTCTGCAATACTACGATACGATACGTGTACGATGCAAATGTCAATCGTTTCGCAGATAATTGAAATAAAAAAATATATTATTTATTCCAAATCCAACCAGTAATTGTGATAGCCTACTGGTTTAAACTTCTGAAACCCGCACGGAACACTGGAGTTTAAATCCGGCACGGACCTCTTTTTTAAAATTATTAGCGTAATTCAAATTATTTATCGAATTGCTTCAGTGAACGAAAATATTCGTAAGGAAAAAAATGTTACTTAAGAATTTCTTGTCAGTATTTATATTAAGTCGTGGTTATCTATAACTTGGAAGGCATCGCATATTTTTCTAAAGCTTATATATAAATAACAAGTGTGCCGTGCACTTTCCGTTGGCGATCCTTAAAAAGAAATAAATATTTACAACTTTTACTATTTGTATGTTATACTAATTAAAAGAACATAATTTATATTACATCAGTAACGATTAAAAGTATTAGAATATATTATGCTCTACACAAGGACCTTCTGTCTCGCGGGAGACATGGTAGTACGTATAAAACACATCACACTAGAGAGACTGGGAATATAACATTACTATATATGCCTTAATCCTTCTACGCAATCAGGGTCACTTCCAAATAGCTTACGTGGTCGTCGATGACAAAATATCAAACATGAACTCATGTAGCGAATATTGTATACATCTTGTTTACAAGTTATTGTTTATTGTTAACAAGTATTGTTTATTGTTACAGATTACGGACAAAGGGTGGTGATATCGATAAATTGAATGTTTTATCTGTTCGTTATTAACGTTATTGCTACGGTAATTCGAATTGCATGTGTACAGAGAATCGAATCGTCTAGTGGAGATATAGTAGCAAAGAAAAAGATGCTTACGGGACTTATAGTACTGCGTTTAACAAATCTTGAAAGAGTTCGCTTCCTTTTGAAACCTTAAATAATAACAAAATGTACAAATTATAAGCAATCGTCAAGTTCGAAAACTTCTGTTTTCAATAATTAATTGGTTGTTGACTAGTTTTAATTTAATTCTTTATAACCCAATTTTTTTTTGGATAAGACTTGAATAGAGACAAAAATATGAATTTTGTTATGTGTTTTATTGTTTGTAGAAATTTGTATTTGACGTATATTAATAAACGTTGAATGAAATAGTATAGTATAGATAAAGATTTCAGTAGATAGTATGTATCATAGGTGATAGATACTTTATAGGATAATAAAATGACATAGAGTGATCGTGTAAGTATTGGAGATAATACCCATTTGCCTAAATGCAATATTTCTTTACAAAACAAGTAGGTATTACGGTGGCAATACAGCACAGTGGAAATTTACAAAGATTCTAGAACCATAATGAATAATGTAGGTATAATGTATCATTATTCTTAAATCAAATAAAACCCCAGACATACTGCTTTTGTCAACACCGACACGATTGGAGACGATCGATTGCGATGTTAAATATCAAGAGGTGTTGAGTCAAGGCCCCGGAGACGTCGCGCGTGCTCGTAGCATTTCGAGATTCCATTTCGTGATATGCCGATTTGCAGACATGATGCCATGCGGAGGACACGAATTCGTGTATCTTATTCCCAAGTTCAGATATGTGCACATACAGACGATACAAAAGTATATTAGTATTAAATAAATTTGACCAAATCCGCGAGCATTGTTAACGATAGTTTATCCTTTTTACACTACATGAGTTTCACTTCTCTCCCGGTAATATAGGAGACATACAAATATAATCATATAAATATAACCACCTCTAACCCACGGTTGGCCCCGTAATCCAGACGTTGAGAAAGCATAATTTAACGTTAGACTAGACTCTCTGGTAGTTAGTACGTAGCGGACTGAAAAGATTTTGTGATATAAATTAATGTGACTGCCATCTCAGTATATTTAGATGGTTATATGATTTCAAAAGTGAAATAAAACGCTACACACGACTGGCACATACGTGCACTGGCCCCCGTTATAGTTACTCAAGGTTGAATTGCTTCTTCGGACAAATCTTGGGAAGTGATACATACTAATTCGATTATCGACACACATGTGTTGATAATATAAATAAATAATTCTACGCTCACGCACAGACCTGACGATCAAACTGAAACTTCTAACTTCGGTTTCTATAGAACTTCGGTCCTATTATGTCCATTAATGATTGTCAGATGGAAAAAGTTATTTGTAGCTGTCAATTTACATAACCTATTGTGCTGCTTTATTTCTTTTCAAATAGGTTTGAAACTTTATTCTGACGGTAACATAACAGGAAATGTTGAGTTAATTTACTTCCTGCTGTACCGAGTAACTTAAGATAGAATTTGTAGATAGACAAATTGATAGTTCGTGGTCTGTCAAGAACATTGAAGTGTTGAACCTCTCCCGCCGATAAGATTGTGTTGATACGTCAAGGTTATGTAATGAAGGAGCTAATACGTCTCCGGGCGCGGTCACGACTTCACGACTGCCTCAAAATGTGCTAGAAACCAGAGTAATAATTTCATTTAAAGAGTTTGTACCCTCATTGTAAAACTTCACGTGACGACTTACTTGTATATGATATTTTTATATGAGCTTGAATTACTTCTTATAATAAACTGGCCAAATCAGCGATATTATACTATTAAATAAATAAAATACTTTTATTTAAATTGCACTCATTAATTTAAGTAATAGCTTAGTAGTTTCGAAGTCGGTATCCTGTTCAGGGAATATGGATTCAATTACTACTTTTGAAAGGTAAATATGTAAAATTAAATGTCATGTTAAATTTATAGAGGGCCCGCTAGAAGATATGTGGTCACAATCACCCATGGATATCAGTATATGGCAGTCGATACAATACCAACATCACCTTAATGAAGCAGCATTCGGTTGTTAGATGGCTCCCCAGCACTGCAACCGAAAAACGTTAAACATACCATAACCTTACGGTTGATTACAGAAGCAAGCAGATAGCTAAGTAAACAAATAGAGAAACTTATTACCCTGAAAGAGTAGCATTAAAACTGAATTACTGGTTCAGAGTTTTGCGACCTACAACAGGAGATACGTGTGCATAGTGTACGTTGTACGCCGTAATTCTTGTAACCTCAGGATTCTGGCAAGAAGCAACATTATTTTAGTCTCAAGACCTTGTTATTACATCATAGTAGTACATTCCTAGCTTTGTATAAAGGACCTCATTTTATCGTGTAAAAAAAAACACCTATTAAAGTTGGTGTTTCATTTAAATCTCTGGTTTTATTCATTAAAAGTCATGATTTACGTTCCATTGTTGCGAGGAACCTTGTAAACGAATATAATGTTATTTAAAGCTTGTTACTCGGGTATGTAAGTAACTCGGGTTGTGTAAGTCACGTTATTTATACTTAAGATCATTTATTAAGCCGGATATGGCTTAGACACCTGAAGTCAAAGACAGCCTATTTACAATAGTATATTTGCAACATTTTATAATAAAATTAAATTAATTTGATCATTATCTTATTAACTCGAATAGACATACTTTTTTGGCATCATGATCATACACTTCGCGGGCGAACAATTGGAAATTACAACAGAGTAATATATTTCAACAATAAATTATCGCTAACCATAGTTACAAACGAAACGTGGAACCGTTATTGGTAGAGAGATACCAATGTTCATAACGGCTGAAACACAAGAGGGGCCTACCGTCGACTTGCCCTTAGCTTGGCTCCGTTAAAGAACGAGTTGCCGAGTGTTGACGTCATAGCAACGGTGTTGCCATGACTCGAGTGACGTATCTCGTCCCGTTTAGCAGTCGTATTCATGACTGTCTTTGACATATAATTGACTGTCTTTGACATTGCAAATGATCACTGCAGTCCGTTCACGTCCGTAATAGCAGACAGATCTCCAAAGATAAGTTCCACGGTTGATGCAAGAAGGGAGATGTGGTGAATAGCCAGGTAAGTGAAAAAAAACTTACTCTGCGTGTTGGAATAAGGTTAGGTTGGCGAAAAGAAAACGTCTAACTCGAGGGTTTTATACACTGATTTAATTTTTAATATTTAATACTACTGGGAAGTTACATGTCTGATTCCTATCAAGTTGATCACCAGAAAGAAGATTGCTTCCGAAGTGAGTGGCTTATATAAACAGGTTGAAACACATAAATGGCGCTTCTATTGAACAACATTTAGTCAACCAAGTTACTAATTAATTTTTGCACATAAAACCAACACTAGGCTTAACCAATGCTTGAACTCCACATTTACGGATTTAACTTCATAGTACGAATGATTCGACTATCCTATCATATCTGACTGTCACTGACATGGTTTAAGTCGAGCAGTGTTATTAAGTTAACACTAATCTACTTTGCAGAAGTAATTATACGCTAGTGACTATACACCCTTCACCGTTCACTTCATTATGAGTGCTATTGCAAGAACATTTCGAGTGAGCACTTGTCCAAGATATGTACCTTATTGTATTCCTGCTCAAATCAGTAATTTACAATTTTCAACCTTAGGCCTGAAGCATAAAGATCTTCGGACACGCTTCCAGTGATATAAGGCTTAGTACACAATACCTTTGTTTAAGGATATGAGAAGATATAACACGTTTTGTTACTACTTTAAGGATAGCACCTGTGTACGCTCATTGTTTTTTTTTTCGTGTAGATAACCGACAAATTTTCAGATGCGCCACCATTAAGGGGTTGCCATAGCCAATGAAGTACAAGAATGGACGAAAGAAGGAATCAGGTTTTAACTGGCCCACACTGCAACCGAACATTTTTGAAGAATTATATAAGGATATTGGTGTAACTATCCAGTGTCAGGTGAACAATCCTAGCACTTTGCATGGTCCATCACGAGCAGAGAAGGATGGTGTGGACTCATAAGATAAATAGAGCCTCATAAATTCCAAATACATATTTCAATTATACTTCTGTATATCATGGCTTTGGTGTATTTCGTTTAATTTTATGAGTTTATTAATCAGAAAAAATTCATCACTTGCATAGTTACGTAGATAAAACGTATTAAAAATATTGTTCGAGCCGCCATAAGTAAAAGTATGTAGATACATTTCAGTGAATCATTTTCACAAAATTATATCACTGTTTGTTGACTTGGCAACCGTTTCTCTGTAAGATGCTGACTAGATACCACCTGCTTGAGTCAGCCGCCAAACGACTCGTCATGTTCCGGCTGGGTGTTTCACAGCTAGAACTTTATTTCTTTCTTCTTCTTTCTTGGCCGACAATGCATTAGTGACGCCTTTGGTATTACTAATGACAATGGGCGACGGTGACCACTTACCACCAGGTGGCTCGTGTGCTCGTTTGTCAGCTATTTTAAATTCGATCTACATGGAACTTCACTTATATTTTCTACAAACACGATGTTGGATCTAATCACACATTTCTTTATTTTTTGCGTTACATGCATATGCATGCGTGCGTCAGATGCAGTTTCAAACGTTAAGCCGTAGGTTAACGGATGAAATAATGATCGGTATTTAGGTTGTATAACAGTTAATGAGAGAAATAAAATTATTTGCGTATTATTGTACTTAAATTTCGACAACAATAATTTATGCATTGATAACAAAGACAAAAACTGACCGAGAGATATACATTAGAACACTTCTAATAAAACTACGACTTTAATAGCCCTGAAAAGGAATCGAACTACGTTGTATTCTTATCTCGGAAAAAGCCTTAAAAAAAAAACAAAATTTCAATTTGAAGCAAGTACTCATAAAATAGATATTTCAATAAATATTGTATTAAAAAAACAGAAACCGACCCATGTGTCCGGGATTGTAATAATATTTCAGACGTAAATGGTATATTTATTCGGGTTTATTCATTCTTTCTCCGGGCTTGTTAATAGTGTGAACTCAATTTTATTGGATAACTGCTGACTTCCAGAACCGTAATTGAAAGTTACAGTACTTATGGGTTGGGATATTGCGTACGAGCGTAAGAGGGCGGGTGACAATTTACAACAATTTGACCTAACTTTCCGTTGATAATATTGAAAAAACATATTAACATACATTGAAAAAATATATTTAAGTAACTTAAAAAAATTAAATCGTCGTAGTAGAATAAAATGACACCGGACACAAAGTTGCAACATAATGCTTTGTGAAATGAAGCATATTGAAATAATTTTAGAAAACCACATTTTTTTAGAAGTAAACGGTATTTTAAGAAGACGGATATTTACATTCGTACACTACATAACACAATTTCCAAGTAATTGCAAATAACATTTAAGAAGATATTTCTTTTGTTTAAAACAAACCTAATTATCTTTTTAAAAATCACTTTTGCTTTTTAATTATCTTTTTATTATTTACATTTTTGAAACCACATTTTGTTTCGTTAGTACAAAGTGAATATTTTCAAACAAAATTTTACCATTGAATTAAATGTAAAACTATGTTTTTCTGTTGTAATTTTAATTTGAGATATTCAAATATTATTCTTAAGTTCATTTAGAATTTTGGTATATAAGGTGTCAAGTGGGAGACAATGAATCAATCAGATTAAGTAGAATAGATTCTGCTTTACTCCCATGTTTGTCGGTACGAAGTTGTATGCAAAGTTTTTTATTTTTTATTTATGTATTCATTATTTTCGTATCCGTCAACAATTCACATATTTGAGATATCTTTATTTAGTTCTAGATCAGTAACCAGGTTTTAATTTTGAAGATACTATCAGAGAAACGCTGATTTTTCTCGTAAACATTAGTATTTTCGAAATTCGAGAAGTTCGTATTGAATAACTTGTTTTTGTTAGATGAAATCGATCAAATTCAAATGCAAATTCTATTATCAGGTAATGCTAATAATAGTCTTTGCGGTACAACAAATAAAGCCGATTTCGAACCGTCAACTTCTCGTCAAGGTCCGGCGCCGGTGCACGCCGGCGGAGTCATCGGCCGCCAACGACGGAATTAGCCGAACTAGAGACGAAAATAACCGAATGTCCAGAAAATATGCATTTGCCCACATTTCAGCAAACTACTAGATGGAGCGAAGCACGAGGTGATCTAAATACCGTCTTGTCACTAATATACCCCAAATCGCGAGAATAGTATTCAATGTTGAATGATTGTGATATAAATAAAATTACAATTAACAATAATTATGACCATGATGGACATGATTAGGAAATTCAGAGATCTACCGTCTATAAACTTAACTGGATTTTTTTAAATTCCTTAATTCGTTTACACTCTCCCAACATTTTCAATCGTCAATAAATTACTTTTAATTCATCCACTTAAGTTCAAATACATTTTTTAAAACTTGCAATGGATGACACATTATGTTAATACAGTTTTTTCGAATATTAATTCATTAATTAAATGTTATTTATTAAAAATAATTCTCTTAGATATTTAGCAGGATATACATGTTTATATTTATTGTAATTTTTCAATTTTTTTTTATTACTTGTTTTGTTTATTAACTTGTCGTGACCTGAAACACACGAATAACTCCTTACTATTGTTATCTCGATAACTTAGCTCATAATCAGTACCTCATTAACCGAACTCAGGCTCACGAAACTTCTACGATCAAAAGAATCCTTACGAGAGCGATTAAAAAAATCGATTGCGTCATTCAAACGCTTCCCATGGCGAGCAGTCGTGAGGAATTGATTGCGAGCACCATAAACGCAAGTGCCGACGAGTGGAGGGTTTAATGAGAGCGTAAACAAAAAAATTGGAATCCAGTTAGGGCCGCTCGTTACACAAATTGAGGAAATCCAAACAAAAAAACAGTTCGCGAAGCTGAACGGTCGGAGACGTCATGGATCCCAATGGTTATAGGGTCTACGAAGAAGATTAAGATATTGTTGAATTTGTATCCAAATAAGATGATCTTTACAGCAAATACATAAAATTGTTTATGGAACCTTGATTGGTCTTCCGTATCAATTTTTCTGTAATATAAATAAAAAAACACATGACGTAGAACCACTTGAGATTTGCACACGATGTTTCTATTGACCTGAATACTTGTGAGCAAAATAACGTTTTAGAACAGGTCGAACAAGAAATACAAGAGAATAATAATCATTTTAAATAATATTTTATAATAGTTGCTAAACAGATGAAAATAGGTAAGTAGTGATAGTGGTAGAATATGGGAGAGGTCGCTTGAAAGGGACATTTTTGGTGTTAAAGTTCTAGTAAATGATAGAGATAATATTTGGAATTGGTTAACGTCAAATGGAAAGCCTCCATTATCATACTGTTGAAATAAAATGCAATACTTGTAATTTCTTAATTTATAGTTGTTTATTTTCATATATTAAAAAAAATGTATTTTGTCGCTTTAGTAAAATTTGTTGTATTGAAAGGGACACCATAATTTATGAAAGGAACATTACATAATATTAAGGAAAAATCACTTAATATATTGTTGCCCATGTTCTAAAAATATAAAATACGTATACAATAACTTTATAAGTAGGTGTATATGTTTAAAAATCAAATTTAAAAGTAAATGCAATATTTTCTTTGTATTATATGTAAGTTAAACAGAAATTAACATCATTATAATGTTTTCTTAGCCATAACGAACTTGAAAAAAATATCTTTTCTTTAAACACAATCAACAATCTCCTTATAATTAACAATAAACTCTTATGTTAATTTATTTTTTTTTACAAGTGAAAGGGGTGTCCTATTCATAACCATTTGTTGTGTCCCGTTCATAAATATGATTTTGATACAGAAAACATTGCCACAAAATATACAATTTTAAAATGAAGTTTACTGACCTTTTGTTACCGTGTATATGTAAGACTCCAGCCTATTATAAATAGTGGTTAAGAACCAAATAATTAATCACAGCACTTAAGAAAGTGTATCGCAGTTATGACAAAAAAAATACTTTTCAATGCCAAAAAAACATTCGCACGGCTTCCATCATTTTTGAAAAGACAGGAGTGTGATGTTAGAAGCAAACGAATGTGAATCAGAGTTGCCATACGACAACAATAGTGTTTGCAAGAAATTGTTTTTATTTTGCCAATAATTTCAATTGTCCCTTTCAAGCCACTTCTCCCCTGTACTTTGTTATTTTATTATTTTTATTTATCACGCGTTCCGTTCTGGCAATTTTACCACCATAGATTTGACTTCTGATACCTTTAACTAATCGTATTGATCACTTATTATGGTACATTCTTTATTGCTGTATACCGAACTGCAATTCATCTGGTATTAAATGGCTATTACAGTCCGAGACCCTATTAAGCCAATCTGTTTTTTAACTACCTAGACATAGTGAAGTTGAAGTTGACGTATACCACAAACAGTGAGAATTAACAAACCATTTGTTAGTATGGAAATATAATCTCAAATTGTAATTTGTAGTGCAACAATAAAACTAAAACAACACAAAGCTTAAAATTACAGTAAATTTCGAAGTATAAGAAGACAGAGATGTAGTAAAAATAATTATGACAACATTTAAATACAATTAGGGAATGTAGTTAAATTATGTATTTTAATTTAATAATATCTCAGCATACGAGTTAGAAGATTAACGTACGATGAAACCGACTTACGTACAGTTTCCTTAGTTAACCTGTTATATTACTGTGGCATTGGAACCTATCAATTTACCGTTGATCCGTTGGCGTCATGATTGCAGCAAGAGACCATCGCCAATAAATCGATTAGATGATAAAAAAAATAATTCATTTACAACCCATAAACTTGTCGCGTGATCTCGTAGATTGCTTCAATAAGAAGGTTTAATCTTAAGACATTTACTGTACCTCACAACTCAAATATGAATAATACTACTTTACAAAATATCAAGCTTGTTGACATTTGTAATTCAAATCTTATGCGAAAGATTAAAGTAGGTAAGCAATGATTGAAAAAAATAATTATGATTAAATCATGAGCATAAGAAAGTTGGACTTCCAAACACGGGCGAAAGCGCAACACTGAAGGGGTTCTCGACTCTGAATGTGTCAAATACTTAACCAGATTCTAAATGATACAGCACAAACAGCTTTAGTGTTTTACTACAAATGATGACGTAGACAAACGGTAACGGTATTGAAGTTTTCTAAAATTAAAATATAGAAGGTTGAAGTGGCGAAATGATACGTGAAAATATCGAGCGCCGTCAGCATATTATGTCTATTGGCAATAGTAAATTCTTCAGTAGTGACAAACACAGTATGGATATCATCGATATTTTAGAACGGAATTTAGAAACCTAGTCAAGAAAAAATACAATCTACTAAATAAACCTAAAATGTTCTTCATAAAGTAAATTTATATGACTTAGGACTGAAAATTTCATGTATTTATTGTATTTTATATTGTATATTTACTCACTGAATTTTTTTACTTTTTCTTAAATCTAAGTATCGTACATAACAAGTGTTTTATGACAAAAAGAGTATTGAAACATGTACAATTTCAATGGCTTTTACATTGGTGAATTGAATGAAGTAATAAATATATAGTTATTTTTGTCAAGCCATTGAATTCCCATACTGCCAAACCGTAAGATCTTTCGTAAGATCACGACTGTCATTCACCAGGGACACGGCACGACTTGGGCTGGATGAATAAGGTGGTCTTATCGAATATGCATTAGCAAATCGATCGAGATATTGACGGCCCCGTGTGTTAACACATGCGCTTGCGATCACGTGACAGACAAGTCGTGACCGAACATAATATATTATGGTGAGTTAAAAAAATCTATAAATAAAAATATAGTAGTAATTACGTAAGTACAGTACGGTTTACGGTGTGTTTTTTTTTACTCATATGTCATAAATCGAAGATAAAATCGATAAAGACAATTAACTAAATGATTAGGCAGATTCTATTCTGAGTAACAATTTCCGTTACTTTATTTTCTTTATTTTCAGTCTATTTTATTACAAACTAAATAAATATATCATTTAGATTTAACCTCTATCGATCTAATGGTTCAAAAGTTACGCTATTACAAAAAGAAGCATCAACGATTGTAAATGAATACAAAAAGATCATCAATATGAATAGATTATATTTATGTTGATAGATAAGGCCTTCATTCAACACTTAAATAAATTTGAAATCATAAATTTTTATATGTATGTCTGGTCATAATATTACTTATGATCTGGAAAAGTTATCTATAATTTAGATTATTATGATTTGTATGCAGTTTTGTCTAAACGTTACAAACATGGCTGATTTGACCTACCAATCAAATTGTGGTTCATATAAATAGAGAAATAAGAACACAACATTAAAAATATCCACTGTTGCCGAGATGAAAAAGCATAATTATAAAAATACAATGTATTTTTATATTATGAGTATTATTATTGAGACACGACCCCATAGCCCAGTTGGTAGTGACCCTGCCTGCCGAGCGTGGGTCCCGGGTTCGATTCCCGGCTGGGGCAGACATTTAAATAACAAGTGACAGATAAATGTTTGTTCTCGGGTCATGGATGTATGTAATGATAATATTTGTGTATGCCCTTGCCACCCGCAACACAGGGAATCCTAGTAGGGGGTGTGAGTGTGAAAAACGTTTGTTTATTTATTTATTATTAAGTCTTTGATATTATTATTGGAATTATTATCTTTCCGTGAAGCCTGCCTGGTTAGCTACCACCCACCTGCTTGAGTCAGCCGCCAAACGACTCGGCGTGTTCCGTCTGCGGGCTTGAGAGCCAGTACATTATTTCTTACCTTCTTCTCATTTCCTGGCCGACAACGCATAGGTGATACCTTTGGTCTTGCTGATGTCCATGGGCGACTGACCACTTACCATCAGGCGGCTCGTTCGCTCCTTTGTCGGATATTAATATGTAAAAAAATCTAAGCGAGAACGAAAGACAAGAAACCACGACGAAAATTATACTGTAGCATATATATATATATATTAGATATTATATATATATATAATATCTATTGGCACTGTATGTTTCTAATTTGAAGTGATTGCAAAAAAACAAATGTGCACAACCTCACCGGCGTTTGCACTGGGGGAATCAAGTACGTGCATGCCACCAGAATCTCCGAGCTCGAAGCTCGGTATTATGTCATGACCGACTTGAGTACCATGTTTGGAGAGACGGGTTTCATTTAACGTCTCATTTAAGTGTGGAATAAAGATTATTCTCGCATTAAACATACATTACACGGCACCTTTTAAATCTTACGATTGTTGAGAAATTGAAGACAATTCGAAGACATTTAACGCCCTTTAGATAGTACGTCCACTGTCACAGCAACGAAGGATTAATTCTACAGCCTTGGCCAAAAGTATTAGGCACCCTACAACTTGCTGCATATTTCGGGTATAAAAAAAATAAAACTAGTTTTGGTTGTTTTAATAATTTTATTTCCTTAATAAATATTTTAAAAAACTAATATTTTGTTGGACCACCCTTGGCTTTTATTACAGCAGCAACTCTCTGAGGCATGCTGCGTACAAGTTTAAGGCACACGTCTGGGGATATTGCATCCCATTCTTGTACCAACGCGTTTTTTAATGTAGCTTTGGATGTTATGCTGTGCTCTTTGATTTTGCGTTTTAAAACACCCCATAAATGCTCTATTGGATTCAAATCCGGAGACTGGGCAGGCCAATCCAACAAGTCAATACTGTTATCCGCAAACCAACGCATCGTGGTCGCTGATTTATGGCAAGGCGCATTATCTTGCTGGAATAAAACGCCATTTGAATTTGTGTCGCCAAAAATTCTTGAAATTGAAGGCACTAATGCTGTTTCTAGTACATTAATGTACTTTTCACTATTCATACGACCTTCGCATATGAACATTTCGCCGACACCATCCGCAGCCATGCAGCCCCAAATCATAATGCTGCCTCCGCCGTGTTTTATGGTCGGCACTACACAATCTGGGTGATATTCTTCGCCTTTCCTTCGCCTCACAAACGTCACACCTGGCGTTCCAAATACCTGTAAAGTACAAAAAAATAGCACACATTAAAAAAGTTTATACCATTTTAATTTAAAGAGTACTACAAAATTTATCATTGTAATTGTGTAATAAAATAATTAATAAAACTAACCTCGAAATTGGATTCGTCAGACCAGAGAACGTTAAACCAATCCGTCTCTGTCAAATGTTGGTGTCTCAGAGCCCAATCAAGCCGTTTTTTTTTGTTCGCTTCTGAAAGCCACGGCTTCTTCCTGGCTTTGCAGCCCTTTAAGCCTGCTTCTACTAGCCGCCTTCTAGCCGTTCGAGCGCTGATCGGCTTTCCGGACTCTTCAGTTAAAGACGCAGCTAGCTCCGAAGAAGTTTTTTTTCTGTCTTTAAAAGACTCACGGATAAGTTTCTTGTCCTCACGGCTTGTAGTAACTCGTTTTCTGCCGGTTTTTGGTTTATTTGCGTGAGTGCCGGTCTCCGCAAACCGTTTGATAGCGGATTGTACTGCGCATCGCGAACATTTTACTAAGTTCGCAATTTCTTTTTGCGACTTTCCTTGCTCGTGTAAAACCTGGATTCTCACACGATTTTCGAAACTAATTTCGTATTGTTTTGGCATTTTTAGTTCAGTATTTTTTCAATTTAATCACGAAACCACAAATGTACGATCTTTACACTATGATTTCCAAATGCAGACTGACCGACTATTACAAATAAACGACCAAGAAAAAACGAATATTTTATTATTGATGCACCAGATGTTTTATGACCACCAAATATGCGGCCCATTTGTTTTAAATAGCGTGTCATTATACCGGTAATCCTTTAAAAAAAGAATATTACTCGTTGTTCACCTAGCACAGATGTGCAGTAACTTTATTGGGGGTGCCTAATACTTTTGGCCAAGGCTGTATATACTATATGATATAAAATAGGTTTTGTTTGTGTATGAAATAGAATTAGCGAATAGAGAAATTATTCAAATGAAACTGTCCATTCCGTCGACATTTGTTTATTCTCTGGCAATATTTACATAACTTTATATCGCAATTTAAAAAAAAAGATAAATTATCGTTTAATGCCAAATGGAACCTTATCATTGTAGTAATTAACATCGATACCAAAATATATTATCGAAATACATGTATTAGATCATTGAATGCTGTTACTAAATATGGTTACTGAATTTAAGAAGCATAATTAAGCTTCCATATATCAATTGTGTTATTATGCAACAAGTCGGTATATTTAAATTAACAAATACAAGCTAATTTAACCATGGTTATTCAAGTCCATATCGATATAATATATAATAGTTACCGTTCCGTAAGCCTTATGCCCCTAATTGCTTTCTATAATTGTTCGTAAGACATTCAACACAGAATGACTGCGAATAAAAATATAATTTGACGTATACTTCCGTTTAATGTGTTCGTATTGCTTCCATAAGGTGTGTACACACCGCAGTTATGAAATGGAAGTGATATTTGTTAGATCATAAAACTGATGTACATTAGAGAATAGTAGGTTATATTTTTGAAGACGAAACACTTTTTGGTTGTAAAGTAGTAAATATTTTAAATCATTTTCGTTCAAATACAATCAATGCACTCACTATTTATTGATATTTGACATTACTTGAATTAAGTAGCAGTCTCGGTTCTGGATATTTTTTCAAAGTTTCCACAGACGAATCTCTTTCCTCGC
>PDGT01000014.1:4584813-4602830 GCA_003671415.1 Megathymus violae | reverse complement strand
GATGCTCATTAAAGAAATAATAAAAAAGCTGACAGATAAAACATTCGATCCGAGAGCTGGAAGGTTTCTCGCTCCTTGTAATAAGCATTGCTGTACAGCGAAGAAATACCACCAGCATCTTGGGTATTAACATCCACAAGGTTTAATTATTTTATTTTATTTAAAATTTTAGTCTAAATTTCTTTATTGTTTTTATGCGAAAAAATAACAAACTACATTTTGCACTTCCTTTTATTTTAAATTTAATTAGTTCAAAAACAAGCATTAAAAAAATATAAGTAATATTGGCTTTATTACGTTTAAGGTACGATTTACCCTTTCCACTCCAATGTCGAGTGTCACTCGACATGGTGTAATACCTCTTTTTGCGGAAAATTTTAAAACAGGAGGGATTTTTGTTATTAAAATGTTTGAATTTTGATGTTGTAATATAGTATAATGTAATTACTCATAAAATAAAGTTTATTAAATAAGAAAAATTCGTTTTTTTTTTTATAAAATACACAAAAAACACTAAAAGTAAAAAAAAAACGTAATTTTAGCGTGGAGCTGGTGGAATAAAAACAAAAATAGCCTTGGAGTGGAAAGGGTTAATATCTAATTAGGAATGCTGAAGTAATATTGCCGATATACAAAAAAAAACTTTACCACTGACATAAGTCAACTTTCGCAAACCAATTTTGTTACAATAAATAGAAGCAATTTAATTGCTAATGATCACTGTTGGCTATTAATGATTGACAAAGGAGATCGCGTTTCTTCAATCGTTTCCGGCTGTCAATGGATGTCTATCTTTTTAGAAAGTCTTTAAAACTAAAATACAAATACACTCATTATTTAAGATCCAAATAATTCTACCTATTATATGCATCAATTTATATGTGGCGTTGTGAACGAATTGTTCCTACGTGTTTTTCAGCCAATGTTCGTTAAAAATTAGAATATTGCATAGAGATTTTAAAGTTTATAACCAAGATAACTAAAAGACGAGAAATAAAATACAAATGATAGTTGGGAAAATATCACTAAAGCTTCGAAACCTTCAATTCCATTTCCCACAGCCTCTAACCAACACACGCAGCACATACGGTTTAATTGACGTGAATTAGCACAGATATACGTAATATGACTATTACTGCTGATTTAAACTGGTAATTAAGTAAAATGCTTCGCCTCAATCAAAACTGGAAGATTGACGAGCCATGACATTAACATTGTAACATGATTACATGTACTTATTATAAGCTATTAACTGTAGTTTTTTTATTACTATGTGGAAAATATAAAAATAATGACGTAAGAATTTGGATGGATATTGCTATTTCTTAACTCACATAATCCAAATAAATGAAATAATAATAAGAAAAAAACAAACGAGGAAACTTTCAACATCCCTAATTTTACTTGAGAAGATTTGACATTCTACTTAAGGTGGCCTTCACGGCCGTTCAAAAATTGCCATAGCGGTCGGTGTTTCACGACCACCAGGCGGGGTATTGGTAAAGTTTTCAACTAGCAATAATCGCACCTCGGATAAACCTCATTGGTTACGATATTGCCGCTGCGCAAAGTTAAATAAAATTTTGAACTCGATCTATCATGTAGAACTGCCATCGAACAGTCGTTAGCGTGATTCAGTTTTTGAAACAGCGCCATCTAGTGACAGAATATCAAACTATAAAACAAATATTCAGGCTTGAATAGCGAGTGAATTTCATCGTTCTATCAATCAGCCTTTAGAAGTCTACCGTTGGACATAGCCTAAACTGAAATTACTTTACACTTAACCTAACAATTAACATAAATAGAATAAGAAACGTAAAATCGCCAAGCAAAATAAAGAAGTGGCAGCTGTTTGATTATATTAAGTGGATAAGTATAGGTTACGCAAGAGTATCTCGATACCATTGCGTGAATAAAAGACTGTGGTAGGTAGCGTAGCGAGCTATTGCAATAAATAAACGAAAAGGGAAGCGTAGCGAATCTTACAAATAGAACTTTTCAACGCAAACACACCTGACGTAACGTATACACGGATACGTTCCAAAACATAGGTATTGTAATAAGGCGTTACAGAACGGAGCCGTGACATCGACGATCATGTGATATCCTTTGTCGCAACGATGAAAAATGATAGGGTGTCGATAATAATTATTGCGAGAGTAATATAGGATAGAGTAGAACAGATTGGAAAGCGATTACTGTAAAACAAGGAAGTTATAATTACAATTATGCAAGAACACGTTGCTAGTTTTTTCTGAATGAAGCTGTAGTCTCTGGATAAAGCTCATTTTGAAAGGTGGCAACTGAGCGTTCGCCAAAAATTCGTCCAAAATTATTGTGAATTTTATGGTAGCCAAATTTCATCAATTACGGAACTAAACATAAGCTTTAAAGATATCGAAAATAGTCTAACATAGAATTGTGATATACATTATTGTTAATTTTATAAAATTTCTAGTTTTATAAAATTTACAACATTTATTCCTGTACATTTCATAAATTATACTAAGAATACTCCTTCCCAACTAAACCAAATAATATCTAAGCTTCAACTAAATTGCGAACAAACCACAAATTGAAGTTGGTGTTATAAAATACAGAGCGATTCATCGAATTAAGACTTGGTTTCAACAGTCTGTCATCATCTCACGCATTACATACAATACAACGCTATAAAATCTTCATACTGCATTACACGACCTAAAATTTTATGTATATAATAACATTCTAAAAAACGGCTTTACAGTTTTAATAATACAATTAATGTAAATTTTCACAACTCATAGATTTTCCTGTCAGAATTAGATTTTTTCAAGTTTGACTTTTCCCGAATTGCATTTATAGTGTTCTCCAAACCAGCAGCTAACCAAAAGCGGTGAAATGCGGTATAGTACCGCGCTTTTTACAGTTTATTAAGCATTAACCTGTGCTCGACTACACTCTCACTTAAAAATAAGTGACGACGTAGCACTGTTCTAAACTTGTTGTATGTGTCGGCAAATGAATATTGACATAAACTATAGGATAACAATCCCATTACATTTTAATATAAACCGGTTAAACATTTAGGCGGACAAAAAAAAAACATCCAAAATTATTTTAATAATTTTAAAAGCATCGATAGCCAAGTGGTTCCAAAGCAGGTCTTCCGCACGCGAGACATCAATATCAAACATCGCGAGAGAGTTGCACACGCGAGAGTTCTCCACGATGTTTTCAAAGCAAAGGTATGTGAAGTCTACCGACCCGCACTTGGCCAGCGTTCTGGACTATGACCTTAACTCCTCACTATGTGAGTGAACACCCGAGCCCAGCAGTGGGACAGTAAGGATCGGAATATGATGACAGTTTTAAGGTAAACTCGGTCGACATGATAATTAAATCAAAACGGGTCATGAAACAATAACATTCGTCTGAATTATCGATATATAATCAAGAAATTGCAAACATAATTTTCATTAATACTTACGACCCTTATCACGTAAGGCATTATGGACCGCAAAATCGATGATTTTAATAATGTTTTGATCGTACCTTTCTCCGAGCGACATAATACGGCAGAGAGGTGAAACAGCAATCGTGTTATCCGCATCCGGACATTGGCAGGGCTAGTAAGTAAGGCACAGTCACACCACAATGTGTTCGTTACGACTGCAATCTCGTTGCAAATCTCGGTAATGACTGAGCGTACATATATCATGTTTGCTCCATTACAATGAATTAACAGACAGATAGGCCCCTAGGTTTCTCGAGAGTCCCACATAACCCGCGCAGCCGGCTGCGCTGGTATGCTATGAGCATTCACCACCCCCCTCCCGCGCTTTTCCGCAGGGTAGCCCTTTTCCATCTTCAGGGCGCCAAAAAAAAATCCAATGAATATGTACAGAGCTTTATGGCATGGTGAATCATTACAACTTGAGACAATTATAATTCTCATCGGTCAGTTCACCACCATGTTTGACTCTAAATATACCCTTATCAAGTGTTTTTATATTTTTCAAATATATTCAAGTTTGATTCTACAATCATTTCATAACCGTAAACTAGTATTACCGTTATTGAATTCAATATTATAAATAGAATAGCAAAAGTCGTTATATTTTAAGCGTATCTGTCTTCTCAACTCGTACAGCGAGCTGTAGAGCTTGTTATTACATTCCAACAGCAATTTAGCAATTATTTGTAGCCACCAATTAAAGCGAGCCCTTGCATCTAAAATTATCTAAGCAATCAAAAATTGTCCTAGATTACGGTGCAACACTGGCAATTTGGACAAAGCAATTGTCTCGACACACTCGAGTGGTCAACCACGCCTTGTGCCAAGTCCGGATATGCAACAAAGGGTACCTGTGTCGCGATAGTCACCGATCGAAGGCTAAAATTACATAACGAAAACTGTAGTTTCGTGTTTTCTGCACACGTGTAAGGTATAATCGTGTACCTGTATTGCAAGATTGCATAGTTTATATAAGGAATCGGAAATCTCAGTGGTTGTAAGTTACAACCATTTATTTGTCATTCAGTAGTCAAGTGAAAACATCTGTATCTATCTATCCATCTTTATTTCGTATCCCGCGTGGGTTACGAGGGCGATAATTGCATTTAAATCGTTCTCTCCATCGCGTTACTTGATGTTCTAGCTGCAGAAACTATTCTGGATAGTGTAATTCAACTAATTTGTTTATTATCTAGCTCCGAGTCGCTTACGGCTTTACTCAGCTGCGATCGAGTAGGCGTGTGATCGGGCATTGCATTGTGTTGGCAACACGTGCGAGCGAACGGACTACGCAGCTGCACGTTGGGAAACGTGCAACGTGCGAGCCCTCGGCCACAAGCGCCGACGACTGTGTCGAAAAGGTATATTTTTATTTAAACGTATACACACTCACACTCCCGCACTATTATTTCCTGTGTTACGGGTGGCATGGACATACACAAATATGACATTAAAAACATCCATGACCCGAGAATAAAAATGTTTATCTGTCACATAAATGTCTGCCCCGGTCGGGAATCGAATCCCTCACTCGACAGGCAGGGTCGCCTTTGGGTCGTAAATTTTTATGTATGAAAATGGTGAACAAATGTTCAATAACTATAAATAGATGAATAAATGTTAACAAATAAAGACATAAAAGAAAAATAAATCGGTTAAAGTAAAGAAAGTATAGATATAAAGACTGCATTTTATATTGAATAATGACAATGTTATAAAATAAAGCTGCACATTTCCTGTAATAAAATCTCTGAGTTGTTGACATTTTCTCTGTTTGTCATTCATTTTATGTTTTACATAAATTTGTATCTTTAGGATTACGAAACAAATACTGAATCAGCCAAGGATAAGATATGGATATAGAGACGTCTCGATCTCTCGGTAACTAATTCGATCTCAACGTTTAAAATCCAGCACTCAATCTGACATGTTAATAAATTTGATAAACCCCTATTTTCAGTTTTTTTTTTAATAAAATAAGTTAATGCTTGACAAAAATCCCACCTGATGGTAAATGGTGATGAAGTCTAAGATGGTGAACGCACTAACTTATACATACCACATTGTATTAGGTATAATAAAGTAGAATAAATAAATAAATAAATAAACGTTTACACACTCACACCCCCGCACTAGGATTCCCTGTATTGCGAGTGGCATGGACATACACAATTATCACATCACAAACACCCATGACCCGAGAACAAACATTTATCTGTCACATAAATATCTGCCTCGGCCGGGAATCGAACCCGGGATCCCACGCTCGGCAGGCAGGGTCACTACGGACTGGGCTACGGGGGCGTCAAATAAATAATTACATTCGAGCGAACCGACTAAATTTTAATTTACAAATAAAAATGGTAACAATCAATTGACGTACATGTAGTCGCTCCAGCTTGTGACATGATCCGTTTCAATCGAAAGAACAGCGCCACAAAAGGACCTGTACGTATTCATCGAGGTTCTAGCCCGTAGACGTGCAAGATGAATCATGTGTGCCATTGCATCGTGAGAAACGAACGGTACTTGAGCTGGTTGAGCGACATTTGTCGCATAACGGAAATAAAATAATCATCGCTATTACACGAAGCTGTAGTTACGTGGATGTGATCGATAAATGTAAAGCGACTGAAGTGAAAGACAGACAAATTAGTTTTTATGAAGTTACGTAACTGGATTTAAAACGTTCAATCCAGGTTTGATCAATCAAAAGTAAGTAATATTAGTTTTAGAAATTTATTGCGGGCTTTATAATTTCTAATCGTAACAAAGTTTGTAGCTTAATTCTTAGTTCACATTTCTTAAAAGCAAATATAATATGTTAATCTTCATAATTATCCACGAAATTAATTAATAATTCCACGTGTTGATTTTGTAAAATAGGTGATAAGCGTGGAGTGTATAGGGAAATCAAATTACATGGTTACACAGTAGTTAGTATAGTTGTAGGTTAAAACACATCTTGATTAATATCCTTAATACGATCAAGAGGAAGTTGTGGGTAGTTGTATAATACTGTTACTTCAAGATGAATAAAATTACAGCTAGTAAGTACATTGTGCGTCCGTCTAGTATCCAGTTTTGCACTGAACTTAGAGGAAATTGGCTTTCCTTTGCTATTAATATGATAAATGTGTACCAACCAGTACGTAATATTTTCCTATGTAGTCACACGCACAACAGATATTTTTTTTGTATTGATAGTGTTATAAATAATTTTTGTAGTAGAGTAAGTCCGAATAAAAAGCCCTGGTACTTGAACAATTGACAAGACATATACAGCAAAGAAAAGATTTATCGGCTATAAATTAAAATATACTGTTCATTATTCTTTATACAATTAGGAGATCTGGCGTAAAATCTGCTGGTGAAGGATTACAACCTTATTCTAAAAAAATCCACAGATAAGCAAATATGAATCGGTAATTCAGAAGTAATTTGTTTCTCCATAGTATTGCAACGCAATTCTAAGTGATTTATGCTTACAATCAACATTCATTTATCCATAAATACAAGACTAATATTATTTCAACTACTACAAAATATTTTGCATATCTGTGCAAATATTGTGAAGTAAACATTTTTGTGAATATTGCAATGAAATAAATAGTAACCATAATTAGTTACCCTCCTATTTTCGGAAGAATGAAGTATGATGTAACAGCATTCTTACCTGTAACAAAGAAATCACAATTCATTGTTAGAGCCAACATTTCGAAATTAAACTGAACACTTTACAAAACAGTACTGTACTATTGTGCTGGAGTAAGCGAACGAACGAGGGTTCAAGAAACTTTACCACCTCTACACCATTGTTTGAACACCGCACCCGTTCCATTTCCGATTCCATGGCTGATTTAGCAGTGTTTACACAATTCGTGTTCTAAGCAAAGAGGAAATGTAGGCCTGACGTTGACTTTATATAAGGAACCGAATCTAGGAACATCGATTGTACAAGTACAAAACCAGGTGCGCAGGAATTTATAGCGCAAACAATACGGCAATACAATGTGCTAAATAGAATTGATTCGTTAAAACAACAATTGGAAAAAAAAGCTTTGATTCTTATCGACAGTTTTAAATTGCTTTCTCCCCGGTCCCACTATTGTTCAACCAGAACACACATTCGAATGCTCCCTATACCGGTTCCACGTAGCATTACATTATTACAACAGAGAAACCTTGTATTATTCACTTTTTGATATGGAATTTGTAATTTATAATATAGTATAATATTAATATAACAAATTAAGTTAATTATTACTATCTTATGTGATATCGTCGGTTCAATAGATCAATGCAATAGTAACATAAAAACTACACTGAAGATTTCATGTAACCGTTGTATGTGTATCGGAATCGCAAGCCGTGATCGATCATTTGTCAAATGGCGAAATTATCACATCATCGATTTTGATAAATGACTGAAGTGCGTCGGTACGACAGTGATAATGAACAAATGATAGAGTGCATCGAAGAAATGCATAACACCAGTGATCTAACTGGAGACCGATTGCGCAATCCACAATTAAGTGAATTGCGGCTGGTAACATCGGATTGCAAAATTGAAGGGTAAAATAATTACGCCGTACAAACGAAAAAATAGGATAAATAAATTAAACATCATTAAAGAATGAAAGTATAATTATATCTTAAATGGAAGAACGTCAATGCCTCATATTCATTCGATAATAATGATGGAATAAGAGAAGAAATCGTTATTTAAGAAAGTAAATGGCCAAAACAACAATTAAAGATTAAATGTATTTTTACCTTCTTAACTTTGAGTGTTAAAATTACACAGCGTTTTATTTTAAACGCATTAAGATTATCATTTTATTATTAGATAAAGATCATCGCAACGTGATGACTAATGACTAATGCAACATCAAGAGACCTTCAAGCTCTGAGCATGAAAGAAAATAGTAATTTGCCTACGAAATTAGACTCACGGGTTAATACAACCACAAAACAAAGCGTTACTAGCATTTATAATAATTGCTGGTATGTAACGCGAGTAGATCGTAATAATTGATCTTTGATATTTCAAAGGAGACCTTGTTTACCACGAATACTTGACCTTGAAAATAATTAGATACAGGAACGTTATTATTCATCCCTGAGCGATTAGTTCTACCTGCCTTTGACGTAATTTCTTATTACTAAAAATAAATAAATATTTTTTCAAGTTCTATGCCCAAGATAAAAAAATAAGCATTCCATAGTCAAAGAACATGATATTAATAAAACAGGTTCCCATTTCTGTGATTGCTTTTTTATATGTTAAATCGTAAAATCTACTAAATAAATCAAACTGCAATTGAACTGTTAAACAATAATAATGTAGCCAAAAATTGTAGTATTTACAATACTTACATGTTTTTATATCTAGTATTTTGGCACTCGCATAGTTTGTAACTCTTATAATACTCCTTTTGTTTACTTCTTTTATAATTTCCTGTATCTTTTATCCATTTATTCTGTAATTTCTTTATATATTTTATTAGGTTTAATGTTTTATTATTGTTGTCAAATATTTGACAAACGTCCTAAATTATTGTCATCATGATTACTTTTATTTTTAAATTGTATAATTTCTATCCTTTTTGGTAATATTATTTATAAGGTTGAATAGTAATTTTAAATTCGTAAATAGAACATAATAAGAAGATCATTCCAGAAGATTCGACATATAAAAGTGGAGCTGTGACGACAGGAAGGGTCTCTCTCAGTCTCTCGCGTGTTGGTCACAACACTGGTAATTTGAAACAGTTTTCTCGCGTGTGGGTCGCAAGTCTTGGATGTCTACACTACCAGTCTCTATCAGTCTCTCTCGCGTGTGAGTCGCAACTCTTGGATCTCGACGCTGACAGTCTCTCACGTGTGGGTCACAACAGTGATAACTTGAAGGAGTCTCATGCTAAATGCTCATACTTCGTGCGCCCTAACATACGCCTGGTTAAGGCGGTCTCCGTGTGCTGAACACCGGACAATCTACGCGTCTCGTACGTATTAAAGCACGCTCCAGGTGCCAAGGTCTCCGTGCGCTGAACGCCGGGGACTCCGATCGTCTCGTGCGCCCTAAACGCACGCTCCAGTCGCCGAGGTCTCCGTGCGCTGCACGCCAGAGAAGCGACGGGCCTACCTTCTTACTTACAAGTGACCTTCTTTTTAGTTTCTTAATCTTGTAACTCTTGTATTTTAGTCATTGTAACCTCCAGGAATTCTTAAATACATTATATCTTCTAAATTTCTTTTGATCTTTTAATATAACATTACAAAATATAGATTTATTTTTTTGTATACAATAACTGTTAAAATGGACAGTGTAAGTAAATATAGTTTCGAATTCATAGATTTGATGTTCATACTTTAAAATTAACATAGATGAAGCAAAGTATTCCACCAATAATTTTATTCGATTCTGACAACAGATGTCAAAATTATTTCTCAATTAGAACGGATTCATTGTCACGATAGCCTGTTGTCATTTTTTCGACACCCTGAATCAAGATTAACAAGTCAATCGCCAATTAAATCTTCTAATTTTTAATACATTGTATTAGTTACATGTGAGTTACATGTGATAATTTTTACTGTACCGATCGTACAATAAGATTACGAACCAACGTATTCAAGTGTCACAGTACTTCCTCCTCCCACTGCGGAACCTATTGACACAGTTAAAAGGTCAGCAATAGAATTGGCAAGTAGCAACATATGCCAGAGTATATCAGTATAGCATTTCGTATACAAACCAGGTTGTTCACCTCGTCTGAGAGTAAAATTATACCCAATCAACTTATGCCTACGCATTATTTACTAATGCATTTTAGAACTTCGCGAACGCTTATTGTATTCTACCCACGTGTTGGATTGATATACACTACATCATCTTCTTCAAAGGAATATTATTAATGATGGATGATAAACGGTTGATCTTAACACAACAAATTCATAATAAAACAAAAATAATTTTATCGATATTTGTGACAAAAATTAGACTTAATAACGAACGACGACCCCGTAGCCCAGTTGGTAGTAACCCCGAGCGAAGAATCCCACGTTCGATTACCGGCCACGGCACATATTTGTGTGACAAATAAATGTATGTTCTCGTCTCATGCGTGCTTGTGATGTATTATTTGTGTAGGTCTAAGACGCCCGCAACAAAGGTAACCCTAGTTCGGGGGTGTGAGAGTGTATGAACTTTTATTTAGAAATGCGCCTATGTTTGTTTCATTCTGTTCTACATTAGATTTCCTTTGTGTGGTCTCAAGTCGCAGTGTCGTTTTATACTATTGTAAATATAAGTAAATACTTAACAACAATTCGACCTGATGGTAGTTCACAATGTTGACTAGACAGTAAACCAATTTTGTTTACGTAATAGACTATTGTTTCCGGGCCACCTGTCACGAACATGACATTTGTAAATGCTTATTATTTACACTTCCAATACTGCATATAAATTTTGATAAAAAAAATAAAAGTATTAATGAAAAACAATATATTTTATCAAGTCGCTAATAAATTTTATAAACTTTTATAATTACTGAAAGTGAAATTTCATCGAACGATGAGCATATATCTGCCATATTAATTCTATAAATATGAATTTACGATATAAATGAGACATCTTAAATACAAATTATTTATAGCCTTGAAATACTTAGCTAAAATTAAAAACGTATTTACGGCCGATTCGAGATAGGTATATCTAAAACTTTGAAAGTACGTAATATTTAAGCCATAACTTCTTAACAGAAAATAAGTATATAATCATCTAATTGAAAGCGAATTCCAATAAACTATTTTGAAAGATCAGTGCCAAACGCATTTTTGGCACGACTCTTGGTAAATATATTTTTTACGAACTTCTGCGAATATATAACAAAGAAGGCGGAATATCGACATGCTTTTTTTGTTTATCACTGAAACTCTTTTTTATTGGCTTCTTTTTTAGTTCCAGATATTGTGAACTGATTTCCTTAAATATACGTTTTGTATCTTGGAATGAAAACCTTTTTTCGTACACACCATCAAACTCCAACAGAGTTCGCTGAATTTGCAATTACCTTTATCTATACATATAATAAAATTCTAACTGATCGCTTTCTGTACATGAAGGAGACATGAGAAAAACTATTTTTCCTTAATAATTCAATTAAAGGCCTCTGCCTTTATTAACGCAACAGAACCCAAAACAATAGTTGTAAGAATTTGTGTCTGTTTGTCTGTGCGTTTTTCAACGTTAATCTCGTAAACGGTTTAACCGATTTCGTCATGGTTTTCACTGATGTATTGCTGTAAGCATTACTTAATATTTAAAGTTCGTTTCATTGCTATCTGTCCATAAATAAATAAATAAAAAATAAAGAGATAAACCCAGTCCTAAAACAATGCAGGTGTTATTTCTAACCGTACGGCTCAGTTTTTCTGAAGAGAAGCGAGGGAGGGCGGTTAGTTTTATATTATAATTTATGAGTAAAAGTCCGTCTAAGGTAGCAGTGTGTAGCCGGGGATTTTGATCAGTGTTAAGGAGAGCTTAAATGTTAGCACTGTCAATGACAGCTTGTTCCAGAGAATCGTAACAATAATTCATCAGTGAAAACGACAAGTTCGTGCCGTATGAATAAATCGTAGAGAAAGCATAAGCTTTGATTGGTTGGCCGTATCTTATTTCAGTGTTACTTGATGCCTTAGCTTAGGCTTGCGGCTCCAGTCGGCAAAGTCGTGTTCGTAAGATACCTCTTAATAATAATTAATTAATGAAAGTTTAACACAGTTGTTGAATTGATGAAATTATGTTCTAGATTATTGATTTATAATTTCAAGTACTTCCTACTTTACATTTTGGAAGTAGTAATTACTTTATTATCGATCTGATGTAGAGTTATCTTCTTTCCTTTTATGTCTACCATAAATACGTTAAGACGTAGCCTTTTTTCATTTACAAATTTCAAGTAATTTAAACATCGAAGCACTATGCCGATATGAGCTCAACTCACAATTGCAAGCAATTTGTTTGTTATTACAACTCGTGTACTAATTGTGGAACTACAGAGCATAATATATCTAATATTTTCGCGGAAGCTTTACAAATTTCCACAATTACCGCTAGCCAGTCAAACGTTGACGCTAATTCGCCAGTAGTCGGTGTAACCATTCCAGAGATTTAGTAGTTCCCTTCTGAAGTACCAGTGGGCGTAGTCGAGATTCTAAATCATGAAGCCACTTACGGCGTAAAAGACAAATTGAGCTATTCTGTCTGTTTCAACGTCCGTTTAATGTGCTATGTAAGGGTTGGCTTCCGATCAATTCCGTTTGTGTTTGCGGCTCGCATCTCGATTGCGGCGTTCACGTGTCTAAGAGTAATAAATAGTATAGGTATAATAATTTATCGGTAACTCATTCGTATCATATTTCTTCGCCATAAACGAATTCGTCATTCAAAATATCATTCATAAACCTACAATTTTTGTATAGATTGAAGGTTTTATAATTATAAGTCCATGTCCAATGTCTCAACACAAGCTTTTCAAACTACCAGGGCAATTTGTGGAGCCATTGACTTTTATGTTCATGGGATACATAATAATAATATTAATTTAAAATCAAATCAATAGGATGGGCTTATTTGACGAGTTAGCTATTACTCAAAAGTAAAAAAAAAAAACAAAAAATTTTTCTTTCAAACCTAAGAGCAATGAACGAGTATCGCAGCCGCAAGCCGCAGCGCTCGCAGCTTTAACCGACTTCTGTACCGCGATACATAATCACGATTGTGCTGTCTCGTTCGGCATGTGGGAGGTCTGCATCGAGCATGCGCTTAATAAAACCAGTGCTTCCGTAATACGGACTGCTGAAGTTTTCCTTATTTGTCTAATTAAACTTAATACATAAGATCTACACGATGCATTGTATTACTTCATATATTAAAGAAGATACAATATCAGCAATCAAGTCATAGTCCATTGGTTTGTACGTTGGTCACGCACTCGGAAGACCCGGGTTCTAATCCTGTACGCAAATACAATTTTTCAAATTATCTAAGCATTACAAAATATTTATCACTCGTTTTGCCGAATGAAAACATCGTAAGGGTACCTGCATATAGTAGAGTGGTGGTACACCATTAGGTGAGATTGTTGTCTAGCATTAACTTATTTTATGTAAAAAAAAAAGTTCTCCGGAATGTTCCCAAAGTAGTGCCAAAATCCGGCAACTGGCATTTAGCCAGTGTGGTTGATCATCACCATCTCTTACTTTAAGAGGACACACGAGAACATCACTAGAATAGTTATAGGTTATTGAACAATACATAAAAACAGACCTAAAGAACATAAAACAAGAACTCCGAACGCAGCTCCAATAAATGCATTTAGGCAATACGAATAAATAAGTGCTTATAAGGTCTACTTCGTAAAACGCTCAATAAATCATAATCTTGATTATTGGTAAAAAAGAATATTAAAAATTAATAAATATAGTTAGCTCTGATATATTGACTGTTTATTGGTGTTAGTTAGTTAATTGTCTTTTAGACGCATATTCATAAATATATATTTTAAAGAAAAACGGATAAAAACTGGCACTAAATTTAGAAATTAACGGTCAAAATATGAATTAATCAAATTTAAAATGAATAATTAAAAATAGTGGTGTATATTATTTTTACTTTCTAACACCTTTTCTCCGGAGAAGAAGCTTTCTAATAGCGCTATGAGATAGCATAGAGGAGTCGCAAAAAATACAGGATGTATGATGAATCCATATTAGTGAGTGGATATAGATCCCGGAATCAAAAAAAACCGTCATATTATCTTTATTGGCCGTTTTGTTCCACACTGATGGCTAAGGCTTGAGAACTTACGATCAAGGCCAACCGGAAGCTGGGAAAGTGTCATAAGGCCAAAGATTGCGGATGTGTATCAACGTCGATTAGTTTTTATATTTGTCAAATATCACGTAACACGATGAGATGTTTGGACATTTTCGAGGATTTACAATTATTTATAAACTTTGATATTTCTGTTATCGTTCATGTAACTCAAGAACGAGTTGACCGATTATAGTTCTATAGTCAAACCTTAAAACATTATATGATTATAAAGTGACACGATTCATACTGAAAAAATATTTAAGTCTTTTTTCCCGATTGGCTTACATGTTTTATTGACATAGGTTACAGAATGTCAAAAGTCATGTATACAATGTAAAAACTCTTGTGTTGTTCAAATAACGTCTGCCATACGTCCCAGGTCAGACTCGTTAAATATATAGTGAAGGCTGTAAGAATAATCAGTAACAAATTAAAACATTCAAGTATATGAAATCGTTTAACCATTACTTCCTGCAGCATTCATAGACTAAGGTCAATGCGCGAAAAAACACGTAACACGTGACCTCGCAAATTATGAATTATGAACTCAACATCGATCTTTAACTGTTAGTTACAAATTAATTCTGACATCATTACATAACTATTAGATCGGTGTTATTAGTACATTAGTTTTTTTTTCTATCAAAGCAAATTACAAGTTCGTGTACAAATAACGACCGAATCACTGGTAGTTTATTTTCAGTTTATTCATTTTTACAGTATATTCAGGAAAATTCAGTTTTTGTTTCAATAACAATAACGTAGTCGGCGGATTTTTTTTAAATAGTATAAACGTTTGGACAAGGAAATAAAAGCTACGCGTGCCTAACGGAGCAGACGATGTATGTTTCAATGAGATCATTCTCGGACTTGAGTGAGTCATGCATTCGACTCTACTAATTTTCGAGTCTCAACACTCCGCTGGCATTAGGAATGAATGCCATTGACCTATTTAGTGGATGATTGCGAATTAGATAATGTTATTGAATTTTTTTTTACTTTAGAGTTTACAGACCATTTGTAAGATAGAAAAATATAGATATAGAATATATGTAAGAGCATATGGCATCTTAACAATAGGGAAGCACTAAATGCCAAAACCAAGCTTTTGATTACTTCACTTATTATTTTGGACACGCAACAAAATCACAGACGACAAAATATGTACGTATGAATAGTTTGTACAAGGGCACATTTTTTTTAAAGTACTAACGAGTACCTTATTGGCAGAGTGTGTTTAATTTTGTCATATTTTGCAATAGATATTTGTTTGACGATTCACTCATCGGAATTCTACCATTTGACCGATCCTGATGCAAGTTAGTTTATAGATAGTCGAGGTTTGCGCAAATAACAAACTATTTTATGATATCAATGGAGCTTATAGTTTAATAAAAACACATTACTTACTTATTTCTACGACAGTCATATTCATTTGTTAATTTTCATGTTTGCCATAAAAGTATTACAATTTTTTATCATTAATAGATCATGTAAACCTGTCAGTTAATTCGTTTTCTTTTGTTTAAATATTAATAGGTCACGCCACTTAGTTTTTAATCGGTTGTCATTTGTTTGTAACATTTCAATATTGAATGTGAAATTTAAGTTCTGAAGAGCAAGATATTTTGAAGTCGTCTCAGCGAATGCAAGGAGAAGTGAACCTTCTGGCTGACTTCAGCAATGTCCGCTTTCCATGATAAATTACTATCAAAAATAACTATTAAGTTCTTCGCTATATCAGTGTAAGTTAGAGAAATACCATCAAAGCAAACAGAAAGTAGTGTGGTAACTTATATTTTGTCATTAATACTTCATACTCACATTTGTTAAATCCGCAATTCTCTTGATGTAAAGCTCCGCACGTTGCAAGTGATACACGTCTCTTTTACCACATTGTTTTCTCATTCCTATTACAAGACCAACAGCAGAGGTGTACGTATTGTTTCTGTAGTTAATGACAAACATCAGTAGACAAGTATTTTTAAATGACTTTAAAACTGTGCCCCTAAAGTAACATTGCACAAATGTTTATATACTATCTAACTTACGGCTTACAAACATGTTAAAGCTACTAAATTTTCACTCAATAAAAGACCAGAATTATTAGATATTAATTTACTAGGCTCAGATTATTAATACTTATACAATTCTTCTTTTTGGTTTCGCTTTTGTTTTCTTTTATTGCTTGTTAATAATTTTTTTTTTTAGATGAGTTTACAGAATCAGAAATATTAATCCCAAGAATGTCCTGTGACATCTCTCAACAGTACATTAAAATTAGCCAACATGAAAATGCACATAAAATAATGTAGACCCTTGAGTTCCTACTATTATGCAGTAAACATCCTATATTATGTTCGAGATATCGGTCCAACCACGTGCTGGCGACAGTGAGAAAATTGCGTCTGCTGACAATATCGTAAACCGGTTTGCAGTTAATTAGTATTCCAGCCACTGGGCTGATTTTAACGAGGTATTAAATTGCACCGAATCAGCTTATTTACACAGATTTTGTTGACTGTTGTCAAAACACCTCGCTCACTCCATTAATATTGGACGGCGTGGTACGTAATGCACTAACGCAATATTTATTCAGTAGTATGTATGCAAATACTTAAGACATTTAAGAGGCAGGGAAATTTTTCATAAGGAAATTATTGGGAACCCCACGACATTCTCATTTTCATCGATTAGTCATTTTATTATTTATTTTTGCTTCTTGAGATTTACAGTTGTCAGTTTTAAATTCCGAAAAATGAATTGTAAAAATAAAATTTTGTTGATTCGAGCGAATCTAACAGCCGAATGTACTTACTATCATGTGAATACAACAGATGTGACTAACAGATTACTTGCAACTAATTCCACATGTTGTATTTGTAATCAGATATTAGTAGAGTACCTAACAGTTTATGATAAATAATGAATGACACATTGACGACAGACATTTCAAATAAATTAGCAAAGATGAAACTACAATTGGACTCTCATCCATATACAATATACAGACTAAAATTTGCCTTTCAGAGTTTAATTTGTAGCACAAATACGAATTGCTCTTCTAATTTGTAAGTCACTGGAACACTAATTGAAATCAATTTATATCTCTGAAATAGATGATGATTTCGTATGCATGAGATCATATCCGTGAAATTACTCTTCTCAATGTAGGCAAGTAATCTTAGACTAAACAGCGCGTATTGAATTTCCTATTTGATTGTCATAAAGACGCAGGAGAAAATCATGATAAGTGTAGCGGATGCAATATAATTTCATACTTGTTACTTACCTTTATATCAACATTTGTCGCAGTAATACGTTTTAACAAAATATCAAACATCATTGGACACTACTCTAGATTAGAATTACACTTTTACCAATATACTTTGGTTAAATGCAAGTCATAAGCAATACCATCGAATGAATTGTCGAGAATAATATTACTAGCCATTTAATAATAACTTGCAGTCAATTCTCAACACTAAAGCAGTATGAAACCATGATAATCCAAAACATAACAAAATAGGTACTCATGTCTGCTAAACTAAGTTCCAGCAGTATGGCAGATAAAAAACAAATATATATTTTTCCCCGAGCGAGTACGTCGTTTGATTTCTATCTATGTTC
>PDGT01000014.1:4564102-4584793 GCA_003671415.1 Megathymus violae | reverse complement strand
GCATTGATAATGTATTGTCAGATAACTTCGATTGACGGTCAATAAACCCTGTCTATGTGGCAACTATCGGAGATATGTATTATTGGTCGAACAAAAATGCTGCTTATATTTCATTGTGTATGTATATTACTGAATACAAAAATGTTCGTGTGGGGTACAATAAAATGTATTGGTTATTGACGTATGTAAATCACATTTGAACAGCTAACAGCAGAACTATTTGATAACTAAAATAGTATCTTTCTTTGTAGCAAAATAAATTACATTGAAGAATTCAAATGGACCTCCGATAACGTTTGTTCTGTTCCATTGTAATTGTTGATTAAGCATCTTTTTGGTTTTCATTAATTCTACGGAAATCGACCAAGTTCAAATGCCCCTAACATTTCAGAATATTATCTTTCAATTGAACTCGGCAAAAAAATATCTGAGTGTCTGAATGAAAACCGGACATAGCAAAATCCTGAGATGGTACCGTATGAATTAAGGCCAAGGCTTGAGAAATGGACGACAGAATGTAACAAACAGTTGGTTCGTTAAAGCATTGCAAAAATATTTACGACTGCTTTGGTGGCTATACTGTTGGGACAGTTTATTGTTAGGTAGAACTGAGTACCAGCCCGTGCGGGACACCGACTGGAGAGAGATATAACACGATACTAAGTCTCAAATTACAAGTCTGTCGATAGTCGATCGATGTCAAGTCGATAACGCAGCAGAAACACAGTTTTAGTTGTTCCAAGCATTTGTAAGAATGCCGGAAGTTTGTCTTATTTGACTAGTTGCGCAAAAATTGTCACAAGTAACCTCGAAAACATAGGACAAACTTTGTAATGTTAATAAGATAATATAGGTTAATTTTCGTTTTTATTACTTGTAAATCGCGATGTATCTTAGCGATCTATGTTCTGCAGTTGCTATATGCAGTATTATTTTCAAACCGTTACATCAATTCCCACAAATTTTCATGTTATTATAAAGTCAACCAGTGTGTTTTGTTTGTGAAAAGTACCAATCAGTCCACGCGTCACATTATTACTGTACGTTATATCGACGATGTATTAGCTCACACTTTCACGGTGCTGAACTTTATTGTTAGTTTCCTGTTCCTGCCAAGTGATAACAATGTAGACTCCATGCACAAAGTTGGACGTTATTCGAGAGTAATGCTGACGTTGAGTTTATTGTTGACATTTTTAATTTCTTTTTGCTTAAATATGAAAGCTACCTTGTACTAATAGTCTTTTGGTCTAATGCCACTTGTCTATAATATATTGTACCCTTGCATGTGTATTTTGGGACATTCCTGGTGATGTGTCTATCTATGACATATAAATAGAGATAAAGAAGAAAACGTTTTTTTTCTTTCTTTCTAATAGCAAGTGAGCATGCAAGCAACACTAATGGGTGGACGATAAAAATTAAAGTGACCATATGAGTATTCTTAAATGTACTTAATTCTTAAATGTAATGTATCTTGAGAACTACGATTTAAGTCTAATCGGATGCATTAATGGTGCACATTCTTCTTGGCTTATAATGTTTTAGAGAAGGCAGTGGAATCAGTTTACAAAATGTTATAAATTGCCGTTATGATGTGAAAATTGATACACTAACATCGAGCAGTAGAACACAGACTGTTTGCTGCGATAATTGTTACGCCTCAGTGACGCATACAGCTACAAACTATGAGCAACAAAATTGCAGTCAAAATGTAACTGAGAGAACTTTCTTAGATATTAATACCAATAGTTTGAGAGCTTTACTCTTTCATTAATAAATCTTACATTTTTCACGAAATATTTTATTTGAGTATTTTTTTTATGATTACGAGATTTTTAAAGATTATTTGCACTCATTAGTATAAGAATATGATATTCCACATGAACACCAACACGTGCAGTTACTTTTTTCTAGTACATACCGTAAATTTAATAAAAACTAGAGTTAGATCGATATCCACAGCTATAATTTGAAATAGCGCCACCTTAACCTTCCCCATGTATTTTATAATACATTAAGTTTAACAACTAAAACTCCATATTTATGGTTGCTCTTGAATTTTTTTTTACCATTCTCAATAAAATAAACTATTCCTTACCTTAAATGTAGCCACTTAAATCAATCATTACAAATTAATTTTGTAATTCATAGAAAAATAAAAATGCATCTGTCATATAAATGTCAATTACCTCAATCCATCAATGCTAGCATGGTAGAGAAAGTAGAAAATCACAAGATGAGCGAAATTCAACTGCAATTTAGGGCCATACAGGAAAAGAGGTTTAGGTTAATCGACGCAAATTGGCCAAAGATCAACCGCGAACGGAAAGCTAAGACTCAACTTGCCAGAACAATACTTTTTTTTGAACTGATATGATTTTCATGATTGTATGTATGTCACTGTATGGTTTTAAACACTGTTCGCAACTTCAGTCGTTATGGCTTTTGGTATTTTTTTGTAACATAAAAATATTTTTACAGAACATATATTCTGAATGAAATTATTATAACAGCTATATCACTTGTTTTAACATTTTTCGCAATATCGCTCTCTACGGGTCACCGTCGATGAAACATTGTGACTTTCTTAAGTTTTTTTTGTTACATAACTAATTAAAAAAAATCTGAATGAAAGTATGAGAAGATCTGTGGTTTGGTGTTTTAAAATGTCAACGTCGCTGTTATTAGCAGTAGGCACATACACATATTAAAAATATTCTCCGGTTACAAAACAAACACCAATCACAGTTACTAAAATACCAACGAGAAATGTTAACAGTTTGAAATCAAGTTATCATATTATCTCTCCCCAAAGACAGAACACGAATCGATTATTGTCGCGCCATCGATAAATCCAACGGGGTATTACAATTAAGATTTGAATTCACGGTTCATTCGATTTATGTATCACGTTGTCCGGAAACAATTATCTCGCGACAGACTGGAATCACCTGTGACAGTAAAATTATCTTATGCACCACTAAATTGAAAACTAGCAGTTAATAACTTCGTACTTTCCTTCCTTGACAAACGGGAGGATGCGGAAAGGTGTGGATATTAATGCACTAGTGCAAAATCTGGCATAATTCCCGTTTGTACACTTTCAGGAGCAAGTAATTAGCTAAGCAAGTAATTGTTAATTATTGTTATTAACGTAGCGATTAAGAACAAATCATAAACAAGAACAGTTATTAAACAATTTGAAATAACTCGCGATACTGACAACAAAGTTTTGAAAGATATTGAGCGAACAAATGACAGGACGTTAAAATTATTTTTTTAAATCAATTGAATATACGGCAACCGGTGACTGTGATCAGGCAAATAAGATTTTATTGTCGACATTCTATATGTTATAGCAAGTTTATTACAAGTGATTCCTAGGAAAACCGAAGAATGTTGTAAGGATAAGGGAGATTGTAAAATTACGGATATTTTTCTTTACCAGCTTCGAAAACTTGCATTTTAAAATAAACTTGTTTGTATTATTCATAATGAGCCTTTTTTAAATAATAGAGATAATGAAGCAATTAAAAAAAGTTTTATTTTTAAATTTCAATTTAATTCCCCTGACCCATAGAAACAGATTTAGTTCGTTGATAATAACCCAAATACGGACGGGTTACTCCATTTAGGAGCACACTTTTCCCGTCCGATAGATGATGATCCTGTTAGGTACTAGATTTAGTTAGGGTTTTAACGATACTAAAGTATCATTTAAGTATTAGGTATTTAGTATCGAATGTAAAGAATCCTCAAAAAAAAGTCGATCTAATATAACGAATATTATAGGTTTACGAATATCTAGTGGAATAATTACTACCACCAACACCAGAGCTACCATTTTTAATGCACTATTCATATAATAATACAATAAAATCAATATTACAATTTGTATTCTAGTTGTATAAACACAACGAAGATGTTTCCCTGTAGCACTCGTAGGCAACAACTCTAATCTGACCTCATACAAAACGCACAGGTTATGGCCACATAGTAAGTACGAGTTAGAGGTAGTTTTAACGATTAGTTGACAGAAAATTTCATGCTCACTTTCAAATTACATCGATATGTAAACTATAATGTCGACATCGATGTGAATATATCGGTCGGAACATTGGTTCGAAATGCCCTTTGGGCGTTGCGGCTTGTAAATATTTCTTTCTCGAGTTTCTTGTGACCGCCTGACCTTGCGTTACACAATTCTCAGTATTATTTTTCATGTTCGACGTTTGTATTTGACAGCCCTTCAGGCTTATTTTGCTGTTATAGCTTAATATATATCATTTATTTGGTTTCAGGCTATAATTAAACAATTATTATTGTTAATCTGGTTCTAAAAAAATTGTTTTTTCCTTCTAAGTCACGTTTTTAGAACGTTTGTTCTTTAAAAATACGTTGAAACTTTTACATTTGAAAGCTTCATTTTAGTCTGTCAACTATTAATCAAGTTAACGAGTTGAACATTACCGGTGGCGGGTATTATTATGACCAGTATTTTGAAATTCGTACTGTGGCTACGTCACGTCGCTCGGTTTGTTGGAAAGCTTTCTAATTATAAAAGATACTGCACACTTACTGCTATTTACACTTAATACATGAATAAGGTTGTTTTGTTACAATTACAATTGCTACATGAATTGCAACCTCAAATATATGGGAGAGGTGAGTAAACATCGAAACTGCTACCTAAAAATTGATTAATATACATAAGTACTCTCGAAAGATAGAACAGAAGATAACAAATAAAGATCTCACCTAATGCAAAAATTACTTCATGTTTAACGGCGAGCGTAGAGTACGTGGCCTTGAACCAACCATTTCGGGAACACAAGATGATGAACTCATACGAGAGAGATAAATATCTGCTGTTACGTTGGTAAGTAATTAGAGATCAGTAGTAACAAAGAACGTCATTGAGTATGTGTAACAAACATATATGTATAAGAAATTGATACCATTGTCGTGTTTTTAACTTTTGAACAAGCTTATAAATTTCTCATGTGAGTTAGTACCGAATATTAGATAGTGACCTTTCAGTTCAATTGTTAGCATTTATATCTATTGACAGTCACGAACCAGATTGCTCGCTAGGAAACTAATAAAGTCAGAAGACATAAAAAAAAATTAACATTATAAATAGAACTATTTTGGACGTAATAAAAGAGTCACCCTCTAAATACTATTAACAATCCGTTTATAAGTTCGAAGCTTGTAAGAAACTATCAAAATCCAAACATGATTTTTAGTGTTCAGAAACAAAACCTAATAGAATCCATCAATATGAAAATTAACATGTGAATTACAACAGTGATTCCGATTGCCCACAGAGAAGTCAGACCGTAAACCCTTCAACATTAATCGCCGTTACAAATTAGCCAGAGCGCTTAATACCACGTTTCCACAATAAGGCTGCTTGCTACTGGAGCCATACCTACCATATCGTTCGTTCTCAGCGCAGTACCGCACTCAGTGATTATTGTTTCGCGGTATTGAATGTGTGTTTCTGAGGTTTGAGTCACTCGCCGCTGGCAGTTAACCACTGAGCTTCGTGGGTTCTATATTGGTACTAAGTTCACGTTGGATACAAAAGTTTCTCATTGTTACTTGTTTTCCCCGTAACATGTTGTCATGTACGTTAGATATTTGAAGTTACCACTGATTTTGATTGGATTTCGTTTGAAATATCTCCTGAAATTCATAATGTATTAAATGATTTTGTGTGCAAAATCACAATTTTTCATAGATGTTAACTAATACTTAACTAAAACAAGATTGTAAACCCGGCTATTTATTATTTAAGGAGTCTTCAAGAGGAGAGTGAATAGGCTTTTATAAATTAATACGATCAACATATTAGACTTTATGACCATTTATCACCAGGTGGGATTGTTATCAAAGATTAATTTAAAAAAGTCGGCAAAGGGCTAAACATTAATTAAAAAATGACGCCATTCTTGGCAAGCCTAGTGCAAGAATGCTCAAGAAGCCTGGCATAGTAGCTCTATCTAAGCAAACTTACTTCAAACATGTTCATTTAAAATACGACCACAACACTATAGTTAAGTTGTAAATCCAGAGTATATCTAACATATGCGCCACTCATATCAACAAGTGAGTGTTTACCCGACCCGCCAGCTACCCAACAACTAACCCCCAAATAGAGCGGAAACGAGATACGTTTATTGACTCTCCGCAGATTACTTTGGAAGCAGAGCAAACAGTGACGTGATATTTTTACGCTGTATAAAAGTAATGGATCGGTTCCAACTTAATAAAAGAAAAAACATTTAAGTGATCATTGAAGCTCATAAAATTTTTCGCTTAATCTTATATCAGCTGCACTTAGTCCTGTACTGATTATTTCATACAGTTCCATGCTCTTATAGACTGACGTTACGAGTTCTTCAGATGAAATTCACACGGCTCTGATTATAATTGTATCATGTAAGAAAATATTGTAACTATTACTAAAACAGTAATTCGTGCTAACTCGGTAATATTCACTAATACTAATCTTAATATCACACACATAGATAGACCTTTTTCCATGTTTTTTTTATTTTTTATATCGAAATAGTAACGAATGTTATAAGTTCTTAAATACAAACGTCTTCATCAATGTGTGCAATATATACATAATTACCAGCTCATTTATAGATGAGTTCAATAATTCAACTGGTTTCTAGCAATTTAATTTAATACTGGTTGTTATCCTTAATGTGATAAATAGTTATTTCTCATTTGTAATCTGTTGCTAATTGAACGTGGTGGAAGAAACTACCAGTATTATTAGAAACATTAGTAGCGAGTAACATTAAGATTACTTAAAGAGAAACGTGTGAATGAAATATTAAACATTAACATACTTTGACTGCGAGAAGTAATGAAAATCATGAGTACGAAATTTAACTAAGATAAATCGTGAAGCCAATAATAGATACAGATAATCGCATAGTAGATAGTTAAATACAGTGTTTATTTTCACAGTATACACGAATCAAGTAACGCAAGAAGCATTTAAGTGTAGACAAGTGTTCCAAGAAATAAGAGTGGCATGGATATGCGCTCGTTGAACAAACAATTATTATGACGTCATAATATAAAAAGAATATAATTAAAAGTTGTTACTGTGAACAAGACGTACTTCCAAAGTTGTAATATAAATTGAACAATTGAAAACAGACACAACAACATACAATTAACTTAGATCATGCAAGGCAAAATTAATATACAAGGACAATCAATGTATTTTTTTTATCAAAATGAACAGAAAAGTTTTCGGAAATCACTTTATAAACTTTATCAATATAAAAAATGTTGAATTTCTAATATTATAAATTTAAGTGACACAAAGATATAAACGGAGAATAAAATAAGCTGTACAAAATGGAACAGTAAGTAAAAATTATGATCAAAACTACACTATGCGACCGCTGCGATAGAGTAACACGTGGACGGGGGCTCGACATCCGCCCCTACCAGTATCCAATGAATATTGTTTACACTGATTCTCTCTTATGTATAAATCTTTAACACGATCTTTACAAAATAGCTAGTGTGGGTTGCTTGGGCTTTTCTTCACTATCCGTAATTTATTACAATTAATAAATATAATGGATATTTTCTCTTTTATTGATTAAAAAAATAACTAACAGTTCACTATTAAAAATATTGATAGATACTTACTTATCACATGTATGTAAGTAATCGTAGTTGGTTAAGGTAAAAGTAAAAGGATTCCCTGTAGCTTGGTGCAGAGATAATGGTATTTAGATTTACCTCAATCAGGAACTTAAACGTCGTAATATGTTTAACTATTCAAATCGGATGACATTTTGATTTAATATATCACGTTTTCTCGTAGACGGTAACCTTTGCATGATTTCAGAGAATTTATTTGTAAATCACTAAGATATTAATAATGATAATTGTCAAGAAACTATAATTAATATTTTAAAATTTAAATTCTGTTATTAAAAAACAAGTTTGAACGTTTACAAATGCACACAATAATATAAGCGAACTAAATTGTAAATGATAAGAAGAGGGATCCGGAGCTCAAGATCTAGGCTATTCTTCACTTAATAATAGCATTAAAACGCTCGTATTATCTTGAAATCAAAAATACATTTTACCTGCTAAATTAATCCCAAATGCCATGTAATCGGATGCACACAGAATTGAAATTTTCGACGCTAAATAACACAGGCATTGAAACAGCATCTGTCAAACGTTACCAGTAATGGGTGAACAGATGGACCAACAAACAATGAAATGCCGGACGAGGACGAGGGTCTCGAAACTAATAATAGTTTAATGTACCTACAGAAACAAACCCACGCTTTATATACGTCGAGGGCTTTAGAGTGATTTTGAATTTGACAAGTTCAATGACGAGCTGAGAGAGAAGAATGCAGTTTTATAAGCACTCTTAGAGGTATTTGTTTTTAAATTCTTGCTGTTTCTTTCTCTCTCTCTCTGATGTCCATTTTACATTCACATACAAGTTGTAGAAGAGTTCACCGATAATTGTTTGGATGCGTAACTTATATTGCCATATTATGTACATTAATAATAATTGCTTCGGAGAATACTAATATGGAGGTTCAAATCCTAATTTGTGATATTAAATAACTATTGCTTTTATGCAGTCTTTTACCCAAAATGTTCAAATCTAATTTCCAAAGAAATTTCGAAACTACGTTTCATATTTTCAGCTCGTCGTATACTTTTAATATTTTACATTTCTTGAGGTTTAAGAGCAAACGATAACTGAAACACTGAGAGAGACTACAATGATATTTAAAGAAAACGTAACCAAACCATTGAATGATAGTGAAAGCGTGGCCAGGTAATGGATAGAGCATTCAATGATCGTTGAAGCTAATCGTAGGTTTAAGGCGGTCACCGACGTAGGTCGACGTCGGATCTGGAGTGAGGTCGGACAAATGGACCGCGTAATGACCTTGTTCGCAGTGAAAGACACAAAAGAAAACATAATGAAACAGATCGCTCCGATTTCTGTTTGTCGCGGTTTCAGCTCGAAAGATACATTCTCGCCGGTTTGCCATGTTTGTGGTCGACCGGTAGCCGGATACGTCAGTATCGGTTGGTATCGGACACAAGGAAAGTTACAGTGAAACTGTTAAAATAATAAACATTTTAATTTTTTCTTATGTACGGGATACATACAAAAACATTTATTTAATGCGAATCAGCTTATTAACGTAATTTTGTTGTACATTAATGTGTGGCACAAGGATTCTATTTAAGATAAATCTTTCTCTGGCCTGATCTTTTTTCTAAGTATTTTTTTACGTATTTTCCAATGCTAGTACTTTTGCCGTTTCATCTCTCAAAAATTGTAGAGAGTACGCGCAATCGATATTTCAACAGAACTACCGTAGCAAAGGGGATAAATACAATACATTCATGGCAATTAATCATTTTGCACCCCTATTTTATTTTATTACCAAAAGACTAATGATTGGCAACCTCTTATATAAATTGGTTACGTCATTTGTACAAAATAGAAAGTATTCATTTACATGAATTTGGAAACCTTGTGATTCAGGTGATACTAATAACTTTACTGATGACCGATATTGTATACTGTAAGATTACATTGTACTTACATAATTTCAGGAAGTGTAAAATAATTAAGTACGCAAGACGCAGCGAATGTTGATAAAACTCACAGTTACTTGCTTACCTGTAACAAGAAAGATAACGATTAGGGTGAAAATGATACTGCATCTAGATGTTGAGGTATATTTACAGTATAAAATAAAACATATACATAGAAATCCTAGGGCTGTATAATAATATGGTACGAGATGAACAGAATATTGACGCCAGGTTTGTTTCTAGTCTAAAATCACCATCACTAGAATTTTTAAATACATTTTTTGTGAATTAAATAGAATTAAATACTAAATACAAAGCAGACCTATAAACCTATGCAGATGAAGATATAATAATTGATTATATTACGGTACGTGACAACGTCAATTATGATACAATAGTCTTTGAAAACACTGAATCTGATGTTCATTGAAAAATTTGATTATAACATACCTAAATTAATAAGCTAACTAATATTTTACTCAAGTTATTCTACATAAACAGCAACAAACATATCATAAATGGTAATTGCGTACATAATTTATAGCAAGGTGAAACGATCGAGTATTTGGAGGCTCCTCACAAATTATCTACAGGCTGGAACGAATATAACTATGTTATGGTATAAAAACGATATAATAACAGATTTGGCTCCAACGAGACAGGTTGGCATACGTCCGCGATGTTTAGAGATTTCGCGGCGATTATTGCTACGTGGAACAAAGCTGGAAGTAACAACCGAATAGTTTTATTGAGGTTAGTTACCTGAGGCTGAACAGAATAGTTTTCTTAACGAAAGATTAATAGTCACAGTAGGTAGAAAAAAGTACGGCAGAGGGAATACCTCCTCCTAACTTGTTTCGACGTACGAGTAATTTCAAGTGTGATTAAATTTTTGTAATTTTGCCTTCTGGGTATGCATACACAAAGGTAATTCAAGTTAATTTTCAACAACTTTTTCTACAAGTCTATTTGTACATAAAACAACTGCACACATTAACAAGCAGCAGTTATGAATATTGAATAAGAAAAAAGAAGAAGAATACACTTCAACCCTTAACTGTTCCGCTGCTGGGCTCAGGTGTACTTTCACAATTTGAGGAGTGATTGAAGAGCGGATTGGCAGAGGCCACACATCTTTGAGAACATAATAATGAACTTTTAAGTATGCAGGTTTTACTGAAAGAATAATAGTTTTTTTTATTACGTATAAATTAATATTAAAACACACATTTGAAAAACTAAAAATGCTTCCAAAATTCAAATTCCAGACCGCGCATGTGAGATCAACTTTCAAACCAGTAGGCTTGCTTATCTATACTACTATATAAATAAATCCGAAGGATCTGTCTGTAGTTCTATTGACGTACTTAGTTATAAATATTCGTTTTATGATTCACTTACACAAATTGTACCATTTTCTAAATTTCAGTCTGTTGACCCGTATGTCCTTCTGTAACACAAAAAAATCTTGACCGATCTTGATGAAAATGATTATATAGGAATCTGAGGAGACGTGCTTGCGCAAATAATAAGCAACATATTCTATACTACTATATAAATCTGTAGGTACTTTTGTCCATTTATTATTATTTTCATAATGTTATACGTCTGCTTCGCTGGTCGGTCAAATGCATCAAATTGTGTATGTTTGCGGTAACGTTTATTATTTATTTACCTACAGCTTATTTTTGCTTTAAAATTTTGAAGTATGACAAACATAGGCATTTTATTATGATCCGCGATGAGAAAAAAAAAATAGAACAAAAGTATGGATATGACAGCATGCATATTAAATGTATTTGTGTTTTTAAGAGAAGATTTATTACCATAAATTTATCACGGTCGCAAAAACTGGCAACACCTGCGCTGTAAATGGACGACTTACCTTTAAAAGGGTAACATTTTTTGTCTGCTCTGGGCTTACCACGACTCGTTAACGTTACCTTGACTGTGTTGCAAGTGTAAAAAAACAAAATTGAGATTATGAGAGAGTTACGTCATAGTAAATTTGAGAAGTGGCAAGAATGCGTAGTGTTTTATTACCTCATCATTGCAAATGCAGTAATAACGAAGAATTTCCGATCGAAAATAAAAGGATTCTTTCATATACGTTGTAAGGTATTCCCGACCCTTTTACTAGCATGTGTTTGTTTAAACAGTTAATATTGTGACCAACGCCTTCATTAAGTAAAAAATCACTTTTACCCTTTATTTTCGATGGAACAACCAATGTAATTTGTATGAATTCTTCAAATTTCGAACAAAGAAAGCTGAATAAAAATAGGTTCAGTAGTTAGCGGGATTCTCAGAGAAAGATAAAAAAAAAACATTATTTATAGAATCGTTTTTTTCTTCAATTTTCAATTTTCCTTCATTTGATGAAATTATACCTATCCCTTTCTCGTGAATCAGGTTATCATATCAATAGATAGACATAATTTTTATTATTACTGTATTAAGACAGAGTGACAAATAATTTATTTCCAACTGGCAATTTTTTTGTAATAGATGCCGTGGTTCCAGATATTCATTTACTTATATACACAAACTCACAAAATTCGCACTCTCTCTTTACAATATCTACAATCATGACCCATAATATGAGCTAGGTTAATGCATAGATATTATCCAAATCTGTTCCATGGTTTTAGTGTGATACGTGGTCACACAGACACAAAATTACAATAAACTATGTTTACACATCTACATCGATGACGAAACCTAGCAACATTAAAATTTCCAATAAATTTTAAAATTTTTGTCAGTTTGTTTGTTTGTGTGCGCTGATCTCAAAAACGGCTTAATCGATTTCGTTATGGTTTTCATTAATGTATCGCAGTAAGCATCACTTAATATTTGAAGTTTCTTTTCAATCCCTCTATAAACAAAAAAGTTATAAATTAATATATTTCTAATTCACAAACCGAGAAAAACGCAGTTCTAAAACAAACTGATGTTACTTCTAAGCGTAAGGCATAGTTTTTGTGAAGCGAATCGAGAACGGTTCGCTAGTATTTATAATATTCCTTATTTATTTAGTTAAATGTAACAAAAATTGACAGAACACGGTATGAATACCTAATAGCGTACATTAAACTTGTCTTAACTCATGTCAACTGACAAATGAACGGGTTTACCTTGAAATTGCTTGTAAGAGTTCTCCAGCAATTTCTGTAATAAAACCGAGGATCTGTTTTTTCGAGGTGAAAATCCGATTCGTATTTAATTACATATCTCAAATGAACTTCGAATCACTCGCTCCAGTGGCCGCTATTGAGTTTCACGTAATAATAATTCATTTTTATGGTGTAACCCGGTATTTTTGTACATAAAACTGAGCTTGGCTGCTTCACGAAGGTAAGTAAGAAAGGTTTCAAATGAATTCAGTACAGATTCGAGTTTTTAAAAGGAGCTGCGCTTTTTTATGACACCAGTGTAACTTACTATTACTAAACGCTATACACTACTTCCAATAACATACTTACCCAAATACATAATACATTATCTTTAAGTTAAAACTGTGTATGGAGTATCAATGTCTTCTCCTTCTTTTTTATACTTGTTCTTAACATATCTGATTAAATATGAGCAGACTTTTAGAACGGAGATAAATAGATTTAAAAAGGAAGTAATACAATGTCTTTATTTGTGTGCGTTTCTCTAATACATTTGTTAACGCCATTTTTTTTCATTTTAACGTTTATGTATTTAGCTGAGCCCGATGATTTTTAGTTTCTGCATCTACGTACAATATTCATACTAAATACTATATGAGGACTAAGATGAAAGATAGGAATGCCTCCTAAAACAATAACACCTCCAATTCCCCCAGGAGTAACGTTCAAAAGTAATCAATTAACAATGTTGTTTTCATTTTAAAATCAATAGATAGATGCACTTACATACATTTACGTACACAATGAAAATATAAACTGAGTGGGTTGTTTCTAAATAGGTTTGCTTTACGCAATACAAAAATATAGCGAGTACAATCTTTCACCTGCATTTGCATACATCGAGTGTATAATATACAGGTACATAATCTAATCTATCGATCGAAGTTGACGGCTCGTCTGTTGATAACAGTGCAGTACTTACAGTGTTTGACGCAACACAACACAACACACTCGTAATGTAACCACTATGCTGTCGAGTGTTTGGGAGTTTATATGCTTCGGTATCGATAAGTACTAACAGCAAAGCATTAGATCCATATAAATGTTCAGCTTGGCCCCTTAATAAACCTCGCACGGAAATTCGGCATTCCAACTCAAGGTACCTAACTTTTCTAAATATTCAACATCATCGCAACGCATAACTGTCCCACAGCTGGGGTCGAGTTTCCTTCAATGATTAAGCAGCACTCCCACACATGAAAGTTTGCTCGTGATGTTTTCTTTCACCGAGTAGCGGGAGATAATTAACTTTTAAACTTTAAAAACTTGACGTGTAGGATTCGAAGTCGAGCTCGTCGGGCCGGAAATCGCATGCGTGTTAGAAATTGTTTACTGAAGCGCTCACTACGCAACGGCTGATTCAATCGTAACTGATCAACCGAGATAACCTACGCAGGTGCGTTTGGTAATTGGATGGATGACCGATAATGGCAAAATTTCTTGAGAGCTTCTGTCCTTCGGCGGCGATTGAGAGACCTCCAGCATAGACGGAAGAAAAAGATATTAAAATATCTTTATTTTATTAACCATTAATCCGTTTATCAATCTACATGGAATCTGGGCTGAAGTAGTCTTATCACAGGTATAATGTGAGATCCGTGACCTGCAGTTTGACGGTATGTCGCTAGTGGGAATACAAACAATGTACATACTACGGGTGCCTGTTGAATTAAACCATTGAAACACGTAGTATGTCAAAAATAAAGCTGTCATATGACCTGATTACATTCGTTCAGGCTTTTTTTTGTTTATAGCTGGTTAATGAGCAGACCTGGGCCAACTAATTGTGCAGTTATGTTTACCGCCAACCACGGGTAGATATCCGTGTTGCTGGACAGTAACACCATAGGAATGTTACATATATATATACTTACATAGTTATATTTTTATACATATTGTTAACAGTCTCCCACCAGCTATGTGAAAATCAACTTGATATCTGATGTCGCAGAAAAACTCGACAGGAAATATTCAAAAAATTGTAGTTATACACAACTAGTGTCTGCAGTAAGTTATTAACCGTCAATTATTTACATTTACGGCTCAAAGAACACCGCGGTTCCCTTTAACGTAATTCTGCACAACGTTTATGGGACAAGTTGTTGGTAAAAACTCTCGTCATTTCCAGTGAGGAGTGAAGATAACACCTCGTTCACCGGTTGCTAACTTTCTCCCTAAATGCATTTCTAACAGGTGGGATCTATCGTCTATTTTCTGAAACGTCGACACATGATTCATCTTTCCGCGTGGATTCCAAGCGATCTAGGTTTGTTAGAATTCGGTTCATATTGGTATTAAGAGCCGTGTCCAAAAGTCTTAAGTATACTCCAAACATAAAGGTGGTCAAATTTTGTCAGAATATTTAACTAATCAGGTATGTACGTAACTAATGTATATTGAAATCACGGCGTAATTTAACCTCCAACCCTTTTATTGCGTATCTCTTTTGACAACGCTCTTAACAGATTTAGCTGGTAAAGTTCAAGTTCTATTTCAAACCAACAACTACGCTAGTACCTACTGACTGCAATGAGTATACTGATTATTATATCAAATAATACAAATTTAACGATATTAACAAATAACGATGACCATCGAATTTGCATGGTACCGTTGGATGACAATGAAATTGAACAATATGCGGCAGATCTTTTATTAACAAAATCGACAGCCCCGAGACGATGTATGTGTGGTTTACAACCTCTTGGTTTTAATATTTTTTTCATACTTAAATGTACAGAATTCAAAGTTTTTGTCATATAAGGCCTAACTTAATAGGTACGTGCATTTTACACCGGTCCACTAATACTAGTATTATATCAATTGTAATACTTAAAGGCAAAATACAATAAATTCGCATACATATTTTACAAACACCGTTTTTTTTATAAAATGAGTTAATGCTCGACAATTTTATGACCATTTCAAACGAAGATATTCCTTAATTCTTACGAAAATATGTATGTTGTTAAAATTGTCTTCGGATTCGTTTACTAACATTTCAAAGATCCGGTAGGTATCCGATGTAAAGTTTCTTATGCAAATGAAGGTATCGAAAATTGAATGTTTGCTTTGCGAGAATGATGTAGTATGATAGTCGTGCGTGTATTCAACCGTGTTTGGGTATCGATGATGAATAATTCAAGAGGTTTAACTCCGACGAAAGTGTAAGTTCAAAGAAAGTATCCAAATGTCACAACATTTGGACGGAACTGTTAACATTTACAAAAGGTCCACAACTCTGAACAACAATTTATGAACGAAATATTTGCATATTATATCTCACGTATGTCATGAAAGTTTTAATTTTTTAATTATGAAGTCCATTGTAATGTTTTTTTTTAATAAATAAAATCAAATGTCATAGTGACAGGAAAGTTAAGAAAATTCGTAAACACCATGCCGAAAACAAATAAATAAATGTTTACTAACGTGAATTGTTACAGATGTTTTCCTCATATATTTATATATACATATTGGAAATAAGGAAGGCGTAAATTATTTTAACAATAAACAAGTTAGCATATAAGTTTTATTCCGATTCAAAATCATTAAATCATGCAGGTATTCTGTAAATACACTTATGCTTATGTTTTAACAACTTATATTTATGTGAAATGTTTAATTCGAGATAAATAAATAAGACCGTATAATACTGAGACAATATAAAAAAATCAAAATTTATTTTTACAACCAAGGAAACTATGTATATATCTCAGTTCAATCTCAATGGAGAATCGTGACCGTCGATGTGAACATCCGGTGAACACCTTGTGTAATTAATTAAATCCACTCAATGTCAAAGCATATTAATTTCCAAAGATCAATCACAGGAGCACATAAGTTATAATAGATAATAAATAGTAGACAGTAAAACAGTGTATTAAGTACGCCAATAACTAGACTACACTTTATCATATCTATTACCACGATCCACACAGAAATCACGTAGAAAATTACATAAAAGTGATCAGCCTACAAAGTACTAACATTATAACCTCATTTTTATTTTAGACAACCATATAGTACAAATGGTTGTTCCCCTACTTGTTGAGCGAAGGGTTACCGATGTAGATATTTACACGACAGATAATTAATTGAATTGATTTCGGATCCTTGTTGTTTGTGATATATAAAGTTTGAATGTCCATGTCGTCTGCGAGATAAACCTACTGCATGAGGATGTGTGAGCTTTCGTTAAATATAAATACAGTCAGTGAGAACAGAGTATATAATTCGAACAAAAAACAAATAATGTACGCTTGCATAATAACGCTCTTCCATGTTTTGTGAGTAGCATGAGCTTAAACAAATAACATCACAAACACCCAAGCCTTAGAGAACAAACATTTATATGGTACCTACGTAAATTTTTCTGCATTGGCTGGAATTCAAACCAGAGACCCATATCGTTAAAATCGCAGAACACGTAGTTCAGAGATCAAAGACATATAATATTCGATTATCTATTATTATCTATACCATACCAAATTTAAAGTCGATCGACGTCGCCAACTCAATGTATCTATCACTCACGACAATACAGACCTTAAGGCCTTATAGACCTTCCAAACCGATCGTAATCGTTTCACTTAATAAAGACGGTATATGAAAGTCATAGACATGTCAGTCTCATATCAAGTAAGTTGCACCTCTAAACAATATTAACAATAACATTTCATATCAAACACTTCGCGCCGTCCGATGCGCGTGCGCAACCCGTCATTATCTATATTCCAAATTAGAGACGGGCGGCCGTCGGACGCGCCAAACTTCAAAATGCCCGCAAATTATATGTTAACAAAAACTTAACAACTAAAAAGAATGACGTAAAGTTCAGCAGAATGCACTCAAAGGAGAAGTTTTAAACGTTGAGCCATTTGAGTATTCTTCGCTTTAAAGTGCCGTTATATCGAAAGAATTTAAAATGAACGGGAAGTTATCGTTTTCAGTCCGATGACCGACCGTTTAATATTTATTATTAAGGTTTCTTATTGGAAAAAAAAAGCCCGATTAATAAGCCTACACAGTCTGTCCAATTTGTAAATTAAACGTATACAGCATTTGAACCGTATATACGACACATAAAAAAAACTTCGGATCCGTATAACAGAAACGTAAATCAAAGTCATCCGACGTGCTGTATCGTCTGCTTATAACCAGGACCATAACAACCAGGATCAACAGCTTGACATGTCCTTCCAAATTTTTTCCAAATTTAACAGATCCTTTTAAAAACCGCGTCTAACATTACTTGACGTTCTTCATTTCACAGCAGAACTTTTTTTTTTTTTTATGTTAATAGCCGACAAACGAGCAGACGAGCCACCTGATGGTAAGTGGTCACCGTCGCCCATGGACATCAGCAAGACCAAAGGTATCACTGATGCGTTGTCGGCCAGGAAATGAGAAGAAGGTTAGAAAGAATGTACTGGCTCTCAAGCCCCCAGCCGGAACACGACGAGTCTTTTGGCGGCTGACTCAAGCAGGAGGGTAGTAGCTAGCCAGGCAGGCTTCACGGAAATATAATAATACCAGTAATAATATTAATGACTTAATAATAATACTGATAATATAATCCATACGCGAAGCCCTACCACCAAGCAGGCTGGCTTCTGTCGCCTCTTACGACAGCCTGTTCTGCTAGCATGGGATTGGGGGTAGTATTCTAAAGCCGCCCCAATACGGCTACATTGCGGGTGTTCCTCTGACACGGCCATTGTGTACAAGAAATGTGTGAAGTACATAAAATATTATACACTGTGATGTACAATGCGAACCTGTACACCGTGCGCTGTGAATTAACATGTCACGTCCCAGTTAACCCGTAATCGCGCGCTGATGGTATCTGTGTTGAAATCCATTCTATGCTTATCTAGTTCTATGTTTGCCGTTCATCAACTCGCGTTTTGTACTATGCGACCCTGAAATGGCCGCTTGTGTGAATAAGGCTTCTGTTTCATCGCGGCAAGAAGAGCTGGGAAATCCTGGCATCCTTAACACGTGTTATTTATGTATAATTATGCACCCGCATTAAAAGCAACAAAATAATTTCATAGCTGTTACCTACGATTCTTTCTAATATGATTAGGTCACGTTCACCACAATAACAGATTACCCGTCACTGCAGTGGTGTCATTAGCGTATTAGATAGCATACGTTAAGTTTTACTATTCTATGTTTCTTATTATATTTAATGTGTTCGTAAGCGATAACAACAATTTAACATCACGAGAGATTGTATTTAAGCGTTAACTTTAAATATAAAAAAAATACATTATCATGGGACAGTAATAATGTTTACAAATGGTTATAGTCTGGTTATGTCTACCGTTTAGTAGCTTTAAAAGCCACTTTACAGCAATGGATTGTAACTCAGACTTCTCTTACAGTTTAAATTCATCTCAGTTCCAGCGTGAACTTACTCGTCTATCTTCTAATGGGACATAGTAAAGTTTCACAATGATTATTATGGGCACCTCTAGGCTACAATGGCCAATCAATAACAGATAGACTGACGTACATGTACAACCGATACGCGTAATGTTTACCGTTGACATTTCATGGCTTATCGCTGTTACTCAAGCAAGTGCCTATCTAAATTATTTTTCATCGTCGTTTTCAACCGCGGCTAGGTCAAACAAAACAGAGCGAAATATTCATTTTTATTGTATTTGTGAACCTCAATTCTCACAATCTGACAAAGAGCTTTTTTAAACAGTCATCATATCCACCTATTCAACTCACGAGGTCTTGACATTAAATTTTATATAGCCATACTGATTTTAAAATCAAGGCACAAATATAATTTTATGAACGTAAAGTTTAACTCAAAGTTATTTAAACCTGTTCATATTGTTTCATAAGAAGCCAAGGATGGCACAATACAATGAATTAATTACTTGTATCTTTTTACTCTTCCATACTTAATTGTTTCCTAACAGGCATTATGTGCAACAGGGTAATAGCCTGGATAAAACTTTTTATAGCGCGTAATTTTCACTCATGTTGGATTTAAATTCAGACTATAATAATACAGAAAGTAAACAAAAAGTACGCCACATAGAAATATATTTGTAGTATAAAAATATTAAAAAATGATTCAAGTAATCTCAATTAAATTATATAAAATACTAATTCTCTAACAATTTTTTCCAGCCATACCAGTTTCGGACCTAGTAGAGTACTATCACAGAGGAGTTATCGACGCGTCCTCACTTGCTCCTGAGTAAGGAGCTCAGATTTAATTTAACCCGTGGATATAGTCGTATTATCATCAAATTAAGTTTAAGATTTGAACATCCAACTTATCGCATAAATGAAGTAGATAGTGACAATGGTGCTGCTCGCACTATAATTTATTAAGATGAACACTACAGAATTAATTATAAGTTTTTTATATTTGTTATGCGTCATTCCATAAATTTCATATTTACCACGTTTCAGTGTTTCAGGGAGGTGGTTATCCAATGTCATGGATTAGTATTAAATTATTTATTAAATACTGCATTAATTACTGCAATCGATTAAGAAACTAACAAAATGTTGTTTGCGGCGGTCATTACAGAATGCCCATACTAACGTTTCAGTGAATACCGTATGAAACTTGCAAACAAAGAAAATTAAAAAAAAAATATATTTTGGACTCTATATGAACAAGAAACCCTATCTACATTAAAACTGAAAAATATATATTCAATGTACAGTATCGGCCCCATTACAATTGTATTATTAGCATAGACAAAATTTTACAATCCTACTAGTAAAGCTTAGCGTAACGACAACCGCGCACACCGCGCCGCACACCGCGCCGCACACCGCGCCGCACACCGCGCCGCACACCGCGCCGCACACCGCGCCGCACACCGCGCCGCACACCGCG
>PDGT01000014.1:4516985-4564052 GCA_003671415.1 Megathymus violae | reverse complement strand
GCGCGCCGTCTCGTGCGTAACCATTCAAACTGCGTTGTGTCAGCTCGCACGGTGAGCTAACCGCACACCCGTCGCGCGTCGCGCCGCGTTCAACTCGATATCAATTTAACGGCTGTCTTTCACCGCGATTACTTTACAAAACACTACACACACGATCGTTGGAAAGTAGTGTAGTAAGCAGCGGTTAACAGTAATTAACTACACAGTATGTTCTACTGACTTAAAACAATTTTGTTTTAACTTCAATGTTCCGCCAACGGTATGGACTCTAAATAAGTTTATCACTTTTAAAGTATTACAAACAGTTCAGTCGTGGTCAAAATTCATACGACTGTGTATTTAATTCGATTATTTTTTGTTGTATTCAGTAAATATTAGTAGGTCGAATTTAACGTCCATTGGGGTTCTCTACCAGCTAATCCAGCGTGAGAAAAGTGCGAGTTACCCTTACATCATACGATACAAGGATTATCGAACGGCGACATACAAATAAATTATCGTGACTATCCCTATCACAACAAAATGTATGTATTCCACGATGGTTTCACATCTGTCATATGCTAATATTGAGCCGGGCAATAAAACTACTCAATAAAATTTTGTTTGCTTGGAATATTTGTATAAACACGTTTAACTACGCAATTGACTTCCTCAACCGATCATCTGTCCCGGTACCCATAGCTCGGAAAGCTGGGTCACTATTAAGTGGTCTTTTGAGTCTATCGAAATACGTAGTGAACTGTTGTTTATAATGTACATCACATCAACATCTCACTTCATGCATCTCAGTCAAAGTTAGAACATAACGCGTCATTCTGATCGTGTCAACGCAATACCGAACGCACTAATAAACATTAACAACATTAAAACATCTGGAATTTGTACATCTAGAATTATATACAAGCATAAGCATAAACGTCATCATGTTATTATCGAGAAACATCGTTTGACATCTGTAAATTTGTCTCGTACGTAGTAAATTAATCTAATCGTGGGGATTATTATATAATAGATACACCTACTCTTGAAATTGTTAAATATCTAAAACGCGAACGCTACAGTATCGACGGTGTCGCCGCAGGCTGCTGCGCTGGTTCTATCTTTAATCGTACTGTATTCGGACAATCATAGAAATTATATCACTTTCTCTACCGACATGTCCAATTATTGCGATTCATGCTTTTGCATGCCACGTTCAATCCATTAAATAACTATTTATATCTGCATTTAAAACATTATGTTATTTAAATTAATTTAATATAAAAAGAATACCCTTTTTTAATATGATATTTATAAAATTGAAGCATGCACAATTGTTTTTGATGCACAATACGGGAAATTCGTTGAGTCTTTTTAAAAAAAAAATAAGCATGCGTGTCTTACTGTGTACACACGTAAAACTAATAGATAGATTTTATAAATAAGGGAATTTAATAACTAATATACGTTCTTGGTTTCTTTCGTTACATAAGCAATGTAACGCATTAATTGACACGTGATTATTACTAATGAATTTAATAAAATTCATACAATATCCACTTTTTATATATATATATTTTTTTTTTTAATTTGATGCAAATGAATTCATATATTTTTATAATTTTCGACAAATAATATTATCAAGTATTCAAGCTGTATCTAAAAAATTAGAACAAGGGCAGAACTCATTATAAAAAAATATGATATATGTAAACTTTTTATAATTGAATTATGCAAAAACGAATGAAAAACCAATTTCGAAATAGAAATTCCGCAGCATAAGTTTAAAGTCGGTATGTGAAAAAAGTAGAATATTTGAGTTCAAAGTTGTCCGGATTGATAATGAACAATTTAATTTATAAAGATCTTATCATAGCGACTTTACAATTTTAATTTTCAACTACCTTTAATTTTCATATTTTTAAGAATGTATACAAATAATCATAATGCAATCATCCATTGTTATACTTTTGCAAGCGTAAAATCCGTTCTCATGCGTCAGAATCCGTACGTAACCATTATCATACGTTCTAAACCATTATTACATATATGCATTCGTATATATTATACTAAATTTGCATATGAAAACCCATTAAGGTAAGAGGAATGTTAGCTAATATTCTTACTTAAATCTAAAGTGAGTTGGAGCCGACAAAAATGCTTTCAGCCTCGGGGTTAACTTTTTGTTATAATATACAGAACATCAAGAGCTGCATGTTTGAAAAGAGAAATTCCGTAACGTCGAAAATGAGATCAATCTTCATTATAGAATTACGCGTGATTTTGATAAATCAATTGTAGGTAACATCAATACAACACGCAAGAAAAACTCTTCGAGAATACTTAACGAAACAAAACGTGATAAGTCACTTGACAATTTATTATTCTTCGGGGTGTCACGATTCTCTCATTGATATTCCGTACTTCTATTCATTCCACTAATTATCACTTTATTTAACATCGTTTGCACATTTATGAGATGTCGATTCGGCGAAAGAGCTGATATGGAACTCAATACTGTGCTAATAGTTGCTTTAAGTATACATTAGTACTCTATCGTCACTGGTAATTTTTTAAGAAAACAATAAATATTTTTATAATCTATTCCTAAGAATCCTGTATCCCTAAATGTCTGTAGCTACGTCGGATCCTACTTGAAAGAATATCTATAATAAACTAGCAATAATATGTAATAATAATAAATCGAAACTTCTATCGAAGGCTCTATCTACTTGTAGAAATTATGCATTAAAAGCTTTGCTTTGTCGGACGTCTGGGACGACATGCTACTTAGGTAGTTGTAGTATACGAGAAAATTAAAAACAACATCCGATAGTTTTATCCTGTTGAAACTTGTAAATAAACCCATAGTTTCCTTTTTGGATAGAAACACGGCGCGATACAATCACTATTCTGGTGTTCGCTCAACCTGGCTTTCCATAAAACAAAAACTTGTACTCCTATATTTAATTAGTACAAAATCGACCGGCTGACTCGAATCTCTGTTAACAACCAGAAAGTAGCATAGCGGGAGGAATAACTGCTTTAAAAATGCCACGTACGTAGCTGTTGCTGCAAAATTATTCTTATCCCCTTACACCAAGGGTGTATGATAGTAAACTATTAAGTTTGTAAGGACACAGACGTATCCAGCATTCGCAGGTGGTATAACACCTTGACATGGCCGCACAAACTACATTTGACTGTTGCACCTGGTGTTCTGATTTTGAATACTGAACGAGTTCAAATCTTAAAAAACAATTATGCTTATACTCTGTTTCAAATGATTGCTTCCTTTTATTTAAATTTATGAATTCCTTCATGTCTAGATATATGACAGTTTCTGAAGACTAAGAAGTTAATTTGATTTAAAATGTATCTTTCTTTTATCTCATCCTCCCACTAATATCTTAATAAAAAAAATATATTCTAAATGAGAATAACAATTGTGACAGTTACTTTTAGAGTCCAGCAACAATATAATGTGCAAAAATATATCAATTTTTTGTATCATAGTACATCTTCAAAGATAATATAAAAAAAATTAAAGGCTAATTAATTAAGGCATTCATAAATTGAAAAGTCCACAACTATGACCGTGGGCGGGCGCTTGTAACGATTCAATTGAAGTCCTGCAGCTTCTACAACGGTCTAGGTATTAACATTACTTGCGAGTCTCACACACATTAAGATTATTTAATAACAGACAAGTTTTCCTTGAACGCCCATTAAGCTTTAACAATATAAACTAATAAAGTGCAAAATGTAATCACAGACATCGGCGATAATTCATACTTTTTTGCCGTGGTGGTGGAATAAAAATGTACAATATAAATTCATCGCTGAAAATAATATATAAGATAACGGCACAATAGTTACGAAACTTATTCTTTAAGAACAATATGCAATGACCTTTAACAGATTATAAATAATACACAGAGGTTACAATACACTTCTTGAATTCACCGTAGTACATTGACACAACTGTGCTTATTATATTGCCGTGTAAACAAACAGTTTCACAACTCTATATTAAACAGTTAATACTTGTGACGCATTCATTCATGTGACCTAAAAATGAAAAAAACATATATATATATCTCTTGAACCATGCCAGGTCCGGTTCCGGGCCGCAGAATTGCCTGTGTTGTGTGTGTGTGCCTGCCTCACTAATTAAACCAATGAACGAATTATCCCATACCATAAAGGTCCTAAATTGCTGCAATTCATGCGATTTAATAAACTTGTAATGACATTCTTTGCAAAACATACCATTTAGGTCGACTAAAATTGATACTTAACCGATCTAAAAACTAAAATCATCGTGTCCGTTGCCGCTACATGTATTATCATTTCAGGCAGTCGCATTGCACACGAGTAATTGTTTAAATAACAAAAGCGTAATTCAATTATTATTTGATAAATAGATAAGTATAATAACTAACGCCAATGCCAAGCTGGCAAAATAAGGTGTCGTAAGAGGCGACAGAAGATGGCCTGCTTGGTGGTACGATTAAATTATCAATATTATCATTAAATCATTATTATCTTTTCTCAAAACCTGCCTGTCTCCGACCGCCCTCCTGCTCGAGTCAGCCGCCAAACGACTATCCATCGTGTTCCGACTATTACCTGCCGAGAGCTTGAGAGCCAGTACTATTTGTTTTTTTCTTCTTCTTCTTTCTTGGCTGACAACGCACTAGTGACGCTCTTAATTACTTATTCGACTCCCCACAAATTACTTCACATGTCCTAAATTCCTATTGTCCTATAACTTTCCTCCATCCGGCCTTGACGACACATTAACAATGTCAATGTTGGTTTTGTCATTGTGTTCAAGTTCCATGGTGCGCCTCTTATTGTTCCATACGATATCTCACTTTGAAGGTATCACCGACCCAGGGCCCGGATTCTTGTCAGTACCAGCGGACGCGACCCACCCAACTGACCAATCCACCTAGCTCATCGCGTCCCGCCCCCCGTGCGGCACTTGAGTTGAGAACATTCAGGCTTGAGTAATTTGCGGTGACAATGTTGATTGAGTCCGTGAAAGTTTTAGTGAAAATACGCGTTGATACTGCTTTGTTCCTCACACTCAGATTGATATCTGCAATCGAGCTCGCTTTTGAACCCGCTTTCTAATCTGTCGCCCGGTCGCTCGTTTAACATTTCACGGTTCAATAACATTCACGTTGTTTCCCATCGGAGATTGTTGCGGGAGTGACGACGCGACAACAGCTTGTACGATACGCTTATCGAATGTCATCTGAATTATTAATCGCGGTGACTGGGGCTTGACATGTAAGTAGCAGACTGCGCTGTAGCTCAGTTTGTAGTGAACCAGCCTGTCGAGCAGAGTTCCTGCTTCGTTTCGAGAACACACGCTCATATGATTGAATTAATATTCTCGGATCTATGTTGCTTGCGATGTATCATTTCTGTGATACTACTGAGGGTTTCGCTCTCTCTCTTTGTCTCTTCCCGAGTGTGTGTGTGTGTGTGTGTGACAATAGTAACAAGTAATTTAATTAATAAACTACGTACTACGTACGTACGTACACAACATCACGCGTGTTTCCAACACCTAGCAATAGCGATTATACGTCATAAAATTCTAATGACTTATAATCATATACACACCATTAAGTCTTTACGGAAATTAGTCTTTGGACTCTAACCCTTCCCTAAATCCACTTCAAAGTAATCAAGAGTGATGTAGAATTTTGGTGTCCGCACATCTCTTGAATTGTGAGAAGAGATGATTTTATGTCAATGGACCTTTAAATTTATGTGCCAAGGAAAAATTAGGCATGTAACTATGTCAACATAACTGAAAAAAAAATACACGTGTCAGTTACACGTTCATTATAAGTACGTTTATTACAAGTATGTTTGCGTAAGCAAACTAGTCTGATGATATATTTTTATGACAATGAACAATTAACATACTCTTTTATAATAATCTACATACGACGCTGATCAATTAGCAGTATAGTTTATTTAATTACTTAATACCAATGAAATTAACGAGTTCTGGTGTTTTAGTCTGGAAAAAAATTATAAAGAGTGTCGGAGCAATAGCACATGTTTATTGGAGGAACTTATGTACATAAGTAGTTAGCTGAAGTTCGAGTGACAGTGGTCAATGAATGGCGCGACGATCCTGTAAGCTAAGCGTGTGTTCGTAGGTACCATTTTAGTATAATGACTAGAACTTTTTTTTATGTACACAAATGTACCTTTAAACTTATTTTTAAATTGTAGTGATTAACAGGCTTAAATTGATCATTATTTTTATAATCTAATTCCTTTCCTTCTTTCTTTATTTAGTTAAATAATAAAGAAAATGTTTTTATTGGGACCTCGTATTAATTACGTTATATGATTCCGAACGCTCATTCGTCTTTTATATAGTGTTACGTAGCTTCTCGAAGGATAGCCGAGATGAGAAAGTCGGCAGACGTTTCTGGAAGGTTGGCCGACCCTTCCAGTGAGAACAATGGAGGCAATAAAAGTGAAACCCAGGTAGTAATAAATTCTACCTGGGACACTTCAGGCCAGTCTCGCCCTTATGCTTTAGGCAAAAGGGGCGAGATTGGCATACATTGCCGAAAGGAGGTTGTTTACCTGACCCAATATTGTTATGTCGATTTCCGGGAACTGTTGCTGTTGTTGATTTCCACGAAGGCCGTGGAAAGATCTGGAAGCCCGGAAATCGATATAAATAGCGGGCAGGGTCGGCCACAAGGCATTCGGTTTCCGGACACGAAGTGAAGAGTTCTCCCTCCCTACGAAGCGAATACCTGCGATCTACGAGTGTAACTGTGACTGTGAAGTGTGTGTGAAGTAAAATAAAGTCTCTGCGGAACTATTGTGGCATTATATGAACCTACGGATCCTGACACGTAACAATAGTTACAATCATAACTGCAACAAACAGTTTTTTTAATATAAATTTATCCAACAACCACCAACCGCCACCACCGTCGAATAACTTAAAAATAAATAACGAAATTACCTCCAGCGATTTTACTGCTGTTGGGCAATAATTTAAATTCATCAATGGACCGCGTGATAATTAAAATGTGGAAAAAGTTATATTACGCGGTGTTACGAAAAGGATATGAAAGCAACCGCAAACGGATATTACCCCCAATTTATTTCGTAATACAATAATAATGTATGTACTCAAACTTTCACATGATGGTGTAACATGAAGATGTTATTTTCATTAACACACTTGCGAGCATCGTTAATTATTTTTACTAGTACGATTATAAGACTACACAATGACAGATATGAAGATAAAAGAGCCGCGTTAAATTGAATATGTTAAAATATAAAACATACAAGCAGGAACTGGACTGGTAGGAAGTGATAGATTTATCTCTGCAGAAGATTGAAGAGAACTTAAGACTTAAGTTAATTTTATATTGCCATTTTATTGCGATATATCCGCAAAATGTTCAGGATGGCATTTAGTGGTGGATAGATGACAGTTTAGTGCATAAATATGTAATTTAAATCTGCGTTACTGAGCCTTCCTTCTCTGCCAGTCTTCAAATTAATAATATTATCAGGTCTTGTTTGGTTGTAAAATTTCAAATTATTCCCACTTCTGGAAGTGACTAAAAATTTTACTGAAACATTTCATTATATTCATATGCGCACGTGCCGACTGGTGATGCTAACAAAAGCTAATTTAAAAAGAAAAGATACACTATCGATTGTCAAAAAAATTACAACCCCTTTATCGATCTATGAGATAAAACAAACAAGGGTTTAGTGTCACTTCCAATAACTAGTGTAGATTACTGCTAAACACTGGTGGATTATCGAAGAATGCAACAATTATTAAAAGAACTCTCCTCGTTAAGATTTACAATTGTGTTACCGCTGGCCTTAGGTCACAAATCAGAATGAAGGCTATTAAGGCCGAAGTCCACCAGCACACTGCTGACAAAGTTCATTCACTTTTGAAATTAGTGTTCGATAGATACAGGATTTGTCCCTTCGTTGATCACTGACCATCACGAGCCCCTACCCTTTGCCTTTCGACATCCGACCGTAACAACGGCGCACATCTTGCGTTAACATTTCCGACTTACACGTACGACCTACCTACGAACTCTTGTACACTCGTAATGGTTCAAGATGACTCATAAATCGAACACGCGTTGGCGTCATTCACAACCGTCATACGTCATGTTAACATCGAAGGCAATTTTAATCTTTCAATCATTGAAAACCGGCGACGCATCTCATTAAAGGTTCGTATACTACGAATACAATGATACAAGAGAACGTCAATCAAACCTTCGAAATGGGCGCCCACTAAAGCCACGACCACGAAAAGACACCGGGACACCAATACGCCCACAGTCAATGTGTCATTACTCATTAGCTCTCATTAATATTTTCAATTCACAATTGTCTACAATCGTCTGGTGTTTGAAGAGATTTTATCAATAGTGTTGGTTGCAACACCATCATCATTATGCCAATTGTCAAATAATATTCATCCATAATTTTTTAATTCCCTTATTATTTTAATTTAGTATTCACTCAAAAATATTTAACAGCTTTATGCATCAGTCTAATCCTGATGTTTATATTTCTACGGAAACACATCTTTTTACTTGTAGTATCACTTTGTAATATCATTCGAAAAATGAATTACTATCGACCGGCTATTCCTTCATCCTTAAAACAAAACACTATAATTCTCAGATCCCCGATACATTTGAAATTTGCGAAATCCACCATCAGACATAAACGAATTAGTCAGCAAATTAAAAAAACGTAATCAATCATAAGTAACATTAATATTTAAAATTAAAATCATACGTCACATTAAGTCTTAAAATTAAAATCATATATATAGAACATTAATTTATAAAATTATGACACGACGTTGGGGCAGCCTAATGACCCGACAACAATTTTCACTTACTCATATTTAACAAGACAGTCTTATAACACTTCGAAGTGCTGGGGTCGGAGATCAATCACACTCTTGTCTTAAAATCGAAGAAAAAAAAAAATTTAAGTAGTGGTCGACCAGTTGGCGAAATTCGACCATAATTTATAATTTATGTTAAAACTGTGACGATCCCATGTTAAATAGGTACTTATTTGTTTTGCTGAAATTGTCATTGACAGTTAAAATGTTAACTGTACAAACATCAAAAGAATCATTTATTCAAATGTGTATATGTAAATCAAATACACTGAGACCCCGCTTAATGCTATTTCGTTTAGCTCTATTTCGGTTTAACGCTCTTGTATTTGAATTGTGGGATTCGCCGAAATTGCAAGCAGCGTTAGACTTCCCGATAACCGGAGCATTTATCTGTGATTTTGTTTCCTCCGGTGTTATACGAAGGTATTTTTATCGTTTCAAACATTTGTTGTCGTTATTGAAAGTATACATTTATATAATATAACTAGCAATAAGCGGGCTCCCCACTTTCATGTCATCACTGCATCAGATATCAGCTTTTAGTGTTAGGGATATCCTTCTGAAGCGGTGAACATTAACTCATTTGCCGGATGGTTACAAAAAATGCATAAAATGTTCCCGACTACTTACGATGTGGGAGTCTTCAAGAGGAGTTAAAGCTTCCAACATTTTAGACTTCATTACTTGGGATTGCTGTCAAGCATTTACTTATTTTATGTAAAAAAAAAGTGTTTCATCATATCTCAATAGTACCTAGATTAAAATTAAACAATTTGCGATGCACCGGTTCTTTTATGTTTATATTGCGTAACAAGTGATGATGCCAAAATACCTCTCACAATTGTAATTGATTGATGCATCGATACAATAAAAAAATAATGATGGCGCTAAGGTGTATATAGTTATTCAATAGGTCAGTGCAAAGTGCAAAAGTGCTATCACAAATTATTCGCGAACAGCGTCTGCGTGTAAATATCGAATTACGTTAATTTGTTACATAAATAGATGCACGTCAAAAAAAAAACATGCTGTCTTAAATTAACCTTTTATCGTTTTGATTTGTAGATATTGTCATCCTTAGTACTGTTTGAATGGCACCGCAATGCTGCCTCTTCTAATATTATCGTGTAGCTGTTTACGTATCGTTCTGAAAGTGTATGTTCCACCAGGTCGTGACCCCATTACGTTTTTACTACTACCGGAGCTGCGGAGCATTCGAATTTTGAACGTGTTTTCATTTATTTATTTGCCGAGTTAGAAGAACGATATTACTAGTTATGTAAGTAACAATGCAATCCACATTACTTACTTTTGACATTATGACCCCTTGAAGATGGTAGATTGGCACTGCTATAGGCAAAGTGAGGGGACTATTAGAAGTCTTTGGATGAAAGCGCGGATTTGTTCATAGGGAAAGGTGTACGTGTATAACATTATTTAAAACCGTTTGAAGATTTATCTGCGACATCAAAAGGTCTATAGTCTTATCAAAGCTACTCCTTACAATTCATATTGCTTAGGACATATCGGAAACATTAAAACACGAAATGTTTTCAACTTGTTTCTCATACAGTTCACAGATAATATGATAGTCTTAAACAAAGCGAATTATGCGCCCATAAGCTGTAGCGTTAGTGTAGACTGGAATTTCTTGACTTAATAAGAATGGTTTGAAAATGAACGCTGCGCATTGAACTATACAAGATAAAGCAGATCCAAAAACGCAGCACTGCCATTGCTGTCCAAACACCGATTTAAATGTCCTAGAACTATCTGCAAATTTCTTCTATAACTGAATGTTATATCATCACCTTTTATACGTCATTCTTAAGTGTAATTAAAAAAAAGAAACAATATGCAAACCCAATAAAATTGATAAATTTGTATACAACTAGCGCGCATTGAAATCCTAAATCCATAAAATTAACGTCCGCAGACAACGCAAACAAAGAGAGAAACGGTCGCGCCATTGTGAATTAAGTGGCCCGGCGGAAGTTTATTAGTTAATGCAAAACCCAGCGCGGTTGTCGGCTCGAAATAATTGTACAGTCATTCCGGGCGCAAGCCTCTTTGTGTCACCCGTATCGGAGTCCTATATGCCGAACAGTATCCGCGTTCGACATTGACTCCCTTCCTGAACTGTCCAGCGTTGTGAACAACGCACAACGCGCTTTCAGATCAGGACTGAAGCGAGGATAACGTAGCACCAGGCTCCCGTCCGTCGAGCGAGCCGGCTGTCGCAGTGCACTGTGCACGCTCTCTACACACGCCCGTAGAATAACCGGTAAAAGGGAGAGTAGGTTATAGCGACGCTATTAATAACGAACACAATACTTTTCCTTAATTATAGGGAACTTTTGGAATTACTAATTTGGAGATAATTCGGGAGATTTAAATATCATGCATATATTTGCATACCCTCTGAACAATACAATTTTCAAGTCTACAAAACATACATGTGTGTAGTCATGTCACTCATCCTTCTTTTAATTGATACGTCATAGGATACATACGATAAACAATTCCGTACAACGACTTAAAATTTAAAAATGCCGTTTCAGTTATTTATTGCCAAAAACGTGTTATTTTATAATAGGCCTTATAAATTAATTACATGAAGTGTAATCAAGACCCAAGTAGAAGCACGGCAAAAGAGGTACAGTTTTGATATAACTCAATATAAATTTAATATTATTTTTTTTGTTTTTTTTTTGTTTACACACCCACACCCCCGCACTAGGATTCCCTGTGTTGCGGGTGGCATGGACATACACAATCATCACATCACAAACACCCATGCCCCGAGAACAAACATTTATCTGTCACATAAATATCTGTCCCGGCCGGGAATCGAGCCCGGGACCCCACGCTCAGCAGGCACGGTCACTACCAACTGGGCTACGTCAAACAAATAGATTTAACAACTTCAAATGCCTAAGAGATTTGCTAAATTATCAGAACTCAGCAAAGGTATCGTTAACTTTGTCTACATCTACCAAAAGCGTAACATAACTTCAAATATGGGGTCATGTAATCCGATGTGTGTACCAAAGTTTAAATTTTTAACTTTCAGTAAATTTGAAGAAATTATAACGAGCTCCCAATTATATCAGGTAGGATTGCAGTTAAGGATTACTTTTTCTTTAATGAATGCCAATGCAAGTGCTTCTCTTCAAGTGCAGATAAATGTCAAATTGCTAAATTGCTTACTAATGACAGACGGAAATGCTATTTATAGATATCCTCCTCCTATGCCTACAGAGATAAATAACAAGCAGAGGGCCCGATGCGATGTGCTCATAATATTTATAAACTAATCCTACATAGATCCATCGAGTCGCTAGCAAAACAGTAATCCGTTAGCCTTAAGAAGACCTGGTCATAGGCAACGGGCAAAACATTGGCGATGAATATTACATTACGGATTGTAATATATTTCAAATGACCACAGAACAATAAAGATTAAAATATTGAAAAATACAATAACTTGCTTCAATAATATTTACTTTATGGAAATAGTAATCGTTAAGTACATTCAAACTGTGTGTACACTTGCCAAAGAGCACTATTACAAGAAAAAAATCAGTTTAAGGGACCTCCAAAAAGCAACGGTCCGTTTCAGATGATATAATGACAAATGTTGGTAAGTTCACGGATCCAAATAGAAATAAAATATACACGTAAGGAAATAATACTTTCATAAAAATAACGGTTGTACGTGTGGCTCTTCATATTACTAGTATCATCCGTTGTGTCGTATGAGATATCGAGTGGCCGCTGAGAAATGTGGAAGAACTTGATTTGCGATGTAACGCGAGATGTGCTGTGGTTGCCCGTGATAATTACATAGGAAATGATTCTATGAAGTGTCACCGTACAACAACATGCAGATAAAAGTTTAGCTTGTACGCGTTCTAGCATCGAAAACGCAGACACTGGATTACAATTTGCTAAAATTATACAACTCATGCTCTCGCGTTTCCATATCCAATATCGCGACGTGAACCTACGTACATAAATAATGCAACAGGATAGAGAATCTAGACGCGGTAATAAAAAAATCTCTCTTCCTCGGTCAGGAAAAGAACCCGCGATCCTCAGTTCCTCACAAGTCATCTAGATGAATACAACATGTATGTTTAATTTTTAACATAAAAAACAAAGCGATTGAAGTAAATACATGTATGTACAGATCTTTGTAACAACCGTAAAAATAATTCGTAACATGTGCATGTATGAGCCTTTACAATATCTTCCTATTATACAGGACTTGAGCTTTAAATAACCCATTCAGTCATTTCCTTTGGAATCACTTGCGGGTTTCTATCACAACAATTCTAACCGTAATAATTATAACGGTAATCTATACCTACTACTGGATATTGTCCCTCTGTCTGTATATTACATTTTTTTTGTCAAATTTTATGATAAATATTCGTTTTACGACTCACTGACATCAATTGTACTAATTTGATTTTTTTTTGTCTGTGTCTGTCTGCATGTCCCGTTATAACTCAAGAACCATCTTAATGAAAAGTGGTATGTAGCGAGAACACGAGACTTCGCAAATGATAGGCTTTATGTAATTAATTGTTCAACCCGAAAGAAGTCGGAGAACACCACTAGTAATTATATAAGAAAGTAGATGATTGGAAAATATACATTTCCAGTTCCCAAACGACCATTTCATTTAACGCCGAGGGAAAGCGACGTTAGGGTGTAGAGTTAGGTCTAGTTAACTGTTATTTCATACTGCACTAGCGAAACATTTCCTCGTGACGAGACACAATCGAACACTCGAGATATAAACGTGACACATTAACTATTACATCATTTAATTGACGAGATATTTTAGTTGATAGGTGCATGGAGTATTTAATATTTTTTATTGCAGTTTATTCGCAATTTTTTCGTTGGTAGAACTAGCCGTCCGAATGATTTTATCAGTTTAAAGAGACTAGGCTAGCTAGAAGAAAGTATGGAGTTTTTGTATGAAAAGAAATTAAAAACTGATTAAAATTTGTGAATGTAAAAGGGGTTATCATCATTTTGCTTAAAACATACAGCATATCAAATAGAAGCAACACAAGCAATAGTAAATATAGGATTCTATAACCAATTAATATCTGAAATTTATCATTTGAATATCTGTTCCATACCGATCTTCCCCGGCCGGGGATGGAACCGAAAACCGATGATAACAAACGCTTCGGTATTATGTAAAAATATAGTCAATTCACAACACAAACGACCGGATTTAGTGAGGGCAGAAGCTTATCGGTGTTTTACGAAAATGCTTTATTGGACAATAATTGTCAGTAGTGGGCCACTAGGCCACTTTCACCCACGCATGGGCCAAACCGGAGACACACTGTCACTTTCGAAAGCATCGAAGGACGTTTAAAGTTCAAGAAAATCACACGCATTTTGTGGGAAACCGATTTCTGAGAAATGAGCTTAGGATATAGCATTATTTATTTATAATAATACAACAGTGTTTACTTTTGTGAGCTAAGCGTGTACTTGCTAACGTCGAGGTGTCCCAGCATTGTCCTCACAAGTAGCATCTTACCTGTGACCAGTCTCATATATGAATATTTTAACCCTTTAAAATTTACGGTTTCTACATATAACAATCAACAAAGTAAAATATATGTAAATGTGTCTGTGAAGTGACTTTTACTTGAACCATACAGATATATAGGAACCAAAAGAAGACCCAATACTAAAAGAATTCAGTACCACCAGTCGGAAAGTAACGAAGACGGTTACAAGAAATACGATTAGTGAAAAAGACAATATTAAATAATTAAAATGTCCAGAATACTCTGAAGCATAAATTTTGCTACTGAACTACTGTAAATTTTATGCAGATTATATCCCAAAGACAAAAAAAGAATTGAAGCTTGTAAACACAAGGAATACCAACATGAGAAACATAATAATAATAAAAATGTTGATATATCCGGTTAACAAAATGACAAAGCAATAAACTTCAATGTACATGAGTAACTTTCTGTTAACTAAAGTTAATATACATGAATTAAGATCACTATTAATGTTGTTCGATTAAAAATCTGCTATTAAATAACATTAGTACGTAAGATGACCATTAATATAATCTTACGTGAAAAGTAAAAGTAGCCTCATATTTTGGCAGGAGCTATTTTGTGGTACATAGTATGAAAGGGGCGTTCATTTTTTAAATATGCGTCAATAAAACTTTCATGAAAGGTTACCGAAGTGAGAGTTTAAAAGGACCATCTACTTACAAGCGAAGATATACTAGCGATATTAATTACTATAACGGAGCCGACTCTCGGATGGAGAACCAGATGAGGCGTTAAGAAGATTCAAAGGCACATAATTGTTGTAAATTTCCTTTTCAAGCGGCTTTAACATGCGAATAACCAGTTGGTGATAAGCCTCCGGGTAATGTCCAAAAAGCGTGAGAAGCATAATGTGAAATGATAATTCTTAAGGTAACAGCTGAGTGTAAAATCGCAGCGTCATATGCATCATATCATTTTATAATAAATGTGGTATTCATTAAGATACCAAACGACTATAGCCTGGAGCTTAGGTAAGCGGCGACCGCCACTTGTCGATACAGAATCCAAACACCAAAATTACAAAATCTCTCAAATCTTAGAAAATTACAGAGTCCGTGTGAATATTCAGTGTATAACAGTAGCAAGGGCATAATTACTATAATATCGAAACATGTGCTGGTGCACTTGGAGACAATTCTTCACTGCTAGAATAAATTTCAAATGCAATCACTATTAGAGGTAAAAAATAAATCTTCAACTATGTTATATGTACGCTGCAACCTCTGATGTTAATCTCTGATCTTACTACATTTGCACTCATTCGTTACGATATTAATACTATACAAAGAAAATAATTTCATCAACAAGAACAAGAGATTTGGGCACATGAAGTTACTTGATTAATCTCCCACTGACAAGACGTCGTCCTGTCAACCCTATGACTAAGCCCAATTTAACAAGAACTGAAGCAGTCATGTGACTAACAAACGCACGTCATCGTAAATACAAAAATAATGGTGATCCCATCATAAACGACGTAAACAATAAAGACAAAGTGCGTCTCAAATGAAGTTCATCATAAAATAGAAAACAAATAAAAACTCTGGATCTGTTCCAGCGGCCTTGGACCCCTTCAAAGCTTAACTCACGTGCAGCCATAGTTATAGATCGCCCTACTTTACGAGTCACGAACGGTTTTGTCTCTTGTGCATATTTTAAACGGAATACAGTATTAATATTCTGCAGTCTCCCAGAGATCAACATCTGTTTCCAAAATTTTATGATGACAATATTAAAACGGATTTCTGATTTGTAAATTGAGAAATATTAACTCTTAAAAAATGCAATTATTGTAACTCGTATCGCCCTGTATCAGTACCGTACCGCCTCAGTACTGTACACTCTTGTAAACATTTTAAAACACTTGGAATGTAAAAAAATTATCAGATTAGCTACAACCGTGGCAATAAGCTTGAGTTCAACGTACATTTTGTTTTCATAATGTGTCATATGTTCTAAAACGGTATCACAAATAGGCCACGGTATTGTGTTACCTGTACAATACATTCTGCAGTATGATTGTAAGTCCGAGGGAAATTCAATCGCTATTGCAAATTCCATTAAATTCGACCAGCGCCTTAAAATAACAAGTTCAAACACTACCGGATTACGGCAGTTAACACAAACGTGATATATGAACATCGCTGAGTAAAGTTTGTTCACAAATTCGCATTGACTAGATAGTTGTACAAACACAAAATATTTAAATCCGACAGAATTGTAGTGCAGTAATATTTGAGGTCGGTAGTAGTAAAATATATTAAATAAGTGATCGTAACTCACGTAATTGCGACGAACCTATTTACAATATAAAAGTAGTAAGTGACCTTTGCAACCGAGATTATACTGGGTAGTGCGCAGAGACCCACTGAACTCCAACAGGAGAGACTGTTCATCAAAGTCTCGTCCTTTGTTTAGCATGATGCACCGAGAGAAGGGTTGGTTTACTTCGGTCCAAAGATTTAAGTCTTTACACTCTAATTGTATGTATGTACTTTTGTTCTATGAAATGTACATTTAGGCAACCATCCAATCAAGAGAATATTTCAAGTACTCTCGTTTACGTGGATAGTTGTATCAAGAAGTCGTATATTCCTCATAAAAACTAAACTCATATAGATTTATTATTGTAATAGAAAAAGTTTTACGTCGTTTCTATCCAGTTGAATGGATCATGATTCCCAAAGAGATTTTCGTAGGTTTGCAACTATTATAAAACGAATAAGAAAACTATTATAAAACAAATTCGTAGTGTTTTATTATATGCAATTAAAATTAAAAAGCAACCAAAGTCCTGTAAGTTTACCCGAAAAATGTACCGGTTACTATTTTTGTGCGGCTCTTCGACACGTGTTTCGAAATTGAACAAAAATTAGGTCAACACGACCGCGTGAGAGAATTCGTTACAAATGTTCGCGTAATAAAAATACGTAAAAACAAAGCGAAGCTAAAACCAATCAGTTGGTCCTATAATTCAGATGGTAGTTACCCTATATAACGAGCAAATGATCCGGGTTCGAATCTCAGCTGTTTATGTAGGTAAGGTTAGATGTTTTAACTGTTTATGTCCATGGCATCCACAAGTCTATCAGTCATAATGCAAGAGAACATTAAAAAATTGGAAATTAGAACAATTTAATGATTATCGGCTCGCTATCAAGTTATATGTAAAATCAGTAAACCGTTCGATGTATAAGTAAATGAAATGACTAAATTAATCACACGCCAATGACGTCTCCGTGTCTCATACATACGGACGCATTTTGACGAATTGATTCAAAGCAGTTATACAAGGAAAGTATTTCCGTTATATTTATATAATATGCTACGTTATTATATTTGACGATTTCTATTGAAGAAGATAGTAAGACGGGATATTAATATTCTTCGGCGTATATAGCCGACAAACAATATCAGGTGAATGAAAGGATTAAATGAAACAATGAACGCTGATTACATGCGTCGATACATAATGATAATATTATGTCGATAAATCGATATGTTATATTATTAACAAGAATTAAGCGTAGTCAGAAAAACTGCGAATTACAATTTTGAATTACAATTAAATACGAATTCTTATTCTTACTGTGTGATATATGCATTTGTTAATACTTTTTTTTTACTAAAACAAACACTTTTATTTTATACTTCTACATTATACACAATGCACACTCACACACACAAGTTCTACACAAGCGACGAATAAATAAACGAAGAGTGAATGAAAAGGGTTACACACCAAAATTGATAGTTTCCAATTGTATTAAAGTAAGTATGAATCTTTTATCAAGCCGACACTTATTGTATTATTTTACCTTCAATCAAAAGCGCTACCGTACTAACGAACGAAAATACATAATATTATCATTTACAAAGCAGCAACAAGAAATGTTTTTTTTTATGCCTTGGGCATGCAAACGAGCAGACGGGTCACCTGATGGTAAGTGTTCACCGCCGCCCATGGACACTAGCAACACCAGGGGTGTCACCAATGCGTTGCCGGCCTCGAAGGAAATGATAGACCCGCTTCTTGAAAATTTATAGAAAGTATATGTAATTTAACACCTGTGTGGTAACGTATTAATTCCTAAGATAAAACATATTTAATCTTAAATGTTAAAGTAATTATTTAAATAATTACAGACGGTAACTATAAATCAACAACAAAAATATATTAGATAGATTAAAGAGACATAATAGATATCACTATTAAGTATAAAGATAAATAAATGATAACACAAATGTGGACTCTATATCAATTCATTAATTAACACAAAAATAATTGATTGCGCTGTCAAAATAGTGAAATTACAGTAATTTATGGCGACGATTTAAGTGAAAAGCTTTCCTTTCCAATCCTTACATAGACAAGACTTCCCACACCATGATGGCATCTGCGTCGACTGATTGAATCAAATAATGTAAGCAATTCATCATGACTGAAATTGCAGACAAGTGGGAACTTTTTCGAATAAAACCAGCGGTTATTCTGTATAGTAAAGTACACATATGGCGGGTTGAAAATAAAATACCTACAATAGGTTGAATTACAATCGAGTCCAAAAACATTAAAAATGTTAGAAGGGAAAGTCACTGAATTTAAAATTAACGAAACAACCGAACCGAAATTTAAGAAATGTAATTATACCTGTGAAATAGAGAACCGCACAAAGAAAAATATAACTCAGATAAAAAATAAATATAGCCCATATATAAAGATAATCGGTAAAGCGCAAGTAATAACACTCTTATATACATATTACGCATACATCAAATTTTATTTATATTGTGACATACATATAACGTGACTATAAGAGTATACTAAAATGTGATTACTGTCAAGGTCTTGAAAAATCTGGATCTATTTTGGAATTCAGTTAAGATATTTTAAAACAGGAAGTTCTTGTAACATGTGGATCATTCAATATCTTAGAAAATATCAAAGGAATCTAATTGACGAAAATAAATCGCTAATTCTGTCTTTCATAACATCATTGCGTTACGATAGTGCATAATGAATCTTTTCAAATGTCATCTTTCAAAAGATTCATGTTAATAAAGATGTATGTATTACTCTTAGTTATGAAATCTATACAGTGAAATTAAATTGATGTTATTAATATTGCTATTAATGATATTATTACGTCTCTTGTGACTTTTGCCTCGGGGTCATCGCTCCAGGCGTATCTAGATAGAGGAATAAAAGAGCTTCCGCACTTCTTCCCGACACAGTAGCGGATAAAATGACATCGACGAATTATATTTTTTTTAATTAGAAATTGCATAAAAACGGATCACGATGCCGTCATACAAGCATTATAATAATGGTGACGGTCTGTCAACTACTTAAAATATCATTAAAATACTTCATAATAATATGACATAATACTCAATTTCGGTAGTCACTAACAAAGCTCTTTCAAAGCAAGACGGATATCGCTGCCTCAAAATGGGGTTTCAAAACGATCGATTATCGCGATTATGCAAAACGGAATGGCGCTAACACATCAATTATAATACTGTCTAGTTAACGAATGATAGAGAAGATTTCTTGATCAGCGTTTTATGTAAGACACCACAATGATCATACTACGTTGTGAGTGGCGAGCTTTATTCAAAGACCGCTGACGCATGCGACGATTCATTATTATTGTAATTGGACACGAGCTTCGCTTCTGTTTTTCAGGTCTCTGAGTCGATTCAATATAGATCCTAAAGCTACAAACCGTAAAGTTCAATTTCGATTGGTATTAACTGAAATGACAGTTATCTCATTGTAGCCTATCTGGGCACCTAGAGTGAGTAATTGTTTGGCATCCAACAAATTCGGATGCATAATATTCATGATGAATGGGTGTATAATTCTTATTATTATCAGCGCCTCCTGAATAAATTTTTCTTCTGGTTAACGAAAAAATTATGAATTAATAGGATAATGCATAATTACCTTGTGTTTACTGTTGACCTGAATGACATACAGTTGTCCTTACCTGCAATCAAAGATATTGAATTGTCAGTAAAATGTCAGGTTGTCTTTCTCACATACTATAATAAAAGATTACAAATCTTAGTTTTATGTGCCCTCATTATCATCGCCTTATCGCTGTCTCCGACTATAATAACACTGCGTCACATGACAAGTAATCTGTGGTTTGAGTCATATCAATATGCCATGCCTGATTGACAAGCCTTCAAAAAATCCGACTCTATTGTTGAGGTTACATGGAGAACTTTCCACTGTGCAAAACCCTTTTTAACACAAGTTTATAATTAATTTTTGCTTCTTACATTGCATCATTTTATAAATTTCACAAATCGCTCACAGGATTTTATTAGATTGGTCTAACTCTCGAAAAATATTCCAGATCGCTTGTAAGAATGCGTCACTCATTAAAGTTCAGGAGTTCGCGCGACCGTTAAGAGAAAAGTGACAAATAATAATATCAATAACATATGACTTCTCTCCCACACTTTGGTGTAAGAATTTGAAGGACTGAACGTTGTTATGAACAGCTTCGTGAGTCGTAATAAATACACTTATGCATCACGATTGTTGTATTCGTTCTAAGCAAACTGCTTGTAACAAAATACTATGTTAGAATGGTTGTAAAAATAATTTCTTTCTATGGGGACTCCTGGGAAAATCCATAATATGAAAGGCTATGTACGTAGATATACAATACTACATAATAGATTTTATTAGTATATTCAAACACACACATACACGTACTAACAATAAAACTGTAACGGAATCAAATCTATGCATATATTTTGAAGGCTTGATTATAGATACGAACACCAAAACATATATTTTGCATTTTTTATCGGACTATTCGGTTGTCTGTCTACTGATTCATTAGGGAACCACGTGACAGGTCCACGTGACATTTGTCAGTCTTATAACTTATTGTATCCGTCAATACTTAGGATACACCATCCATTCCATTCCGAGAAATGGATCAATTTCTGAATTATAGATAAAATTTAGTATGGAAATTTCCAGTACGGCATGTAATCGTATATTTAAAAAACTCAGTAATACAATAAATCTGAGCACATGAAAGTGCATCTCGCTAGGTTTAAAACGGCACGCCAATACCTACTCGGAACTATACAAAAAAATTACCTAATTTCTCACAACTCTCATTTTAATGTTTCCTTTTGAGTCATAAAAATATAGTAAAGTGTATATATTGTCTGAGCTGTGTGTGTGAAAAGAACAGCTATGATCTACTAATAAAAATAAGGTCGGTGTAGAGAATCGGTCAGTGTATGACGTTATCAGAGCTGAAGTACTTGTAATTCTGCATGTGATAATATTGATACGTGCTTGATAATATATACCGTACCCGCTCTCAACGACCCTACTGGCCGACACCTTTTTACCTAAAAACGGTTTATGCCTAGAAATGTCAGATGTAATTGTTTGTAATAACAATAAATAAAAAATTACATGTAAACTACTCTTACCTTTAAAGTACAATAAGTCCCATCAGTTGCATTGAGGCGCATTAACAAATAGGTGTTCTTAGCAGTAAACGTGCTCTCGTGGATTATATAGCAGTGAACTTAACTAAGGCACTCATTCCAAGACGCTCTTCAACGAGTTTTGAACTTCAAACAAAAGTTATAATTGCGTCCGTTCCCCTTGCGACCCAAAAGCATGGCCAGTATAGACTACAAAATTATCAGCGTTCTACAGTTCCTTTGAGACTGCCAGCCTTGTCTAATTGCACATGTCCGAGCAACAATAGTCGACGACGTATTTGTAACTTCCATTTCTAACTATCATTTACTCTATTACCTAGTATTGATTTAATGGACAATATGGAGTACGTGCACGCCAACACACGTAGCACGGCGCGGATGGCTTCATTGATAGTGTATCGGCTAATCAGATAAGTGTTTTGATTAAATTTTCTTTTCCTCTGTTATTTAGGTACGTACTTCGGCGATGAAAACTGCACACAGTTTGATGGGAGTTCCTCAAACGTATACAATAAAGCACAGCCCACAGGCACTAATGTCGCCTAATCGTGCGAGAATTTTGCATTGTCTAAAAGAGTATATACATTTCATTTGGACTCTTGTAATTTCATTGCATTTGCAACTAATTTAACAAGGACTCATACTAAAAACTTAAAAAAAACCATTGACTATATAAATATAAATGGGAAAACAAACTAATTTTGTAGCGTATTATCCCCAATATAAAGCGCGTAATAAAACACAAAACCTTAAGCGATTTTAAAGCTACTTGACAAGAGAAAGATGCAAATTAAACGTGATATAATCCAAATCAGCTTTTGTTGCACGTATCAATCAAATTAGCTCACAAGCAATTAGAGATTAGACTATTGTAACTGGTATTGTATGTTTCAGTATCAGAAATAAAGAGTTCTGGTAGTTTAGACTTTAACAGAACCATCGTCACGTGTCGTGGAAATATTGACACAATTGACCACAACATAATTCCTAGCAGGGATGATACCGATACAGCTTGGCTTAAACACAAATCAACTTTAAAACAGCACGAAACATACAACGTGAACTGTTATATATTCCAAGTCAGAAAGAATTCTGATGTTTCACATCCATTTTATCATCTTAGACAAATTCCAGATACTTAGACAATAGCATTGACCACCAAACCAACTCGACAGTATACTGGTTTGCAATTTCTCAATGCCATAAACAATATCTATGTGTCTTATTTAACAAAAGACAGTCGTCTTAATTGAGATCAATGACACAAAAGAACACATAAATCAAAATATAACGATACATAACTTTTAAGTAGCCACCAAATTATATTGGACATAATATCAGAGAAACAACCAATCATACTAAAACGAAGAGTCGAAACTGGATCACAATTTTTGGCTGGCTCGAAGCTATTAACAAATAAAAGAAATATTTATATCACATAAGAGTAGCTTTTATATTTAATAGATACAGCATAGCTTTCAATTATTGAAGTAGTTATTAGAATTCTTTAAGAGGGTGATATACGAGGGGATTTACGAGTACGTAATAGATACAAGTACCTACTGGTTAGTTAAACTGTGGGAAACATTTATACTTCATACAAGGATCGAAATGTTCTTCATCTAACAACACGACACACGAATCCTTACTATTCATACGATGACACAATTTGTTTGAGTCTGTACTATGGTTAACCAGGAAACCCTTCTATAAGAAACATCGTATCAGGAGGTTATTTATCCAGAATAGTAAGTAGCAATGACTATAGAATAAGCGAAACAAAACTATGTTGTGATTAATCTTAATTGAGTAGGTTTAAGTAACAACCTGCAGTTGTCACGTCAAATTTAACCTTATTGTATTTTTATAAATAACGGTTTCAAGTTGCGTACTTTGTAAATAACACATGTAAACAATTACTAAACGAAGTACCAGGAAAACGGCAACGAGAAGTGATTACTCAAACTGCGAACTAAGCGCACAGCGGGCACTATTTGTTTAGCCATTGTGGCCACCGCGGAGAGGTTGCGATACAGTGAGATACCATTGAGAGGGTGCGCGGCCGGTCCGGTCGTGACCGGCGGACGAATTACGGTCCACTATCTGGTATGGTTATCGCTGCAATAAAAGAAAAGTACCGATGTTTCGTTAAAATTTTTATGGACTTTGATTACACAAAACTATTAATTTGTATAACAGTAAAAGATAATCGATTTCTTTCGTTCTCATTCTTTGTCGGCCGACAACCAACGCATTAGCGATGCCTTCGGGTTACTAATGTCCATGGGCGACGGTGACCGCTTACCATCAGGTGGCTCGTCTGCTCGTTTGTCAGCCTTCTATATAGCATAAAATTCATCACGACTTTTCTTCAGGACTTGACATTGTTTAGATGTTAATAATATTTTCACTTTCATATACCAGTTAATTTCAACGAAATATTTATATAAAATTCATAATTAAATATAAAATACCGGTGTCTCAGGATAAAAAAAAAATATATATTCTTACATAAACTTCAATTACGAGAATTGATTTGGCCGAGTATAACCTCTCATCAGCAGTGCAAAATCAGCAAGGTTTTGTAGTGATGCAATTATTTATGCACAATCTCCAATCGAACGATGTAATAATATTAGGCGGCTTCAGTTTATATTGTCACATGAGTGGAGTCACGTAAGCGTTGCGGTGGGTATTTACCTCGACATATACTTTCCAATGCAACAAAATAATCATGACTTTGTTACAAAATAAGGCTGGGGATCTTTCATGTAAACACGGCTAATATACATAATTATATTAATAGATCGTAAATGATTCCGCGGTGAGTTTGTTCCAATTTTAAAATAATTATGATTATTTTTAAATACCTGTTATTAGTTTACACTCTCCCTACATATGAGTAAATAGTATTTTATAAACGATTGAACATTTGAACAAGATCAGAGGCGATTTTGCCATGTAAGCCGAAAAGCCTGGCTTGCGTTTTATTTTGTCACATAATACCTATACACATACCTACACATCTGTGTTATATTACTAAAAAGCAAAGTGTTAACCAAACTATAGGTGTAGTAACGTATCCCGCGCCGCCCGGCCGTCACCGCTCATTCTTCAGGCAACGAGAGCTCGGAGAGCTAGGTCTATCTCGCTCGCACGCCTTAGCTTGCAATCTGGCTTTCAAACAAGCATCGTATCTCTCTTTCTAACCTACTGTTGAGTCTAACAAAATGTAGATAGAGCTTTGTTAGTTTATATAGCAAAGTACTAAAAATTAAGCCCGGCTTGCGCTCTGAAGTTAGCTCAACGATGACGTTAGCTATGCACTCCACACAATGAAGTGAACGTTATGCTCGTACCGTTCTAGTGCTAATTTCACTTCAATCATTCGAGTTGTTTGAGCGTGAATTGAGGGGTGCCGTTTGTTTTTATTATTTTATTGCGTTTTAGTTGTGTTTATAGTTATGCAATAATGGAGGTAATTATTATTTATGGGGATTTAAAGAGTGTTCAAGTTTTGATCAACGAGAAAAGGGTAAATTCCTTGAAATTTGCTCGGAAAATGCAGTTAATTTCTTCGCTAAAACCGACGCCTAATTTGTATATTTATCAGATAAGTAAATCCCATAAACGAACTTTTTTTATGGTGTCATAGATATAGATATAGTCGTATATAGATCAGCGTGACATCTGTTTAATAAACCAAGTGGATTGTAGGATGTTCACATTCAACGTAAATAACGTATTTGTTTATAATAATATATATATGTCATATGTAAATAAATAAATAAATAAACGTTTACACACTCACACCCCCGCACTAGGATTCCCTGTGTTGCGGGTGGCATGGACATACACAATTATCACATCACAAACACCCATGACCCGAGAACAAACATTTATCTGTCACATAAATATCTGCCCCGGCCGGGAATCGAACCCGGGACCCCACGCTCGGCAGGTAGGATCACTACCAACTGGGCTACGGGGTCGTCAGTATGTACTGTTCGTCTTGACGAGCTACCGATCCCCGGTTGGATGGAGGTATGTTAGGACGTAAAAGGAAATGCTGAGTTGGTTGCTGGTTGCACGATGTGAAATTAATTGTTTATTTAAAGATTAATTTGTTAATTATTTGTTTAATATCATCTGATTTAGTACATTTTTATATTGTAAAAATTATAATTAAATTGTAGAAGAAGTAGACGGAAATGGGTTAATTAGTTCCGGCAACAAATAAGCCGACCGGAAGTGAGCGCGTTTGTTTTACAAAAACATTTGTTAAATCTTATTTTGATTTCAATAAATTTGCTGCTTTTTAATAGCATTAAAGTCATTGTATTATTTAAGGTTCGATCAGAGTACAGCGAAACCTGGAGCGGGATCGACGCGTCATCTTCACTTATATACCAGGTTAACTATATGGTTATCTTAAAATATAATCAATGATAATTATCATGATAAATTAAACCATGCTATTTATTTATCATTATAACAATCTTTTCACGTCATTACTGAATTATCAACATAAATGTTTTCTATTAACATACGAACTACTAAGCCCTTTTTATTATAATTTCACGGTATCAATATGTGATAACTTTCATCAAAAACAAATAAATGAAAAGTATCAGTAGCTTACTCTTTTGAGCTTTTACTCATATTGTATTTAAAATAATATGTCATCCAGAACGTCCAAAAATAGGTTTTGCAGTCTTCGCATACCATCCTGTTTCTAAGGAAAACGGGTCAGTTATAAATAAGCAGAACTGCAATTACACGCATGTTCGCTACACACGGATGCAATTCGGCATAGAACATGCAACAGTGAACAACACTGAAGTATTTTAAAAGGATAATATGGATCATATGCGGTGCTTTGTAAATATACCTAACGCTGAACTAAAACTACATTAATCATTCTGGATAGTTGCATAAAATTATGTATAAAAATAGTTTTATATCTACCGCAAATAACATCGCTTACTTCTAAGATTATCATAAATTCTACTGTAAATAAAAAAAAATATGAACCAGAACACAAAAATCAAACACCAAAATGCTATTTATGAAACTCTTTATCAGTAAGGTGTAAACATTATATGGCATAAAGGTGCTAAATACATGCAACAGAGTCAAAAATATCATAGCAATAGGTAAACAAACAAAACAGATGAGAGAATACGACTATTCCTAGAAAGGAAGCTAGCGCCCATTAACGCTCCCTCCCAGGGACACGCACGCGGGCGGACGTAGCTGGGTTACATCACATATATTCAAATTTACGCTTTGATGTCAACCAAATGAGAAATATAAAATTCACGATGCACTGCTCATTCGATTGTTTTTCGAGGAGCACCAATGAAAAAATATTTGTTTTTTCTAGAATTTCACTTACAGGGGCTTGCAAATATTAAATGTATGTATACATTATAATTGATAATAGTACAATATAATATCTCAGTATAAAGACAGAAAGATTGTATACCACATAAAAGAAATTCCCATACTAATAATACAACAGTTAAGAAAATTGATAAAAACTTATTACGCATACGTATAAAACTTTAGAACTTAGAATATTCAAAAGAAGAAACGGTTGGTAAAAGTAAATAAATGATTAACGACAATAACTTCATCAATTGATTACTTAAAGGAACAACGACCACTGGAACTTTCTAATTACTGGAAACGTTGAGTGTTCAGATTTATGATGTTTTTAATTTAACATCGCCTATACACATGCGCAACTAGTCCTTATGTCTTCATGTTAAAGTTGTTTTTAACAGAGAATTTGTCTTTCAATAGACCTAGTGAACAAGTCCTTTTTACTTGATGTAGCAAAGTTGGAAAGGTCAGGGTGAACGAACTGTATCTTGCCCCTAAGTGGGCTAGTTTATAGTAGCAACGCACGCGAGTACAATCGTTGATTAAAGTTTTTAGATTCGAATACAATGGCGATTAGTATTGTTCATTCCCTGTTAGAAATTATATTCTCGGTGGCGACGATGTGGGTGGGTTTCGACAAATGAACAAAAAGCCTTTCAATATATCCATTTTTATATCGTTTAGAATCTGTAGTCGTTTACCTACATTCTTATACTAATAACTTGTAGACACTTTAGTTGTAAAAAAAACCGAAATTAATGTAGATAGGTATCTACTATTTTCTGAACGTATATTTAAGGGATATGTCATTGTGGGAGGGAGGGAAAGCAAGTAGAATTATTAAAATTCAAATAAAAATCACTAGGTATAACACAACCAAATTTTGAAAAAAAGTAAATAATTTTGTTTTTACATTTCACTTTCATTAAACGGAGTCATTAGGAATGAAAGTCATTATAAACAAGTAAAAAAAAACATTTAGATTACAATTTGGATAAGGCGGATAATTTGGAAAAGGTGGCGTTAATTTGACATGAACAAGGGTTGAACGGTATGGTATAAAATATTGTAGAGAGCGAGAAGTTTGTAGGTAGTAAGTACCAATATTACAACATTCATAGCTGATGAATACCAATAAAATTATAAAATATACTAAGAATACCAACAGAATAAAAACATTCTGGAAGATAATAACGAACATTTCAAATGACGACATCATATACATATGGTAGTAGAAAAATAACTCAGTTGAATGATCTGTAATGTTACAGACAAAATCGATATTATTATTTTAACAAATATCGTCCTCCACGAACTATCTATAAATTAACCAAGATATAGCACAATCTACTTGAACAGTTTGAAGAAAATTGATTTGTAAAAAATTAAGTCATGAAAAGTCTTGTAAAATTTTCGTATCCGTGCGACAACAAAGATGAATAAACAAGAAAGCTAAAATTGTTCATAATAAACTATTTTTACCGGAGTCAACAGACTCATAAATCGAAAAATTAAGTCTTATGAGTCGTGGGTGGATGTATGTCAGCGTGAGCGAATGAATGGAATCGGGAAGTACCCCAAATTTTACAATCCTTTTATGAGCTATGATTTTTTTCAAAAATAGACGATGAATATTATAAATCTGATTATGTAATAAAAATTCTGAATTACCGAATGTACTCAATTTTTAAACCTTAATAATTTATAAATGTAGTTATTGAAATAACTAGGCCCGGCATGTTGAGAAGTAGGTGGACCTTTGTACATTTCTCCTTGGGAAACTACCAACTTCCTAATTGTACCGTGAAGCAAATTTTCTTGACATACCCTTGTCTTCTTGACATACCCCTAGATAAACCAACAAATTTGTCATCCCTATCCGTCAACAAGTATAATACATTATGATCAGTACAAGATTTCGACTACAGATCTATTTGATGGTCGACACTAATATTTAACACTCGCAGTATTCATTTAACACCAGATGAATTGAGATTCCGCTACTTCATTATATATCAACTAAAAAATCCAAATGGTTAGCATGTTTTCAAAACAGAACCAAACGTGACCAGACCACACCAGACGTTCTCAAAGAATCACAGATGCTACACGTAATTACATCGTGCACTACACTTTACTGTAGCGTGGCACAAAACGCAATAACCGCATTGAAGGACACATAATCGCTAATAAACTAATCATAGCATTGAATGTGCACACAAAGTACCTATAGCAAGGATTCTTACAAAACATATACGTTGTTTGTACAACTTACGCAGACCTCATGACTAAACTTAAAGTTGGGAATTAGTTGCGTTTGATAATGGTTACACACTAAACCTTTAATAAGTGGAAGCCTCGATGTTAGAGCACCGAAGATCTACAATCGGTTTTCAGTTTAATTTCAGTAAGACGTCTAATGTAACCTCTCTTGCCAACTATAGAACTAAAAAATTTAAATCTATCCAATACGTTTAATTGGACAACATAGTTGAAGCGAAATAATAGTTAAGACAATAAATTAGTATTATTCTTTATTGTAAGAAATATAAAAATAGTCATGTTAAATGAATCTTGACTTGTTTTATGCACTTGATTGCAACAAATCTCTTTTTATAACAAATTGATTGCGGAGAAAATAATTTTTGGTTAAAATATGTCGCTTAATTTCCGTTAGTCATAGGTTGGTAAAACCTAACAAAACTTTTTGTTTCTACTTGCTTCTACTATTACTTACTGAAGCAAGTTATTGAGAGTAAACTGTTCTCGGGGTATTGGTGCCAGTTATTTCTATAATAAACTAGGTATTACACCTTAATCCTGAGTAAAAACATCAGTGTAATTAATTTAAACTCATGTTACAATTTAGATGTCTTTACTAGTTCATCGATTTTAAAATCGTTTACGCTTATGCCGCGAACCAAACGCATTCACGGCCCACACCTGAGTATCGCACGTGGAGTTGCGTGTTACATACATAGAGGCACGCCTACAATATCACGAACCTATACAAAGACCCACACGATCCACATATATACAGGACCATTGAACTCCTTTCCTTGACATTCTTATGTACTAATAAATTATGTAAAACCATTTTTATATGTTAATAGCCAACAAAAGAGCAGACGAGCTACCCGATCGTAAGTGGTCACCATCGCCCATGGACATTAACAAGACCAAATGTTACTAATGTAATGTTTAATTTTACCGAGACGTTGTCGATCAGGAAGTGAGAAGAAAGAAGTCTTACTGATATTAATATTGTTTAAATTGTCATTATTTAAATATTAAATCTACAACCAATTTTCAATTTACAATTTACTTTTTGACAATGATGAACAGGTATAACATGTATACCGGGGAGAAGCTACTGCTCAAAAGACACGATGATTAATGTCAGTAAGGCACAAATAATTCTTAAATCTAGGAGTAGTCGGTACCAAAATTGCCGCTGTAACAGAGTACTTAGTTGTAGGAGTATATAACTAACGACAGTACACACTTTGTATGTTATCTAATGTAGAAACATATAGGACGCGTTATCACGCAAGTTGTTACAGCGCCTTTTTCTGGAACAGTGCGTGTCGTGTGAATAGCGTTTTCGCGTGTGCTTGCTTATGTGCCGAGCACTCGTACAATTCCTTAGAGCACGTGTTTACACAGCATATTTTCCTCGGGAGCACGAACTAACATACAAAAGGTCACGTTACTTCTGTAAATTAATTAAAGTGTAAGTAGAACACTTGATAAAAATATGTTCACGATAAGTACACAATTGTAAAACGTACACAACCCAATTTACGTAATTATTACAAAATCAGATTCTAGTTTTGCAGTCGCATCGAATTCGAAAGGCAATATGACATACTAATTAAGACACTAAATGCTAATGTGATTTGTTATTTAGTGTTTAAATTGAGTTTACGCCATATAATTGATAATTTAGGTCGAAGACAAAGAACGATCTATAAAAATACTCGTATCTCCCCTCATCGTGACGGCGAGTACCACGCCCCGCGGTGGCGCCCTTGTCGACGTTGATTTACAATTACAGGGAGGTTATTTCATTTTCTGGGTCACCATACAAATTGTCATGATTAAAAATAATAACTAAGATACACCTTTGCTGAATAGTAACAGTATGATATTCCTATATTCACATGGTTTATTTTAGATTCAATTAAGTTTTACAGTGTAAGCACTTTTCAAGGTGTTTAGAGGAGTCAACGATTTTAATTTAATTTTACTGTTTCGTAGTCTGTAAGTACCAAGATTACATGACTATGTACTTGGTACAAAAGATAATAATAATAATCTTTCTTTTTCAACTTCAGATTTAATCTAAAAACTTCTAAAATACACGAAAAATACATGAAGAAAAAACCAAAAAAGTTGTGTTTTATTTTGGAAGTTAAAAGCCATCAAGCTTTAATTAAGCAATAACAATTAAACCCCACATCCCCTCCACTCCATGAGGCCTCCACAAAACAGGCTGTTCGGCGTTCCCTTCACTCACGTAAGGAAACCTGCTATTGTGGTTTATTACAAAACAATATAATTATGTCTCAGGGGTCAATATATACAACTAAACAATAGATTTAAGCATTGTCGAATTATATATATATATATATATATATATATGTACAGAAAAAAATGAAAGTTATAGTTACATGGGATAAGAAAATCCAAAAAATTATCGATGCAATTTGGGAAAAAAAAAAAAATTGTATGCAGCATGATGAAACATTAAAATATAATATTCGAAATATTACCAACTACTAATGCTTATTATGCAATTCAACGAACATGGTTCAAAAGCAAAGTACAATATAATTTTACTAGAAGCAAGAAGAAGGTCTACGAGGCAGTGAGTGTATGTAAATCATACAATCACATAAACAAGAATAACGCAGCGCACACACTATTCATGCACAGTGATTCATGATGAAATTTCGCAATTTCTACGATTGTTAATGTCAAGAAATTGAATAATTATTCAGAATTTAAATTAACAGTAAGTACTATGACGCTTTGTAGATTTTCTTCTTTAGCCTAACATAAACTTAAACGCGAAAGTCTAATATAATAAATATTGAAATTGAACTAGCAAAACAATATAAAATTACAGTGTTGCCATTGACGTAAACATTAACAATATAAGTAATCCGCCTTCGGTTGGCACTGAAAATTACACAGAGGCAAATCTATTTTTCGGGATAAAAAAATATTCTGGATTATGACCATAATATTAGTATAGTACATAATATAAGAGACATCTACTACTGTTCAATGTTTTAATGTTGTACCTACGTGTACAGACAGAATATGTTAATCCCATATACCTATCGATAACAAAGTGTACCTAAATTAATATTTTCAAAAAATATTCGATGTACATATTCAGTCGAATTTCAGTTTTAATATTTGTATACATTTTTAAATTCAAAGCAGAGACGGTTATAAAACGTGTCCGTAATACTCAAAAATTCTACATCTTTTAAAACCTTGAACCCACCCAGTGGATCGACGTGTAGGCGTCGAGTATGATTTGTAACGCATTTCGTAGACTACCCAAGGCCGAGATCAATTGAAGCGTTGCATAAATCTTTGAGTTGGTCTTACAGGTTTGTTATATTCTTATAGTGTTCACAATCAAAGGGGTTTAGGTTAACATGTTACTTCGTTACAATGGTTTCCTTCACGGAAGCAAGTCATGATTAATTTTTAATAAGAATATAATTGAAAAATTTGTGGTGCGCGCTGGATTCGAAGTTGAATTTCTCGTGCGGGGGACCGACACTCAAAACAGTAAGGTACCAACAACTATGAACAGCGATGAACGCGAACCTGTCTAAAAATTGCTTTACCGACCAATAAACAAACAAACAAGTCATTCTATAAGATAGGCGTCGTGGGACCACATGTTACGTCTGGAAAAACATTTGAGATCACGATATAAAAATAAACAGTACAAAGTGATTATATTCGCGCAGTTCATCCAGTACTAGCCCGAGCCTTCTGCATCTCTCGCGTCGTGATTAACACGGCCAGCGGGTCGTTCACCTTTAGCCAAAATGGCCGACATGTATAGGCCGTAACTAAACATAATTCGAAAAGTGACAAATCGATTTGCAACTGTCGTTACGTCACAAAATAGTAAAAAAGAACGTATCGCCGAGTAAAAGAATATAAGTTCGTAAGTGTGTTCGAATAAATATATAATATTAACATCGCTCTTTTCCTTCTGCCGTTACGGACCACGGTCACGGCCCGTTTGTAGATTACCGTTATGTTAACACAAAACCTTTTTATATACAATGTTTTTAGATTTATCTGATGACGGTTATGTAAACATAATTTGTTTATTTAAGACAACCTACTTCCGATACTAAAATTTTCAACATTATGTAAGCCAAAAACACAGGTAACATTTTTAAAAGCAAGCAGTACACTGGAATTTCAAGTGGCTTTCGTATAATAAATGCAAAATTTCATTGGTGTTTTTTATAACAATCTTGACATACTTCTAGCAAACTAATTTTACGCTTACTATACCATGATGCATTGTCTATTTTATACACAAAATCAGACTTAAAACTCGTTAAAATAGACTAGATCAAAGTGTAGTTTGAAAACAACAATAGTAGCGCAACTAATCGTTGGGTGACCTTCAATTACCGATTAGTTTTGGCTAAGTATACCAACAGATCCCAATGCGATGAGACATATGCGAAGTGAAAAATGTACTTTATCTGTTTGCTTAGAATTAAATATTTTAATGGTTATATCAGAAATGCAACGGGCGTTTTTCTCTTTTTTTTTATTAATTTTCACCATAATGAATAGTCTACTACTTAGTTACTAAGTAATAAGTTTATTGTTATAGTTTCAAAACCAAGTCACATATATGTCACATTCAAGTATTTTTGTTTCCATATTATTCACACCGATAATACCCGTCACATTTCTTCGGTTCAGAGTGAACCAATTTATTTAAAAAGTTCATAAACCTACACGGTTTTATGGACTACCTGAAGGCTGCCATTACAACAGCCTTCCGCAGAAGCCGAATTGAATTCTATAAAAAAGGATTCCACAAGTCACGATGCTTTTCAGAATCATTTCAGTGTTACTCTATGATTATATTATTTTTTATTTTCTATCGACAAAACCACACCCGGCTGCGTTATAAATTTCATTACTTTTATTTTTATATCAGGTTTTTGTTCATATCAAATCACTACGTTCAAGAGAATATTCAAATATATACATTACAAAGTAACGTTTAAAATATTGTCGAATCTCTTAAATGGCGTGACTCGCCGCCGGCGTTACAATCAATAATTCAAAACGGCCGCTTTCTTTCGAATAATGTACGTCTTTCGGTAAAACACTGAACTGAATAGCACTACATGTTAATTAAAATATATATAAATTATTTAGCATCATCAATCAAGTTCATTACTTAAATGTAACTCAATTTAATAAACATGTTTTCCAAAATTATTAAAATTAATATAAAGTACGTTGTCCAATTTGTTGATAGATACTTAGTAAACAACATTTTTCTTACGATACCAAAATATTTCGGGTTGATCATATAGGTTACTGTTACTATTGTGGAATTAATTAACGAAATAAACTTTCAATCAGAAATTCCGCTTTAAACGTAACACGAACAAAATAAACATGTTGAAGTAAGAAAGAAAGAAGAAATACGTTTATTCCAAATAAAGCAGCAAATAACAAAAATAATAACTAGAAAAATGTAAGGAATTAAAACAATGACAATAAAAGATGCTATATGCGAAATATTATGCGAAAAACGAACGCACTGAGCTTTGCTGCGATATTGCTATAGCCGCAATGCTGGTTTTCAGTGCGTCCGTCTGTGTCGTATAGTTCGGTGATGGCGAAATTGGATTATATTTTAATATTTAATGAAAACTTGCTTAAAATTATAACGGAACAACATAAGGTATCAAAGTAACATACAAAATGTAGGTAAAGTATGAGTATTTAAGCGCCGAATGTTAATGAAATACTAACGCCGAGTCAAAACCAGTAATGAAAGACATTAAGACAATATACAAGTAATCGAAAGCAAAATCGTTATTTTTATAGACATTTAAGTGTTAGACGGAAACCATCAATATCAACCATCATGTTTCATTTAGATCAAAAGTCAAGTTGAATATAGATACATGAAGCGAAATGTTATGAGCTATAATAAAAAAATTGTAGAAATAAACCTACATATTTACATTCATTTTACACATAGTATACTATTAAAATACAGTTACAACTATGGTATCAAAATAAATGAACGAATGTTAACATTGATTTAACGATCGGGACAAAATAACTATTCCACAAAAGTTTATAGTAAACCTGTCCCGTATCAAGTTTAGTACTATAGCGAAGGTGATAAATGCCCATGTGATAAAACTGATTTTAGAATCTTGGTCATTAGTGACGTCGTGCTTAAATACCTATACCACTTTTAACACGAGGTAATTATATGAGCGTTATCTATTATTATTTATAAATTTATAACTTGCGAGTACTGGTGTAATAAAATATTATAAGAACCATATGCGGCAAACGCAAATCTTTTAAAATACATAATTCATTTAGTTTAAAAGCACTGGTACAATAACGTTGAACCGATGCAAAGACAGGGATATCTATAACGAGTTGCGTTACAACGGCTGCCTCGCAATCGCATAATGGATAATGAGTGGGTGCGTTCAAAAGCGCACTTTATACAGAGAGAAAATTATTACTAATACTACAAAATTGAAAGGTGCGACTGTGATTGATTGCTTCCATGATGTATTCTTACAAACACCAGGTGTTCGCAATTTGCATCGGCGGGCGGTGTTTGAGAAAGAGTAGACGTTTTGTTGAATAATGAATTGAAAACAAAAGTCAAGAAAGTTGCATTCGATGCGGTTCGAGCTGCAGATAGGATTGATTGATATCACGTTCATGTTGATTTTCCCTTCGCTGATTGACTTAGAGCAACTGATTAATTAATGAACGCAACATTTCCTTGCAATGAATATACATATAACTACCTCCATAATAGGGGGTTTCGTCTGAAGAAATTCTACATGTTCTATGTATGACTGATACATACTTTACAACATTAATAAATATTTAATGTGTGATTGATATAAATAACATGAGGACAATTATAAATATTTATTTTTTTACAGGCAAGCAATAGAAATAAATAAGTGTTATAGTATGAACGACGTCTATATGTATATTATAAATAGACAAGGACATAACAGTTCCTTTTCAGTACATTTTTTACTTTGTCAACCGAACTTAGATTTTTTATCTAGTAGTTGATGACGAGCTTCGGCGTGGTCAATAAAAAAAATATAGAAATATATCGTTATTTCATTATTATAGTAGAATTACGACCACAAGAACATAAGTAATAATAACTTAAGATGTCAGTATTAACATCAAGAGACAAAGTAATCGTATACAAATGTGAATAAGCGCAGTGACAGCCCGGTGGTTTGAACGATGGTCGTCTGCTCAAGCGGTGTAGTATCGATTTAAATGAATATCTTATTTTTAAAGTTATAGATCTGCGCTAAAAATCTGTTTCGGTTAAGACGTTTCCGACAAACGGACACAAATTCTAACAACTATAGTTTTGGCTTCTATTGCATTAATAAAGGTCCCTTATAATAGATTTTCTCATATACCATTTATCTAAGAAAAGAGATCAGTTAAATTGTATTATATGTATAGAAGAAAGATGCTTACGTATAACATTTAAAAATACTTTAAAAAGGAAAAAAGAAAGGATATACAACAACAATAAGCAGATCGAGAGTACAATATTGTACGGGTAACGGAAGCGGGCGGAGCACGTGCGCGATCGACACCCTCCCAAACTTCCCTCGATAGCTGCAGACTAAATACAGAGTCAGAAGATACCGTGTCGAAAAGCTGTGGGACGTACACGATCGGACTAGTACAATTACGAAAATACAGTAATGTCAACATAAAATAGAAAACATGTTTATATGGAACTAAATAATTAAGATATATATACATAAGTAACTTTACGAAACACAATATTAATTTATTAATAATATACGTGTGCTCAATTTTAATTACTATGTCTTTGTTTTGTTCTTTTCTGAAATCATCATATTTAGTTTTGCCACCTGTCGCATAGTCTCAAAATCAGGGTGCGTTCGACTGGTAGAGAACGTCAATCGGCATTAAGTTTGCCCTTTGTAAGATACGCAATTGAATGTGACAATTAAGATATTAGTATGAAATTTTTTAACAAACATTAAAATTAAATAAATGACAGGACATAATTTCTAATTAAATCGGTATTCTAGTCTCGTCTCGCTTCCAAGCACTTCATCCTTATCTTCAAAAACAGTAAACGCATCCTAAACAATTTTTCCTCGTTTTTATTAGCAAGATATTCTTATTCTTACCCATACACCTAATCCTTTTACATGAATCAATCTATCTACTGGTAATTACCGAATAAAGATGCATGCAGTAAATTTTGAAATTAACTGGATCAGACAAATGACAGAGCCTTTTAATAGTATTATCTAACGATATTGAATGCAAATTCTGTTAATACTGAAGTAACTTTAACAAGTTCGCTTTAATAGAAATTAATTTTAGAATACTGTAGCGTGTATTCGGTATGGTAAAATGTCCGCGACGATGTAAGTTTAAAATCATTTAGCAGTAGCTTTATCTGGGTCATGTATCTTATTTTTAATAGTATTAGTAGAATAGCCTGGTCAAATGTGTTTTAAAAATATATTTAAATATGATTACTTATATACTTTGATGTACAGAATGTGTTAATAGGTTGACTGCAGTCCTACCAAACGAACTCTATAAGAAGAAAAATTGTCATGACAAAACGATTTTACTGAGAGAATATAAACTCATTCGGACAAATCCTTCCCAAGCTACGATTACAAACAGATACAGCAATGATTATAAATCTTAGCCATATGAACAATTCGTCTATTAGTTGCACAGGGAGCAAGCAAACAGTAATAATAAAACGCGCGGGTTCAGTAAAGGCGATCTCGTTTCAACGCTATCACAATTCTCACGCCCCCGTGGGAGACCGGCCTGGATGGCAATAAAAACATCCAGACGCTATCACACAGGGATTAATGATATGAAAACACGCTATATGTATATGCTCTTCAGTAAACGAAAGCAGGTAACTAGGTTATTAAATGACGTGATTAAGTGTATTTACAGAATACCTAAATGTATAAATGTGTTTGATTTGATTTAGGACCGTATGTACTTATTTGAAGCCGTAAAATAAAGTCGTCGAACGATTTTATACTCATTATTAATAAGTTATCTGTAACAAATAATGTCACGATGCATAGCGGAAATGCGATCGCAAACCTACTGATCCCGATCCGAACGAGACCTGGAATCCGGTAAGAAACACTTTACCCGTAAACTTGTATAGAAATATGGAGGAAGACGCAAGTCCAAGAATTTTACATTTATATAGAGATTTGAATTGTACTAATTTGAATAAAATATTTTGGCCGAAACAAATATATTTAAATTAAATAAATATCACGAATAAACGATAAAAACAAATTTGTAACTTGTCAAAGATGGTATAATATGAAAAAATAAACAATTCATAAATTGTTGGGGCCTGTCGAATAAATTAACTAATTAAAAATACTTAGAGGTTCAATCGTAATGTTATCTTTGAACACGAAATCCCTCTCACGAATCAATAAAAAAATTCACTTACCTGAAACAAAAGTGAAAACATATTTGTGAAAAGTTTTATTTACACACACACATCTGTATATGTATGTATTATAGATAACTGGGGATTTGTACATTTTACACCGATATCTCGAACCAATTATATGGACGAACGTTAGTCTTATTATCGAAACTGGATAATAATCATTAATACTCTGTTTCCAAAAATGCATTCATTGAAATTTTTATTATATATGCCTATTTACGAGTTTATATAAATATATAGATTATGGTGATTGCAAGACTTTAGTGAGAGACGGTTTAAAATGTGAACATTACGAGCATCCGTTAATATTAAACAATCCAAACACGATATCATACAACACGATATCATAAAAAAACAAAACACTTGAAAAAAATATTTATGAGTGCAATGATATCAGATAAATTTAAGAACTAAAATCATGAGTGCATTGATATGAAACAAGATTACTTCAGAAATATTTAATCTCTCAAAATTCGTATTTAGTTTTTACATTCTTTTTCACGTGTATAATGCATGTTCAACTTTATCGCGATAAGAAAAATAGTAACAAAATATGTACCGACCAGCATATGATCAAAAATAGCGTATAAATAACCTATAGAAAGTAAAATACCAACACACAATATTAAACAACAGGAAATTATCCAGTCAATCATTCTATTAATGAAACTGAATATCATGCTCCATCGTGAAACCGACTCTCATTATGAACAAAAGCAACGCCTCGGTTCAAGCTTTGGTTAAATATAGTGAGGAAGGTTCGTTAGCTATCGGAGCGTATTTAGAGGTCGAATTACAAAAGGCTGGGTTTGACTGACGGTAAAATTAACGAATATGCTTCTACTGTTACCGCGATGACAGATTTAAAACACGAGACGACTACGCGGTAATTGTTTAGTAAGTGAAATGTATTAATAACAAATTAAATGATTATTCACCTAAATGCGATTAACTTAAATATTTTATACATAATGATAATGAATTATAATATGACAAATTAGGTCAATTGGAACCAATAGGGAAGTGAAAAACAGTAATATCTCAATTTTTTGTAATTGAAATTCCCCCCGCTATGAAGCAAAAAAAAACTAAGGACAAAACATCGTTATAATTTTTTCTAATGCGTTATGATGTAAATGCATTTGATTTTGGTCCGCTATTAGCTACAAACTTGCATTAATACGTTACACTTGGCAGTGACACTTGCGTATAATTGTGTCTAGCTGCTGAAGCATGATGAATGCCCAGAAACATTAGTGTTCGAGTCGCACTAATTATATATTCGGTGACAACCACCTCTATAAAAACTCTCGCAACCGGGTTCAACTTATCAGTCGCTTATCAGAAGTTCTCAGCCTGTACCCACGTCCGCAAATTGTATTAATTGTTTTTACGGAACTATGGAGTTGCAGAAGCTATGAAACTTGCAGAAGCTGCTTAAGTTATTGTCCTGGTGCAACAGACTTGATCTCGCTTGATGCTCACCTCTACTTGAGCCAGACTGCTATATGAAGGGTACACTGAAGATATCAGGAGAATAGTGCCTGTAATGTATTGCGAGAACCAACCTCCAACTGTGCACGTCAGAGAGAGACGATCGTTTTATTATTTCAAATTTGCTGCAGAATGGACCCCTGACGTGTGTTAATGTGCAGCAGGATCTGAGACGTATGTTCGTAGGGGGCTGTCAGCAAGTGGACAATTAAAAGACGATTAAGATAAGTTAATATCACTCCGAAACAACCTGCCACGGGCCCCAAGTTGACTGCAGAACACCGTCAAGCACGCCTTCAACAGTTCGAGAGCATTTTAATTGGAGCGACAAGCACTGAAAGTCAGAATCCACGGTCGAGTGTAGAATGTGTCTACATATCAGTAATAGGAAATGCAGGGTGTACGCGCCCATGGGAGCGATTCGTGTGTTGTTTCGTTAAAACAGTTGATATGGTGGCGGCTCTGGTATGATGTGTTCTGGTATCTCATTACAAGGAAAAACAGCGCTTGATTTCTATCCTCGGGGAGATCCGTAATTTGTCGGCGATAACTTTTTGTTAATGCACTATAACGATCTGTGTCAAACGTGTCAAACGTATTCCAATATTCTACATCAATTCCAAGAGAAGGGTTCGTGCTAGACATCCAGGCTGTGAGGCAGAGTGGGGTGGTATTTCAAATGACATTTTCCTACATTTTCAACCCGACAGCTTTATTTTATATAGTACTAAATAAATATTGATAACAACAGTACCAATTTCAAGATGACATCTGAAGTTCTTGAATCATAAATTATATTTATAAGTAAGCAAATCACATGTTCAAAATATTTTTATTTTAAACTCACTTGTAAATTGCAACCTGTTCTGTTAATTGTCGTTGTAATAAATTTCATTTTTACAACGCTCAGTTTGAAATAATATCCACATATTGTCACTAAACACTGGTACTTGAGTTCATCAACAATATCCATAACTTCTAACAAACTTGAATTTATTTTCACAATATATTCTTTTAAACAGACTTCAAAAAAGAGGTTCTCAATTAGTTTGTATATTTGTAAAAACAATAACAAAATTTTGAAAATAGTGTAGAGACTATGGGTATTATGACGCGCAAGCCACACGTTTATACTGCATTAGTATATCTATATGCACATAGACCAGCTTATAAACATACAAACAATATGTGTAACAAATAAAATTGCACCCCAACGTCGGGCTGTAACATTAAGCGAAGAAGTGTGTGAGCGAACAGCCCGGTCGTAGTCGTGCAATTTGTTCGATCCACCTATCATTCATAACCGAGTGTCTCGAGTATACCTTGCGATAAGATCTCTCCAATGAAAATAATCACAAGATAAACTCATAGGCTGAAATATTATGGTGTAAATGTTTAACTAATAGTGTTTGTAAAGGCAAGATAAAATCATGAATCGAAGCAGCAACTTAACGAGAGGACGCCCGCCTCGAACATCGAAATCTTGACACAGTGGACGAGGTCCGTATCGCCTTAAGCGTGCTGTCGCAACGGCGCTTAACGTCAACGACTGTCACACGAAACAATCGCTGTAGATAAATACTGGCTTTTCACGGGGCGAGACACAACCCACGCGACCCGAACCTCACAATAACGATGCATTCAAACTTAAGAGAACTGGCCGTCTAATTAGGCATTACACACAAGACTGAATAGATTAAGACTATGAGAGACTGCTCCATTCAAATGTTATCGGATAAGAACTAATTAGATTTTGCCGTTGAAATCACGATTAAAGCATTCAAGTTGCAATCAAAAGATTAATTGTATTACAGAAAGACATACTAATAAACGCAGTTACAACATAAGAAGACAATGTTCCGGATAATTTATGTCTTACTGTTGTTTGTTTACTTACATGATGATGATGAAAAAGATTTACTTAGAGATCAAGATATATATGTAATCGAAATGCATAGAAGGCAATAAAATACCAATCAAAATAATTACTTTCCTAGGTGTTAGAAAATTCAAAAACCATTACGTACGACGATTGATTTCACATTATTTTATCAATACATTAGCGCGACCTGCTCCGACTTCGTTCGGAAATACCAGTTACATTTGTCTTTTTATAAATATCCTATATCCATCCGGAATAATGTACCTTTCAAATGGTAAAATAATTTTTCTAGTAGGTTTTGTGGTTCCGAATATACACAATTTTCCGGATATACACAAAGTCACAAAATTTGCACTCTCTCTTCATAATATTAGTATAATTAGATAGTATAGACTTATGTGACATCGATAAAATCTGACAGTGTAGCTTTTGTTCGATAAATTGACAGTAATTATCTGGTTCAAGTGTCAGGAGACTGACATTAACAAATCTAACCAAATATGGCCCCATATAAATTACATCCCGTTGAGTACTAAACATGTTTACTTACAAAACATGTCTACACGTAAAAATGCGAGTAGACGCCAACGATTCTTTTATAACTATGATTTGCAATATTTGTTCGATGTCTCAATGTCTCTTATGGATTTAAAACGTAGCTGTAATTTACACAATTTGCCTCTACGTAATTACCCTCACTTACGGGCAACAATGATCGTTAAAATCCACATCTTACTTTCAAATCTCAACGGAACATACGGCGCGCTTCAGTCGCACGACACTTGAATTTATATTGCCAATATAATTTACAGTAATTAACGTACAGAACTCAACTTCCACTTGCTCGGTATGTTTATAGAAACGTTGCAATAAACTTTCCTTCATATATTATTTATTTTTATTTATTTATTTATTGTTAAGCGTAGGGTAACACACAGCGTTATAAATATATGAGTCCCAGTACACTAGCCAAACTATGGCATACAAATGTTTATAAATTGTAAATACTACATACATTATTCTTCGTGTCAAAATATACAATCCAATTTTGAATAATTTTAATTATTAATTTTAATTTCCATTAGAATTCTCGATCTTAAAATTGTATATCGTCTTTACAATCTCTAAAACGAGTACAAATGACTGGTAAACTAGTATTTTATGATGCATCAATGGAATTCTCATACTCGTACTCCATTTCATTTATGTACCCGGTTCACTGGCGATGAATAGACTTAATCCCATCAAACCACTTTATGCATTGAAATGAGTCTATCGACCACCAATGTATTCCATAGCCCAGTAAGGAAAAAAGGCGTGCACCGCAACGGTCACGCAACCAAAGCCGCAAGCATTCTACATTATGCTATTCTATCTTACAAGGGTCTATCTCCTGAAACGATCGAGAGAAATTGCGTGTTGTTGTGTCAGTGCAATGGGCTAGACGATTTGTCTTAGCCGGCCATATTGTATGCTGGGCAATGCCGATAACGCGCCGGAAGACTTTAATATCCAATGAAATGGTGTATAAAACATTTTGTTTCACTAATGTTTAATGTACCGCCGCTAGGAAGCATTGCGTTTTATTACCCCACTGAACAAATAATTCATTACGCTTTGTCAGAGTCTGCCTTTTAAGACTCTACCGAATTCTATGAGAAATAAATAATCTCACACTCAAATAGTCACATAACAGTGGCAATACATAACATTAGTTTGAATAATATTGTTATTATTCATCTGATTCAATTTATTGTTAATACCGTATGAAGATGATGTAGTAATTACGCATGCAATCCATCTGATATTATGACCGTATAAGCAAGATTTCATTAAATTCCTGGCGAATCGTTTACAAATCCTACAACGTAACAAATTACAATAGAGCAGTAATAAAGATTCGTTTTTCATTCGTAAATATAGACTTGCGAGTACGACCGTTCCAAGTTCGCGTGCCATAAATCCACAACCAGTAATTTTGCTGAGGATTTCCAAGCGTTTTTACTGAAACTTAAACAAAATAATGACTAAGCTTCACCGCTCCCAACACTTTAGCATGGCTCTCTCCTAAGTTGAGTTTTATTAAATCTGAAGTTATATTATTGTAATCTGCCCGAGGCGCTTAGGATATGACGTGTAATCGAACGAGATAACCAGATAAACCGTTAGAAGATGCATAGCGACAGAAAGCGATAGTAGACCCGCCTATTATCCAATTTACATGGAAAATTGTGCCGTGATAAATAGCGTATTCAAAGTGTAGATTTAACGTTAATTTCAATTCATAAATTAAATCCGCTAAAGCATTGTTGATAAAGTGCTTTAGTTAAAAAATTTAAGACGTTTCGAATTTTATTAACGTCCGTAAATCGCGGTAAGAAAGTTAATCATAGATTGATTTATACACTCTGAAATTTAAAATAATCCATTGAACTTATATGAAGGTAATTCAACAAAGAATTGCAAATTCGACAATAAACAACAAACATTGTACTATTTACGTCTATGTAATTTATATAACTAAAGGGACGTTAGAATGTAACAAGTTTCCCATAAACGTAATACAACTTGGTATAATAGTCTACCTCTAATAATAGTTTCACAAGCTGTGGCGCCAGCACCCTATTCCTGACGTAGACATGTTTTTCCGGGATAAAACACTGTAATTATCCGTTTCCAATATTGAAAGATTATAGAAAAAAACACATTGAGACACAAATTACATAGTAGGTTTTCTTGCATACAATTTTATACGAAAACTGAACCTATGCAATCAACGAATGTTTAAAATATTCAATGGTAATGCACGATTTCACACTAGTAAAGACAAAAATATAATGCACAGGGGACCCATATTGAATTGTGAGAAAAACGACAGCCAAACTGTTCACTTGACACAGCTAAAAATTTAGCTACAAATCCAACAGTATAGATTAAATGAAATCACCGCATAGCATTCAAAGAAAATTAAATATATATTATATCATTTAAAAGACAATACAAATATGTATATTACTACATAAAATATTGTACAGCAAGTAAGTATAAAATATACAGTTGCGCAACAAAAACAAATTAATAGGCAGTCAAAATATAATCTGTGATAAGACCGAAATTACGATCTCATAAAACTATCTTTCGATTTAAAAGGACTCGGAGAAAGGACATGGGAGAGGCATTGGAGAAAGAACAACTACGGCATTGTAACAACAGATAGAACCTACTTATATCATTAGATTTGGATTATTTTAAAAATAATATAGTGGGATGTAGCGACATATAAGTTCAAACAAGGCGATATATATAGGGCGATTTAAATTAAAATCTTTGGTGTAACTATTTTCACTATTACATATTCTGTGTTATTAACTATATATAGTATAATATCATAAAAACTAAATAAAAGTAATAACATACAAAATCCCATTACAAACACAAAAAGTTCTCAACTATGAGCTCATAAGCATCTAACGCTTTTTAATACTAAAATGTCCTTTAATGACTAAGGAGTAGCGGGAAATAGAAGACGATAATTATAAGAACAGAGCAAGAAAAAAGAGGAAACTATTAAGTTGTCGTAGTCCAACCCTATTAGCCGTAACATCGACAGGATAGATTTATGTATACGAATAACGAGGGCGACAAACAAATGAATAAAAATAGCAGACGCGAGCTTACTACTTATAAATTATTTAGGTGCGTTCACTCAGGTAAGTTTTTTGATGACCTTGATATTTGATGATTCTAGATTGTGATTTGAAGATTTTGAAAAGTATTTATTTATTTAACACTTTATTATTTGTACACCAAAACAATATACACATACAAATGCACAAGAAAGTAATACAAACAATGGGCGGCCTTATCGCTTTAAAGCGATTTCTTCCAGGCAACCCACAAAAGATTAGGACAGCACTAGAAGTAAATAGGTATAGGCGTACATGATAAACATAAATAACGAAATATAATCAAATAACAAACATACACACATCATTGACACAGCAAAGTCAAAAGGTCAAATGACAAATGAAGGAAAGGAAGAAAGAAGAAAGAATTAAGTTAGGAAGGAAGATAGTGATTCTTAAGTGATTTTTTAAAAGAAGCCAGGTTATCAGCTTTCCTTACCGCTTGTGGGAGCGCATTCCAAAGGCGAATAGCAGTCAGCTGGAAGGATTTATGATAGAAGGAGGAAGTGTGAGAAGGAGTGAGTAAGGTAAGAGTATTTGAGAAACGAAGTAAATGATTGTGGGATAAATAAAGGAATTCAAAGTTACTACGGAGATACGAAGGAGCTGATGGATTAAACAGCATCGAGTACAGAGCAGAAAGAATATGAACATTCCGGCGAAGGCAAATAGGGAGCCACTTGAGTTTAGAACGAAATTCGGAAACATGATCATATTTACGAAGTCCAAATATGAATCTAATACATACATTTTGGAGACGCTCA
>PDGT01000014.1:4244513-4516188 GCA_003671415.1 Megathymus violae | reverse complement strand
AATACGATGACGCGAACCATCCGGAGCCAGCACCTGGATACTGCCATCCCTCGACCAACACTTAGTCACTCCAAACCGCTGTCGCGCCGCAAGGAATAGGGTGTGCCTCATTTTAGCCAAAAACTCCGACTGTGTGACTCCAGTACCCTTAAGCTTTGCTTTGGTAAACCACACGCTATCACTAAGATGGAACTTCACTAAGATGGGCCTTGGCTTCGAATCAGATGGACGTCCAAGTCGATGCGAGCGACTTATACACTCTGTGGAGAACTCAGGCACGTTTAATTTTTCAGAGATGAGAGTGAAGGCGACCACAGATGTATTTTCACTCTTGCTCTCCGGGACACCATGCAGCAGCAACATTTTCCGACGCGAACGCATTTCCTGCCTGTCCAGCTCTCTGTCCAAGAGCTCCATTTGCCTTTGGATCAATTCCATGGAAGACAGGATGTAGCTCCGGAACGCAGCAAATTCAGCGGGCAAAGATGATGTTGTTGGTGCTGATGGGCTTCCTTTTCGCAACTCTTGCTGGAACTCATTTAATTTGGTGTTGAACATTTCCTGCATTGCAGCAAAAGAGCCCTTTAGTGACTCCATTGTTCAAAGAAAGTGATGTGGTTGATATATGGAGTGAGTTTTTCAAAGGGTTATAACGGTGAGGCTTTTCTTGAGATTTATTATAAGGATATCTTGCTGGTAGGTAGAACAATTCACAGAATCATGTAGTACATTAAAATATTCAAATTAGTAAATATAGCAAAATAAACAAAATTTCCGAAAATTATATAGATGTAACTTATTTTAACGCCTACCCACAAAAAAAAGTATTTAGTTAACTTAAATATATACAGATAATTATGCAGAGATCCATGGCAATGCATCTTATTAACGTTATTGGTTGATAGGTACGTTCATATTGCTAGGATGATATGTGACGGATACGTGCTTATTTTTTACACTGACAATAACTTACATAATTTCGACAGTAACATTATGGGTCCTTATTAATTATTTTTAATTCTGTAATGTGGTGTCAATAATTAATTTGACGTCAATACATAATCGTTTGCAACGTACATTGCTCTCAAATACTCCATTCTTGACTTCTTAATTTGCATGCCAAGTGCATACGAGTACCAAACTAAATACATACAATGTCTAACATTTCTTTGACATGTTTTTATTTTCATTCTTACAATTTAGGTAACCGATAATGTACCATCCATTGTATTCGCAATGTTACCGCACATCCAACGACATATTCACAAAACACAATCTAATAATTGCCCAATAACACATTTACGTATTACGCGACCAACGTCTTAACGTATATATTAAAGTCATTAAAGCAAAACTTCATTGCCATGTAAAATTCGTTACAACGGCGGAAGAAATCGGAGTAGATCGCTGTACTACAAAATTACTTAATAACGTTTTTCTTCAAACTTTCACAACTGTAACATTTTCTGAAAGCGAATTACCTGGTGTAAAAACTTGGGAAAAAAAGAGAGATTTATTTGATGTACCACGGGTAACTAGGTCAAACCTATAATTTAAACGAAATTTGAAATTTTATGTCAGAAGTTTATCTAGTTTTTTTTTTTTCAAATATGATCGCTCTTTCGTACACCTAAAACTAAACGTCCAAGGAAGTTAAGATAGAACTGAAACTGTAACGCTACAATGAAAATCTTATATAAAGTAAGTAACAAGCAAAGACCTTAAATTCATGAAACTTATGAATATTTATACCTAACTAAGGCATAAATAAGTATGTGAAACTACATATTAAATATACTAGCAAAAGATAATAATCACATCCATCAATACAGTAGATGATTCTTTAAATACTAAGACATATACTAATAACATGTACATATACTAATACATTCCAAATTAAGATTAGCGAACCCATTAAAGCGCGCGTTTAACAATTACCTGTGTCTACATGCAACCGATTATAATACAGCTAAACTACACAACTTTGGCCCGTGGCGTCCTCACAAAAACTGACCTGGTCCGAATATCAGCCGACTGCAACGGGTAACGGTAGTTTTAGATTACATTTCATTCGATTCCACTTTCGGAGGTCATTGTTGAACTCCTAGTGTGCGAACAGGCTATATTCGCGCTTTGTCGTTGCCCTCGTAGATTATGACGGTAATGACCAACGTCTGTTGAACGGTACCGATATTGGAACAGTACAAATCGCTTTGAAATTAACTAAGTAATAGATATGTTAGTGGACGGAAAAAAAATGGTATGTGTACCGAACACGCTGCGAACAACTGCGTTCCTGTATAATAATTGACCAGGTTAATACTTTCGCCGTTCTTTCATCCTGGCGCCACTCTGTGAATTTAAATTTTACATTAATCTAGCTAAATATATATCGAATAACATACATAACAATTATCGTCGTAATATTTTTTTCGACCATTTTAAACAGTCGGTTTTACCTCATAACCGTTTGGAAAGTATTGTCAGTCACTGGTACATGATAAACTTCTCACGTTTTTATATCAATATTGTATCACTTGGATCGGTGCTGGTTAACTTTGAATTGCATTTTCTTTTTAAAAAATATTACTAAATGTTAATATAAACCTTTGTGTCTACTTCATGAATGCTACTATCGCAAAGCTGATATGATTTCTATGAATATCATCATCCCATACTATTTCAGATTCCTTTGCTACATTATATCTTTTTTTATAATTAGTTTCCACAATTACTTTTGATTAGTTTCCATAAGTCGTTCCTATGATGGCTAACGGTTAACTCAACCTGGATGGTTAACCTTGTCAGTAACGATTTTTCAACTGTTTGTGTGTGGATGTATTTTGTGATACAAATTAAAATATTAATAATATAAGTATTTAAGAACTCAGCACTTTTAATTTCTAAATAACCAAAATCACTATTTCAAATAATTCAGTTGTAATTAGCTTTGTTAACATTTACTACACACTTGTGATGTCAAGGTGATGTCAAGTATTGTCATAAATATACCTATTCGTTGTTTTTTAACATTAATAAACAATTAATATTTTGTAGTTTTCTTTAACGAAAAGTCAGTAGGTATGGATAGTTGTAAGCTGTAATGTAAAGATGAACCATCGGGCCTTACTCAACGTGAGTGATCAATCGAATAGCGTGGGCGCCGCTTGTTCTAACGACTTGTGCGTCGACCACTCAATAAATTATTCAAATAACGTTCAAAAGCCGCTAGCGTGTTATTAACAATATTATAATACATTGATAATAAAGTTAGCCGCAATTAATAGACGTTAATGGTGATATGAATTGCTTACAAGACTGTAGACCACTTTCGACTTTTGTAAAATGGAATGAAGGTTAAACCTAGCCGTACATTCAATTCAGCGAACCATAAAACAGAGGCTTTCATTCTAATAGGGTAATTATACACAGCAGCTCGAGTCTCCTAAAGAGGGTTAAAGCTATACTGGCATGTTGGCATAGTGCAGTTTAATGGTCGTCGATGTCCGGAACAGGGTCCACGATCCATCAATTAATGTCTATTTTCTGATCAAAATATTAATTAACAACATTGATTAGGTCTCGTCATTGCGTAATTATGTCTAAATATTTTGGACTGAATAGCAGCATACACGATGTCGGTGTGTAATTTGAAAGTTGTTGTCACCTTGCTAACATGTAGACATGTAATAGAAAATCTATTAGTAAAATTGACAATTACTATTACCATTTAGGTACAAATTAACTACGTTTTTGTACCCTTTCCTCCTAGGGTTAATTTACAACTACGTGCCAAAATCAATTAACAAGTAGAAGTTTGCAGGAAATATTGCAGGGTCTGTGCCTAGTCAACGTAAGTAGTTTTATAATGACTGCAACACACGAATATATTTAAAACTTCATCGTTTTTAAACACTGCAATCAGCACACTCTGTAACAAAAGTTTTTTTTTATCACTTATAAGTATCTGCATTCAATCCAATATCTCAATCCCTGCTTCAACTTTATCACTACGCCACACCTTCGCAGAAAATTGCCGATCGTAAAAACACATTACTTTGTAGCAGACGATGTGAGGTTGGAACAAAGATAGTGTTTTTATACGGATAAAAATGCCAGAAACAGCTAGTGAAATATACAGTCTAGCTTTAGGCATTATACCAATAATTAAAAAGAATGAAGTTTAAAATAAATCTAAATTGAAAGTGTATCACAAGTCAATGTTGGTACCATTGAACCTTGATTGTGTTTCTTCTAGAATAGTCGACCTTGGATCTAGCGTGAAGTCATGGTTAAGATAAAACCGAAACCAGCTATACCAACATAAAAAGCTCGTGAAAAATTAAAAGCTACTTATTGAAAAACTGTGTTCAGGATACAATTTTTATATTGTATTTTCGTAATGATATCGATAACAAACGACATTTAGCTACTAATAAACGTGGACATCTACAATTAACCGCAAATATTATTGATTAGACATAAAATGCTATCGGTAACAACATTTCGAACACTTGATCACCTAGACAATTTAACGAGATAATAAGAATCTAAGACGAACGATATTACGCAGAGTCCTATCATCACCTTAATACGCTCCCCTCTGAAATTTTCGGTCATTATTAACGCGTTATGGGGTAACTTCCTCTAAAATCGATCTTATACTTGAATAGCACTCAACATAATGATACAAAGGCCTTTCACATAGAACACGCGGCTTTCCAAAACAAATCGTAATTAAGACTAACTCACAATTGGAGCGCGACGAGCCGGACGCCGAAACTGTTGAATGTTTTTTTATAGATGTAGCAAACCGGCGTGCGATCCATCTGGCGTTAAATGACCACTGCAACTTATGGACATTTTCAACAAATCTGAATCTATTTAGACTGTACATGTTCATGAATCTATTCAATCGATCAATTAGTTACTTCTCTGGAGAATTAAGTTTAAACACCGAGTTAATTATAAGTTGTATTATTGGTATTATAAAAAATGAATACCCAGAAATATATGAAACGGAAACTTATAAGACCCATTTCTCTCACCTACCCTAATCTAAGACTGTAATTATGCTGAACCTAATCTTATCAAATCAAATGCTTCATAAGAGATCTTTAAAAAAATTAAAAAATTAATGACATGATATGTTAAAGTTAATTCCCTACGAACAGCACATCACCTAAATCTGTAGATTACTCTAAATTTCGTTGATCTGGAATCAAGAGGGATAGTCAACAAAATTAACTTATTAGGATAAGAAAAAATGGTTCCACTTTTGTTTATAAGAAGCTCACTTTCGCTAACATAAAAAATTGTACTTAAAAATATAATTAATGTTAATATGTATTCATACAACAAAGGTACAAAACAATAATACGGTCAGTGGGGCACCACCCAATCATCCTAATCGACAGAATAAATAGCCCAATTAACTTCCTTGGGGCATGTGAGTTGCTAGGAGCCGGTGTTGTTACTAATGTGCTTTAAATACAGATTAGTTCAACATTTTAATATATAGCGCATATGCTAATGTTTCAATTAAATTAATAAGTAACAGGTTTTAATAATAATTGTTACAATTAAATGATGTATAGTTTTTTTTGTTTTCAATGAAATCTAATCTGCGATTGACTTATGTTTCACCGTTTACCAACATTTTGTTATTTTTTTCTTTCTGGAGTCAGATTTTTTTGTAAAATTGTAAAATTTTCTGTCTATTTAATAAGATACTTTTATAGTAAACTGTTGGAAATTGTGCGTTAAATAATTAGTAATTCATTTTAAATGTCGCATGATATTAATTTTTTAGCTTTCAAATTTAACCCCTAAAGAAAACGATGAAATATATACTTTAGTTCAACTTCTTCTGCCCAGTGACAGGTAGAAAAGCTGAGCGAAGAGAACCGTGGTTATGGGCAGAACAGAATCTAAGCATACCTTTAATGAATTTTCCGTTTATTACTTATATGCTAAAAATAAATTTATCAATAAGCGCAAAAAATTTATTATAGAATTAACACTTACCTAATTATTTGTATCATCTCACTTATCGTAGAATGTTGTCAAACAAATCCGTGGTAAAGCCTTCACAGGTAGCGACTTCAAAACTCCTACCAAAATACGATTTCGTTGTTTCTATATTTGTACATATATTTACAGATAAGAGCACTTCTGTTATCACTTAATTAACATAATTCGGATTGTTCGTCTGAAAAAAAAAATTATGTGTCCTTTGGGTAGCAAACTTGTTAATACATGCATAGATAAAACCGTTAAAATTCAAATCCAATACAATCAAAACATTCTACAGGTATAAAACATGTTCTACACTTTATTACTCGAGGTTTTACAGCCATTGATCGTAGGTACATCCCTATGCGGGTCTTACAGAACGTCTTTCTTTATGTTCTAATAAAAGTCACTCGGTACAAAGCGTAAGCATGCTTATTGGAGTGTGATACTGAAGATAGTATGTAGTGATAAATAATAATGCATTGACGAAATTGTATTGTTTATAGCGATAGTTGTGGTTACCGAACCCGTAGCAGTAATATTCCAGAATTCTTCAGGTACGTAGGCATAACATCTACATCATATCAATACCGATCAGGAAATGTTGTCCCTTTCGGTCATTTTACACGTGTTTTATATCTGAAACAGCAAGTGAACTGTCCAAATTTCTGATTATTGACAGAAATAATTTCGTTTCTATATATTACTAATTTAATGCACAAATTTACTAGGCAGACCAAGTGCTCTTGAAAATATTTAACTTTACTTCCCGCTTTTTGTGATGTTTGTTATTAATGTTACAACACAATAAATTGTACACTTGCCCCTCTTCAATTGTGTATGTAACAAAAACGTGTACGTGTACTTAATTTAAAACACTTAAGGTGAGTCAAGAGGAAGCCGTGAATTATACGAACCACGGAAAGAATATAACAGAAGTGCAAAAAGTGAGACAATCGTAAAAGGAGAATTGAGTAATTTAAAAATAGATTGCAAGTTTTAAGTTAGATAAGAGAATTCGCGCCAATACACGCGTAAAAACTTGGCAATGGAGTCACGTTCATGAAATGTAACCAAGCGTGCAACAAGTTGTAAGAAAACACAGACAAAACTAAACAGCAGAATCGATTTAACAAAACCCGCAGCGGGAGATCATCACCGAGATACTCTTAAAAATTTATAACGTAGTGAAGACAGTATTGAAATAACCATCATACGGATGTAGTTCAATTAACAAATACCTCAATAAGTTAAGTGGTTTTAATAAAGAAACGCTACTCAAGTGGTTAATAAAGGGTCGAAAAAGTGGTTGGCGATAAAGATGTGACTGTTCTTGTTAATGAAGGATATTAAAGAACGGACAGTCACTCCAAGAATAACAAAGCAAGAGAATTAAAAACATAATGGACTGCTATTATAAAAATGAGTTAATTTTACATAATAATCTTCCGCGCCATGTGGTCTCCCAGTAAATGTCTCGGTCGACTAGATATGCTAATTACGATACTGAGCAAAGCTCTACAAGGCATGTGCAGGATTCGATTAACCTCGAAACCGAAAGTTGCAGACTGCAATGATAGCGTCAAACGGTCAAGGTAAATCAGTTTAGTGAATGGTTACAGTAGTCTAACAATAATGATCTCATCAAAAATTTATAAACACGATACTAGCATATCCAATTTCATTTAAGGAGATTATTTATGCAAAGCGTCGCGTGCGGTTTCATGTATATAAACAATAGTTATGCAAGTAAATTGAAACCAGACGTAGCCTTGGGTGAAGTAATAAACGCAGATGCTTCGAATTTCGTTCACAACAAAGACGCCCGCATATGTAACCCAGGATAACCACAACCGAGCGAACCGCACTCGCAAACTGGTTTCGGTACACTATTATTATTAGGGGCTCGTGCCAATATACAGGGTGAAACGTGCATCAAACACAACACAGATAACAAAGCCCTAAAGAAAACAACAACTAAGAATGTAAGTTAAATGCAATTTTATACCAAAAGGACACAAGATGCTTCAAAAACTACTCAAAGTCACGTTGTAATAATTCTTAACTATTCATTGTCACTAATTACATGCAAACACTAGCACATCCAATTATAAGGCACTGTCTTATGAGTAAATTTATGTTTAAAAACAGTTCCAAACTAAATTCACGATTTGAGCGTTACGAACTGTCTGCATAAGTCGGCCATGCGCTAAGCCGGCGACTTGCAAACTGTCTGTTCCATTCCGTTCGGTTTCGAACTGAACATCAACGGCCACGCGGGCGCCCTCCTCTCCATCTCCCTCACTAGGTAAAAATATATAATGAGGGAAAGAGACGGGGCACGTTCTCGCGTTGTGGACGTCTTATCGTAGGTTACACTTTACAGCGACATGAATAGTTTCCGAACGTTAGTCAGAGAGAAACGGAATGATAATATTTTTTGTGTATCTGTATAGCAGGACTTTGTTATTTGCTGAAATTTAAAATTGGCTTTAGGCATCTATTTTGGCAAGAGACAAAAACGTTCGGGCAGAATAGAAGCGTGAGACAACAATATTTGGTTGTATACTTGAAGTAAGTGTGATGGTCAGTGATCAAGGATTCTCCGAAGTATAATTAAATTCAACGCAAACCGAGAGGTCAGTTAAAACTAATACCTAGTAAGTAGTGTGCTCAAGGTATCTCTAATCAGATCGGATGTTAACATTCCATCATTCAACTGATATTATTAATAACGACTTTTATTTTATGTTAAGAAGTAAACACAAGTCCATTAGTCTTTTACTTACATATTTACAAAAGCATCAAAAGTCTGGATTGTCGAAACTTGAAGCAAATCAGAGCATTAACAAAACTTATACACAAAATATGCACATGATTAGCGATGAAAACAGATAATGTGGAAGAAGCCTCACAAATAATAGCAAGATCGATATGGCAAATTATCATACTGATATCTGCGTTTCGAGCCGACTTATTAATTCAATGATAGGAAGATGTAACTGTATAATGTAAGGATGTATAACTTTAGAAATCCTAAAGAACCTCGCTATTTTACTTCTGGCATGTTTCTTTATCTAGTTTACGAATGTGGTTCCAAATTTAAATTTTGGAACTCTTTTACCTTACAGTATATAATGTACCTATATATCAAACACAAAACACGAGGTAATCGGATTCTTGGCTCTGGGATTATAAGATTGGATCACGGAAACTCTTATAACTTATAAATGTCTTTAGTACATTTTTTGATCCATATTCATTTATAAAACAAAAGCAAATATGTATTTGTCATTTTAAAATTTACATTTAACTTTATAATCAGAATTGAGAATTTTATATACGAAGTGTAATATATAACATTCAAAATACTAATTAAATATCTGTTTACAAATAGTATCCGAGTATAAATTCTTCTCGCGAATTTCAAATCAGAACATTAACTTAAATCACATGATTGTGCTTTGTGTCTAACCCTCCAACAATTAACGTTAGATGATGTAAAAATTTTAACACATAGCATTTAGCCGGGTCTTGCGACACGCCCTCTCACAGCGTTATTGCTATAAGTGGCTCCGTTCATCCAAAGTTGACCTCAATTCACTACCGTTATCTAAAGAGATCTCGTATCGATCATATCGCATATCAAATATGACATCCCGAAACCTACTTTGCAATTGTATCATCGAAGATTTTATTCTAAAATCATTTTCAATTGACAATTTACATAATCCATTCTGGCCGCGTTATGAAATATCGTCAAATCTACGTCTAATTAAAGATTTAGATTTAGTTTTAATCAAACCACCAGTCGAGTGACCGGTGGTAAACTTCGACAACACATAATACATTTCATAATCATTCATTAACTTCCGTAATGTTCACAGATGAATAGATATTCATCTTCATACAGATGAATAGATATTCATCTAGAAAGGATCTTTTGAAACATAAGCCTACTTACTTTTGTCGTCAACATTTTATTAAATCAATATCGGGAAGCAGATTCAACATAGAATTAATTTAAACAACTGTCAATCAGTTTCGTAATTTCACTTGTTTGTACATTGTAGTATGTCGGTTGGCAACTATGTTGCGCGGTGGTTGTTCTCGCAATTTTCAACTATTTAAATAGTATTCTAATGTTACCTAACTGAGATATAATCCTGGAGAAAACAGCTTGACGATGACAAAGAAAACGGTAATGCGATATTCCACATTGTGTGCTTTTCACTATATGGTCAAGCCACTTCAAGGAAGTGACAATTACTCTGGAACGAAAGACGACATTCATTCAAACAAGGATCAAAACGATGAATTATTTTCTCATATTATATAGTATAAAACTCTTCACATAGCTTTTTGTATTTTATAACAAATTTTCACAAATAATCTATACTGTCCTTTTTGTAATGAACAATATACTCGATATTTTCTACGTGATATTTTTATTGACTTTGTTACATTGTATTTCTTTCATCTAAAATGCGTATATGTAAAAAAATATCTTAAAAATACTACTATGTATGTGCATTATCTGTTTGCTGGACATGGATTTTAATTATTTCTTTAAACGTTGGAGAGAAACAAAAAAAGAATTTCCATAAAATATTAGTAACACTCAAAGTGACCTTTCCCCGGAACTAATTTGCACACGAACAATAGCCAACGATGGACAGATTACTAAGATGGAGGTACTGTAAGGTTACAAAATAACAAAGACATAATAGATATAGGTAAATCAAAATCATGCACTTTCTAACAATAAGAGCAAAACATCTTTGTACAAAAGATTGATGCTTGAGTCGAATCTGGACCGAGAGTACAATGCGGTGGACTGATTTAGGAAGATGGTACTGACTTTCACTCGGCCCTACAGACTCGCAAAGCGTACCGCATTAGGGACATTTCTCTTTTTTAATCTATATCTAGTGACACCTATCGATTAGATACCATGAAAGTCAATTGTCAAGAAAACGTAAAAGTTAATAGCGGAGAAGGATTTGATATATGACACCGAGATGATGGGCACAGAATTCTTTCAGAATAACAGCTTCACGTTTGGACCATCTAGAGCTGATAAGCTATAACAAACTATCGCTAACAATAAGACGACGGACAACTCATTAATCGCGAAACTAAATAAATCCATCACATGCAAAATATTCAACATTTTATCGCACCATTCTGAATCATCATTCACTGTCAATTTATTAATAATACACTGACAGAGAGCAACCGATATATTTATGAATTCGCTGTCACCAGTTTCGAAGAGCGAGGAAATTTTGTTACCAAATGTCATGTTGGTGTAACTTTTTTACATAGAATAAGTTAATGCTTGACAATATTTCCACATGATGATAAGTGGGGATGAAGTCTAAGATGTAGAACGCATTAACTTATAAAAGCCTCCTCTTTAAGACCCCCTACTTCATATGTAGTGGGAACGCAGAGATATTTCTTAAACAATTTTTTTTGAAGAAATATGTCGGTGATTAGACTTGAATTTGTATAGAAAAGGCTCAAACAATGTGTTATATTCCCAAAAATCTTACTTTAATTGATCAAGTTGATAATGTTAGACATTCAAAATCTCAAAAACAATGCTGGAAATATTAATTATAATAATAATAATCTACCGATTCCCTGCGTAATTTGCACTATGTTTTATTTCAATAAAACATTTATTTTTGTTTAAAATATCAGGATATGTTAATCACGCAGTAATTTTTCATGCGTTGAATAATCTCGTTTGATTTATTCAAGAAAATAAAGTTCTAAAACATGATCTAGAAAGATGTGCAAGGTTACATATTTTATTTTCAAGACACAAAACAGTTTATATAACAGAGTTGAACAGAAAAATTATAATGAGTATGTATTTACGTACAAACCTTATTACATGGGGTCGAAGAAAGTGTTGAATTTGAATTACCTTCAAAATTAAAAATCAATACTTTGTCCAACTCCTCAATCTGTGACAATAATGCAGAGAATGGGCAGATTTAAAAACTAAACCAAGCAAAGATGTCACTAGTTCCGAAACATCGAATTCTGTAAGACCTTTCTTCGCGATCGCCACGCAACTCAACTGTGGAAATAATTGATTTTTTACGACAAAAGATAGAAAATTTCATCAATTACGCAATAAATATCGAATTGAGTGGAAAGTGAACGTGTGAAACGTGCACGAAAAAACCTGTCCCATACGTACATGTCTAATGTAATTGCATGATGCAAAACATTTAAGAACGAATAAAATTAATGACCATAATTTGTTAAGTGGAAAAAAGGTAATATGCATTTTACTTCCAGTGTTGATGTCTTTTTTATGTTAATAAACATAAACGAGCAGACGGGCTACCGGATGATACGTTATCAGATCACCACCAGCAATAGACATCCGAACAACAAAAGTTTCACCAACAGTTTGCCAAAAGAGAAGCGGAAAAACCCTTTGTTAACTGGCTCTCCGAAACTGCAAGCGAAACATATTGAAACATTCCACAATAGTTACTATAAGAAATGTCACGTGTTAATTATGAAAAATCCAGTCGGCTTTTCATAGTCTTCTTTGGTATAATAAAAAAGATAATACCTTCGAGGTGAGTTTATCTGTCCTGTCTTGCTTAACAGCCACAGGAGCGTTGTTTACGCCTATTCAAAGCCACTACCAAAACTAACTGCAGCTATCTATCAATATGCAGAGATCGCTTACTTATTTTAACGTAAATAAAGTTATCTTAAATAATTTTTGTATTTCAATTTGTAAGATGTCAGGACCAATGACATACGTACCAGTACAAATTAAATTTCTGTGTTAAACGCATAGTCTTATTAAAAATCCCTCAAGGACGAATGTATTGCAAGTACCACCTAATCGAATGGATGCCTGTTTGCTATTACCAGTTGAATAAAAAACAACATCAAAAGTCATAGAGCTAAAGCACGATCATCAATGTCGAAAAACATTTATATCGTCATCAAATTTTAAAGATCTAAATTTATTATTCCCGTCTGATTAGTCGAGCCGAACTATACATCATACTCATTATTAATTTCGATTAAGATAAAATACAATAACGGCAGAGGGAAACCAACTATCCTTCCTTAAACAGTGTAATGGACGTTATCTGTTCATTTATATCGAGTTACAATTACTCTCCGCTTCCTCGAGCCAAACGCAACGCGTAGGCGTTTCCGTACTGCGGATAGATGCACTACTCACTATAGACTGTATATTGGTGTAGAAACGGTGTCAATGTAAGCACAAAAAAAACCGTTACGAAAGAAGTGTTCAATCTTAATCTCGGGGAGGGGTAAAACACAAGATAGTACTTAATTCACCTCAATTAAAACAGCCGTTCTACTGAAGATTTTGGGTTGTAGTGTTCATTTAGGACTTAATGAATTGTAGCCCGGTTTTTTAATACTTGGGTATTTTTTCACCACCCTACTACTTACCTCGAATTAGTGGAAAATTATTTTTATAATTGTCGGCAATGAAATAGTTGCACAAGATAGTTTACTCGAAATATACAGAAGGAAATAAGTATCCAATATACAATCAGCATACCATTAATCAATTATGAAGATCTGGTATTACCTTTTCATTATTGAGCTAGTGAAAAAAGCTTTAGAGCACATAAATATTTTAAAAACACGAATTACCTAGAGAGCGTAAACTTTCGAGGTGTGGAAAAAGGGCCATTCGAAAACTTTGTCCCAGACATATACATAAAAGTTTGCATTAATGTAACAACTAAATCATTTAGAATATTTATTTAATACAAAATTACGCTGAAATATTATACATTATGCGGATTCCTAGAAACAATACTAGAGTTAATAAAACGGAGTGACCGACACTGAAAATTCCTTACGCCATATCCTCTTGACATCCGTTCTATGGTACGAACAGTATAACAGATCAACCATATGGAAAATTGTAACTTTCTAGAATGCTCTCCGTTCCGGTCGTGTCACATGTTACGTCGTTTTCGAGAAATTTGAATAAATCAAAATTCAAACGAGTTTCTGTGTATCCTTTGCACTGGCAACTAATAAGTACTTATAATCGGAATAACAATCACAATAGTTAGTTACACGATGCTGAATATTTACTCAGAAATTAACAATAGACATTTATTTCGCTTGTGTTATTAGACAATTTAAATACTGTGATTATTTAGTGGATAACTATATAATTGGCCTTTTCCAGTACGTTATGAATAATATTATGAAACTGTTGTCGTCTGGAATAAAAAATAAATAATGAACAAAGAGATGTTAAAAAAACCAAGTAGGTAGGTACGTATCGTGGGAGGCGAGTGAAGCAAACACCTCATAGTGTGTGATCACTACCGTCCTTGAACATCCGTAACATACAGAGCAAAAACAACAACAACAACGAAGATGCCGGTCGAGAAAGAAGCATTGAACCCACTTGTCGTTAACTCGTCAAATTTGGAACGGAAACAAATGGAAATGAATTTAAACAATCTATTTTACGGTAACATTTCACGCTTACACTTAGACGTTCTACTAAGAATCAATTAAATAAGGTCCATGAAAAACTTCATTCTCATCGTGTTCAGCACGCGGAGCGGCTACGGGGCGGCACTCGTTAAGTAATATACATACGTCTCCCAACTCTCGATACTCGAACACGATTAGCGATAGCTCACAGGACCAGCTCGACTCAACAAGTAGCGTATAGAAGATTTTATTGCACAAAAAATAAAGTTGAATATTGATAAAATAATCGTTAGTAGACTGATTCAATGTTTAGTGGCGCATCGTCATTAGCGGGTGCACGTGGGCACAGCGGTGGGCGGTCTTGCATCACATGCAGTTGTTGCAGCTCGAGTAATGAGTAAGCTCGCCTCACGAAGCCAAACACAACACACTTTATTGTTAGGTATTTGCATGTCAGTGAGACGTGTTATTTTTTGCGTGAAGCATTTAGATTTGAAGCAACTTGTTTTTATTTCTTCTTTTAATTAACATTATTAGATCCACGATTAGACTGTACTTACTCTTGATTTTACACGACTAAAAATAAGTTTTTTAATTATAAAAAACCCCTATCAACATCATCTGTAATATGTCACAAGCTATATATATATATAACTTACATGAATACAAATTCCTACTTCGGTAGCTTATACATATGAGTTAGTGCATTCAACATCTTAGATTACATCATCATTTACCATCTGGTGGGATTGTCGTCAAGTATTGACCTATTTTATGTAAAGCAATAAAACATTCCATAAATCCGAAAAATAAAAACTTACATGTTAAAAGTAAATTTTTCCTTCAAGAAGGTACCTAACGTATGTAAATGAATGTATTGCTAATTTATAATTAGGAAATTTATATTTCTGGAAATAGTGCGAGGTAATAGTTGGAATTTAATATATGCATCTTTTATGTCAATACCTGATAAATGAGAAAATGGGTCATCCTACGGTAAGTGATCACCGGCATCCATGAGATTTTATAATATCAAAGGCATCTGTGACGCATTATGAATCAAAAAAGAGGCGGAATACACGCTTACTGCTGCTAAATATTTTATAAAACTATTATATGACTTAAGAAGTAATTTACCTGCAGGCTGCATGCAAATCATATAAAAACATAATTCTAGGTTACGAATTAATTAGTATGTTACTTAATGCAAAACTTGTTTGCCAAATTAATGCTAAATATTAAACGTCTTCGTAAGTAGGTCAGGTAAAAACTAGTCACCCGCAAGCCAGGGTATACTTCGCATTCAATCTACTTTTGTTTTTATTGGCACTAAATAATTGGGTACACAAATTTTAATAGCACTTTATATAATAGTTAGTAAAAGGTACGATATATACAATAATAGATTATCATTACAAACCACGTACCCTTGTATTAACTGTCTCTATCAATGAATTCGCGATTCGTGAAGAACCACCAGACACCTACGATCTAATATTTGCGACTTGAAATGCAGCTCTCTGTTTTTCTAACATTTTATTTATCATGTCATAATATTGTCAAATTTAAAGAAATTACAAATTATCGATAGCGGTAGAAATAAATCCGCGTGTAACTTTAAAAAAATAATTTTATTGTAAAATTTACAAGGGACACAACCGCTCACCAATCAAGTTGAATACAGGAAGGGAAGAAAAAAATGTTGCCAACAACTATATCGGAAATACATACATAACACATTAATAATGTTACCATGTTTAAACTCTGTTATATTATATGTTTGGTCTTAAACAGATAATATTCAAATCGTTTAATCGGAATCATTTAACGACATTTTCATGTAATTATTCAATATTTTTTGAGGTCGAATGCTGGTGAATTAGTCATTAAGTCTTTATTTCATGAAATATTCCACTGTTACTTCAATGTTCACTTCTACGATTGGGCTTCGCCCGATTTTACAATAGCTATACCATACGCCATCTGGTTTGACGACTATTCGGACAAAAAAGTGTTCGATTGCGGGACAACACCATAAGGTAATTTTAAGCAATAGATAATATATTCATTACAGCCATTCGATGCTATTGATATTATTACTAGCACGTAAGATCGGAATTCCGAAACGTGAAAGCTCCTAATCACTTCAACTGCGCTTTGATTGGATAATTTTGCCCTGAAGGATTCCTTACGTATGTCTTTAGTTTGAACGACCGACTACGTTGGTAATTTGACTGAATTTCGAACGAGGAACGTTCAAACCGTACGAAACCAGTAGTAATCCGATACCTATGGACGAGATGCGAATCACGAATGTACGTCTTCTAAATAAAAGTATAGAAGTTCCTTGAAGACATAAATAGATCAGGAAAAAAAAACAGATCAGACCCGTCTCGACCGGCAGCAATCGATCAAATGTTGATTTATTACAATTTATCAACAGTATTGATCAGCACGCTCACGGGTGTTGGATAAATTTGATCACTGCCTTTCCAAGTTTCGAGGGGCACGGTCAGTTTTAGCTATGTGAAAAATCTTAAGACTAAGATCTTAAAACGCTTACATGCAACTTAGATACACTTTTAGCAAGCTTAGTGGCGTGGTGCCCAAGGCCGCTAATGACTCGAAGTCAGATCAATATGTTAATTGTAGTGAAAGAAGTGTAACGCTTTATTGTATGATTCGCTAAGACCGAAATTTCTAGACATCATTAGGATGCTTGTTTGCTACACCAATTCAAAGAGCTTCAATTTATTTAACTCTATCCACTGGATGGGCTCGGGTCGGTCGTTGTAGAAGGACTGGTTGTCTGCAGTGCGAATTGGTCGATGGAGAGGTTAATAGAAAACTGAAATATCCGAAGCTGTTATACCCCCAGACTTTGACTACTATCTATCAAGAAGCTTCGCCACTGGTGATCGATCACCCAGCCACACCGAGTGCAAATCACGTACAATTTTCACAAGCCCCCCTGGCTATGAGCGCTTCTCACACATTTCAAATAAAATGAAATATTAAACGTTCCTGCCGCTCCTGGAAAACCGATTGCAATCGATGGAACAGTTAACTGGCGTCACGGATCGACGCGTCAACGATCAATCGTAAATGTAGCTCAAGACATAAGCCGCAAGCGACTTTTCCATTGGCGTGGCCACAATTTACTCCCGTGTATTTGATGAAAAAAATATTATTTTAAAACCTTTCCATTGAATAACTGCTTGCTGATGCGAAGTAAGGTAAGAAGTGTTACGATAAAAATGAGTTACAAGGGAATACTAACATTATCATCATTTAGTCATCCATCATCATTTGTAATTTAGAACTTACTAAAAATGGTGTCGCATTGTATATCACAGAGACAAACGCTATACCAGTCTTTAAATAACTTTTCTTATCAAGTGTTTTTATTTTCATCAATGTTATAGTTAGATCATGCACTGAAAAACTATTATTAGGAGCCTTTTTTAACATAATAGAACTCAAAACATAGCTGTTAGAATTTTTGTCTGCTTGTCTGTGCGTTTGTTGGCGCTAATCTCAGAAACGGCTTAACCGATTTCGTTACGGTTTTCGCTAATGTAAAATTGTTTTATTGCAATCCATCCATAAATAAAAAAGTTATAAATTAATATATGTATATCTAATTCACAGAACGAGAAAAGCGCAGTCCTAAAACAATGCACATACTTCTTCTAAGCCTCTAAGGTAGTTTTTCTCAAACCAAGCGAGGGCGGTTTGATAAGACACCGTATAACTATGTCCGCGAACCTTCGATGTCGCAATCTAAAGCAACTTCCAAAATATTGGATAAAATTGATAATAGCTCATGAATTATACCAACATCTAATTAAACACATTAAGGATTATGCATCCGGTGGCAAACGAGGGCGGGTAAACACCGCTTCGATTCCTGTACCCCAGCTGTGAATTAATTAAACGTATAGCATACTAGCTAATGAATATTTGGTTGAATGTTTGTACAGACACTATTTAAATTCTACTCTAAAACCATAATCACCACAACTCTGTCCTAGGTCGTATGCGGAGGTATCTTCTCTGAATGAGATAATATACGGCCGCAGTCCACCACGCTGTTCAAGTGCAGTTGACAGACTAGACATATCTTTCGAAGTTATTATAGAGATCTTTCAGATATGGTGGTACGTTTGTACATGAGGTTTTTTTGAGCGAATCAAAACTTCAAAATAATTAAATCCACAGTAAGCTATATTTAACCGCTGGACTGTTGATGTTATCGGAGTTTATTATTAAGCTGATCAAATTATGAACAGTCATATTATGAACACTTAACCAAACAAAGTCACATAAATGGGAAACAATGGAAAGTACAGCTTGGGAACATATCGACACGGCGTTTTATGAATGACAATCATAATAATAACATATTAGCGGTGAATTTTGGGAGGTAAAATTAGGAAAATTATTAGTAAATCTATTTCAATTATATTGAAGAAAATGTACGACCATTGCCCATCACCGCTCAGTGTCTCCGAAACGAATGACTCTAAGATTGTCAATTAACAACTAAAGCAGACCCTTATCCATATTTTACTGAAAAATCTGTACGATAAACATATCGCCAGAATACATTCCCTATTCCGCGAGCCCTATTCGAAACTCACTAGATTTTTGTACCGATAATGTATAATCACATTTTTCACTTTATAACGTCTAATAACATAATTTTGCTTGAGTAACTTGTTGCAAGAACCGCAACATTTAAGAGTTTCATCACCAATCAATTAACTAACAGCAGGGCTTCCTCTCAGAGTACGACGTGTTAAGTAGTATTTACATAACTGAAAACGTTAAAAAAGTTAACGAAGATCCAGGACCGTTACATTGTTTTCGTAATATCTTTAGGCATAATGAACACATAATAGTTCTCACCAACAACTCTTCAAGATAAGTGACTCTAACACGGAAACAATCATAAACGAAGGAAGATGCTATAATTAAATAGTGTTGTACCCACGCCGTTCTTCCTGTACAAGACGCACAGACGGTACGTTTATTATATTCGCAATTTATGGTGACAGAGACAAGAACTTTCGAAAATACAAAGAGGATTGTACGACACACATCGGGCTACCAGTACCGGAATTTAATCAAACGACTAAATTCCCACAGCAACTGTTCAATATTTTAACTAAACCAGTACATATTTTTAAACCATAATATTGATCTAATCAATATATAATATGAAGGCAATCTTGACAAGGGTGGTTTAAGAACACGAGATGAATGTCGAAATAACTTTCGAAGAATCGTAAAGTTCATTTTATACATTTATAAAAATATTCGTAACCAAACAACAATTAATCAGATTGACAATGACAGATGACAACATACAATCACGACTAAAAGATAATCTAAACACATAACATTATCGCTCTTTCTAATCGCTATGCCTTATGCAATAAATTATTTTTAGCGAGATAATATATTTGATTCAGTTCTTTATTCTAATTCAGAAATTATGTTCTGAAAAGTTATAGCTATTTATTATTTACAAATAAATATGAATTATCAAAGGTTATGTCAATTTCAGCGAAAGGGGTGAGAAACAGCTAATAACGGATCTTACAGATATTATATTATATATCGTATTTAATAAGTTTTATAACTTACAAACATTTTTGATGTTATCGTGATGTTGATGTGATGAAAAAACTTACAATAATAGGTCCACGATATCATTTGAACTCGACGTTGTCTAAGACAGAAAAAGGGCTGATTTTATTTAAGACTTAACGAAGATTACACGTTATATGGTTCCTGATAAGAATTCATGTAAAACTAAATTCAAATGTACATGAAATACAAAAGATTTATAGATAATCAAAACATTGAACGCGGATGAGGAAACAGCATTACACAATAATTTCTCACGTCAGCGATGACGTAGGCAGAGAGAAATGCTATAATCTTATCAAGATCGAGACGGTATCGACCAGTCACAATGCAATCATGTTCGACAATTATACAGTACTTCGATCGACGAATCTAAACTCATAACATCAAGAGGAAAAATAAAAAAAAATATGTTAAAACATGATTAAAATTCTTTAGCTCTTGTCAAATTACACAACATGCAACAAATGTACTCAATTTAAACGTGACAGCACTAATCATACGAACCTCTTGACATCAGACACACCTACTGAATTACCTACTATTGATTATTATTTTTTAATAACAGATTATGTTAAATTTAACGAAAGGAATTGCATAATGATATACGCAATAACGTCATGGGCTAAATGATAGTCATGATAAAGGTCAATTTTATGGGAATTGTGTTCAATATTTAAAAGCTTTCTAATCGCTCGAAAATGATAAATTGATTCTTTGCATACTATCAAAAGTAACTGAACTGTATATTATCGATTAAATAGTACGCCCGATTCAACCCGCTTCATATACATCACGGTAGAATGACTGCCAAACGTATTCCTGTTGTACGATATCGATCACGAATCAGCAACTGTTCGATTGTTAACACCTGCTTCACTGTAACGTCATAAAATTCATATTTGTATTTCTGTATCTTACTACATACAACATTCGAACTTTCTCTAAAAATTACAGGAACTGTGAACTACAATACAACACACTGTAAGTTGCTAGGCAAACAGGTTCCTGCACATGTTTCCCATCACCTTTAAAACAAGTCATTTATTTTCAATACGCATGCGACTTCGAAATGTAGGTACATTTTCGAATCAGTAGGCTATTCTGCTATATACATTGGCAAATTACTCTGCACAACGGTTGAAATTGTACTAACTTATCTCGTACCTGGTAGCGCCTAAACTCATTTAATTACTTACCCTTATTTCACAACATCTAGGCTAAGTTCAGTTTATGAAACATACCTGCAACAAATAATGAAAGTTATTATTTCTGAATGCTCACGATAATATTGATATTCAACAAAATGTGAATAATAAGAAAAGTATAGTAATTTTATACTATATTCTAAATATATTTGATTGTCACTACATAAATTCCATAGTTGTCTTATGGAAGCAAAATAAAGAAATAAATCATATTACGTGTAACTGTTAAAAACAAAAGAATCTAAAAGCATATTTATCTACAGCTTCTATTCAGAGTCCAACTCTCTTAACTTTTTAGTAAATGACATTCTCAAGTGAACATGCCTGAACTTTGATATATGTTGTGCGCCTTCGAACTCAAAGGCGAGGCGTGTCGCGCAGCATCCGTCAAGGAACACAACGACAACGTGAATTTATTACAGCATACCTTATTTATTTATTGAAACTTCCAGGACCACTTAGATTTCTTAAATCATTTAGGCAGGCTAAAATCTGATATCTATGATATTATTATTAGTTTCGTCAAATTACACATTAAAAAGTTACTTATTTTGTTGGTGTCAAGCTTCTTTCGAATTAAGTAAAATCGTACATGTATAATAAATCAATAACACATTATATATTTTAACAAATTATCAGAAAAACTGTTGCTTAGGGATTTCTGTAATTTTAATGGTTCTCAATTAAAATGTTTTAAATATAAGAATAGTTATAATTCGTTAATTAATCACCTAAACCCCTAGCCATGAAGTAAGTACGTATACAGGGTACACGTACCCTGAACATATGTAATATAACCGATAAATTGTGATAAGTTCAAATATCCTTCCACCGTGATTAAACACTTGGTAAGTTTGTTAAGATGTCATCACTATTATAGTGACCTGAAAGTTGCCACAAAAATCATGATGTTGTGTTACATGAACGCTATACTTTAGCAACAAAAATGATCCGAAATATTGACGTGCCGTAATTCCGCTGTCACGTATTTCACACTAGTTGTCGGGAGCAATAATCACGTCATTTGTTACCCAGCACGATCCGGATGATTTGCGGACTCATGAGGTTCACGTGAATCACGATAAATGGCCCCACCGTGTCCTATTACACCTCTAAATTTCGATACTTCTGTTGTTTGAAATATTACATGTGTGCCAACAATTATATATGAAAAAAATGTACTTTGAACATTCAATGCAAATATGGTATAGGGGAACTTGAATTTTTAAATAAATAATGGAATTAAATCGTCGATAAAAATCAACGACTCCCTAAAACGTATAAAATCGCCAATATTTGAGACCAAACACTTACAACGCAACATTTTTAATAGATCGTTAAATTGAAATACCAAAGTAGAGGCAACTTTAATCGCTCCAAAAACGAAAATATTATATTCGATCACAGTAAAGGAATAAGCAACGTCAGAATATAGAATAAACATCCCGGTTGCGAAACAAACGCCGAGAGAAACGAGCACAATAGCAGAATAACTTTCAAGAACTCTCGACATATAGCGCCATAAACCAACTCTCGACAACACCTCACATGGAGGTTAGGCTGAATTATTCACTGAGGTAAAGCTCAGGCTTTCCTGCTCGTTTAAACGAGCAAACGGATAAGCGATTCCTACTTTTAATACAACAAACAACAACAAGGTTAATTTAATTTGTTTATTGGAGTTGAACACGAAAATTCTCTTTTATTTTGTAAATTTGGTCCAAACATAACTCCCGAACATTGGACTTACAAATCTAATAATAAAGCATTAGTCAAACACACGGTACTAATACAAGAAATTATCTTCAATAATTTATTATCCCTGTTTCGATAATCTATTTATCCTTGGTTCTGATTTAAAGTTCACTATGTCGTAGCTGTAACTGTATACAATAAATGAATTTATACACATGAACATTTAAATCCATGAAATTCACAACGATAAATTTTATCGTCCACCAAAGAAACGTAAGGATAGGTAAGGCCAAAACTTTTTTATTAAAGTAAACATCCGATGGTAAGTGGTAACTAGTCACCCTTGCCCATGGACATCAGTAACATTAAAGCTATCAATGATACGTTGTCGGCCAAGAAATAGAGAAGAAAGAAAGAAAGTACTGACTCTCAAGCCGCCAGCCAGAACTCGACGAGTCGTTTGGCGGCGGATTCAATCAGGAGGGTGGTCTTTAGCCAGGCAGGCTTCACGGAAAGATAATAATACCAGTAATAACATTAATTACTTCATAAGAAAACTCATAATATAATCCTTATTCGAAGGCCTACTACCAAGCGGGCTGGCTTTTGTCACCTCTTACGACACCCTGTTATAAATAAAAAAACGGACTCTCAGAAAACTAATTTCTCATACTTTCACGATTCCTTAGAAATGATTAATTCTGGTTATGATGAGCAACCAGATAATGACCAATATCAGTTACTGCCAAACAAGTTTTTTTTTATTTTAAATAAACAGCTCGACAACTGAATTGCACAATTTTTTTTGAAATATATGTAATTTTGCACTAGATGTTCGAGACATCACAGTATAATATAGAATTTAATCATAAATGCACGGCACTTCTCTAAACAGACAGAACAAGAGATTGAATACGGTACCAGCCTTTGTTACAGTAACTGTAAATTCATTTTACATTGCCGTCATAGTCTTTCTTTAAAAACCATTGAATGGTGAGTAGTTGAGATAGTCAACTCCTAGAACGGTAGTAGAAATTGGTTTGCCTAATTGCTAATTACCGCTTCTGAGCTTCTGATACTAGATTCACTTTATGGTTTTAAACCGTTTATATCTCCTGTTGTAAAACAATATAACAATTAATAAAAACTTAGGACATACAATTTTTAATGGAGCCAAATTTGTGTATTCAAAGTGCTTAAACTTGGTAAAGACTGTTTTAAAACTGAATTCGACTTCATTATAAAACTGTATTACAATTAATTCGAATATTTTCATTGGATTTGTTTTCCAGTGTTATATTTTTATTTCAAAGAACTTTATGAGATCTTTACAAATATGAATCCAATAAATATAATCATCAGACCATTCCAATCCAACAAGAAATCATTCAAATTGGTTCACCAAGAAATAATATTTAAATTTAAAACAAAATAGTCATGTCGAGAAATCAGATAAAAAGTACTTTATTACTACATGCGTGAAACCGCAAGGTAAAAGATAAATATTTTTAACGTTGCTAAAATGTTCAAGAAATATTAGAAGTGGGTAAAATGTAATCAGATGGTCGAGATAAACACGTTAACACACGAAAACAATGATGCAAGAATTTGCAAATGTAAGAAGTCAGAAATAACATTCGCGCATGCTGTAACCAAAATAATTCAAATGAGGTAAATAATATATCTCGATGTTGAGAATAGAGAAGCGCAAGTATATAAGGTTTATGGTGAAATGTTAAATCAAATTAAAATTACTATCTGTAACTTGCTTGCGTAATATAATTTAAAACAATTCGAGTGATTGTATGCAAAAAATATTTATTACACCGCTTAAGTCCCCTTTAACGAATCGTACCAGGACACTGACATCTATTGACTGTTGCAGTAACATTAAACAACATGTCACCATTAATAAACTATTAAAAGCTCAAAATGTCGTAACAACATTTTAAATGATGTTTCACTCAAGATAAATAAGTAAGGTAGAAAACAGATGAACATTTTTAACTTCATGATGGTTTATATTTTACTTCAGCATTGTATAAAAAAATTGATATAAAAATATTTATATAAAAAAATAATATAATAATTATTCAGTATGTTGCATACAACTAATTTTAGGGTTGTCTGGCAGTTAAACATCAAGGCCGCCTTTTGTGCTATGAAAAGTAATATATTGGACATTTTGTATCTTATATATATTTATATTAAGTTGATAGCTATTTACTAAGAATAGAACATTTTAGTAGGTTTTGGGAGCACAATCGCATTTAAGAAATTCCTACTATTATGTTACACTTTCCCTATATTTAATTATATCTTGTTAAAATTTTGCAATCAATAATAAAATGCTTATTATACATCCACTCAAGCTCAAAAACTTTTTTTTTAACTTGTGGATGATACTAGATGTAATTAAGTTTTCCAAATATTAATCCATTCATTAAATTTAATTAAGTGATTTTAGTTTTGTACGGAATAATTTATCTTATATAAGGTATTTAGTACGATATAAATGTATATACATATTTATTTATGTTAATTGTAATTATTTAATAAAAAGTAACTAAAATAAAAAAATACCTAGTAGAAGTTGACTTTAATATTATTTGTTTAAATTACTTGTTTATAACATTACGTCACATCTTACGTCAATCATTGAGATAAAACATAAGAAAGTGTCACTGAAGAGGCCGTCCTAAAAATTAAGATAATAACGGACATTAACAACTTACTTGGAACGACGCAAGCACACGTAAGTAACGCTCACCTGATTTTATCCTAACAATCTTAAAAAGCTCGCGTAACTGTATTACACTAAAGCATTTGTTCACTTGGTCGTGAAAGTCTTACGTTTAGCTTACGCATTCAGCATACTAATATTTAAGTCTATATTACAAACACGTACACGTCATGAAAATAAACAAGCACTTAAATAGATTATATGCGCTTAATATAGGTAGTGGACAAGACTAAAATGTTTTAACTATGATATAAAATACTATAAAATATTGAATAACGTTAACTCGATAGGTAACAGGAACTTGTTAATTAGTTTAAGCAATGGGTTAATAAAGAATAAATACAAATTTCACCACTTTATAGCGCACCTGGTAATCATCCTACATGACAAGCGAATCGTCCTGGGTTCGAACCTCTGCTGAGGTAGATGTTTATTTGACAGATAAATTACTGTAATTAATAGTGTGATAAAAGTGTACTGGCTCTTGGAGTAAGCAGAGGTATATTCAAGAGTTCGATAATCAATTTAATAGGTCCCATTAAAGGTAAAGACCCTAGTTGGTTTAGTGGTCATAAGCGCGACTACTGAGCCAAGAATGGATACCCAGAAACGGTAAAGTGCTTTCAGATTTTTTTGTACAAAATCTTTGGCAACATTAAAGTATATTTAAATGTGTATAAAAAAAAATGTGGGTGGTTCTAAATAATTCATCTTAATCACAATACATTAGACAAACATTTAAAAAACTTAACGAATTACGTACACGGAATTGAGTAAATAATATTATCCATATAATTTCTAAACCATAATAATGGATACCTGAATTAAACAAATTAGTAATCATACACGGAAGTCGAAGAAACAGATCACATCGTATAAACTTAAATTACCTTTTGAACGTTTAATAAGACCCAAACCGTAACGAATTAAGCTTTCATTAACTAACAAGGAAGCAAATACCGTACTACGGAACAAAACCCTTCATTTACATTGCTATCTCATTTAAGAAATGAGTAGAAATTAAATCGCCTTATATACCATGGTTCATAAGGGGTAATATAGATTCAGCTTTTAAACAAAAACAAACTAAATATTATAAAGTGTATTATTAAAAATATAGTTAATATATTTCCTTAGATGTGACAGATAAAAAAGAAAAGAAAAATAGAACATTACTGAATGACTTAATAAAATAATAACTCTAAGAAAATTTAGTGCCATATAACTAGTTGATAAACATAACAGCATTAGTCAAATACATTAAAGCTCTAATATAATCACAGCCAGTTTAAACAAGTCGTCAAGGCAAATTGAATTTGAATGCTGAGCTAAAAAGATTTTACTATACGACCGTTGAAAGAATAATAAGATTACAGATAATTAACTTAAGACTGTAATCGAAAACATGACAGAGAAATTACAATTTATATTTGAAACAGTAAATGGAAGTAAAGCACATCAAAATATTGACGAGATCTTAGAACCAGATGCATAGCAATCGTTCTAAATAGTCATATTACTTCATAGTATTTAAGAAAGTTAAACGAATGTAGAAATCGATAATATAATTCTCAATACAATGAAATAAAAAAACATTAGAGCAATGACGGTGATAATGATTTGTAAGCAATCTGAGATGAAGCCAATGATCTTAATTTAAAGACTTGACATTTCCTACTTTGGTAACGCAATTAATTTGAGCGACAAATTAGAGCCAAAAGTGAGTGTTGCTATTGTGCTATCAAAGGTTAGACGCAAAGAAATTAGTCCAAAAATATATATGAAAATTTTGAAATTTAACATATTTTTTTTACTTTACAACCTGAAAATACTGTACATATGTCTTACGTTTCATTTACTTTTATGGTTAAAAAAAATGAGAATGTCATTTAGTGATATTCCAGGAGATGGGTGTAATGGGCATTAGGGTGTGGGGATGTATTGGATTATAATCTATACCAGATATGAAATTGATTCATCTAATTCTTAAAACCGCAGTACAGTAGAGAACAAGGCGACGATCGCGCGAATGATAATGAGAGCAATTGCGACTCCGTCACGACGACCCAACGTCATGAAGTGAATGTATTTACAGCGACAGCATTTTCACTTCCAGACATTTACACAATTACCGTGCCATATAATAATTAATTTCAAGAAACATAAGATAACTGAATAGGACTGCTCATAAACTACATATAATAGAAATATGAAAATTAAGGAACAAAAATACTAAATCACGAATACAATAATGCTAGTTATAATCATAAAATATAACTTTTAAGCAGAATCATGTGATGCACTCGTAATTGTATTAAAGATTTTATTACGACAATTTTATTCTCATCAGGCAGGTCCTTTCCATACTTTATACCAAATTTTCTTCAATACGAAATTATCACGAAAACAAAATCTTGTATCATTTAGATAGATATTATATACGGTATTTCAACATTTCTAGCTAAACTGATTCGAAATAACTGCGTATTAAAAAAATATTATAAGATGATATAATATTTTAAAAATTCGGGCATTTGTTACTTACTCTCATTCTTCAGATGTCACTATGAACAAAGATAAACAATCTATTTATTTATGTATAATTATGTACTTCTTAAGATTGAAGAAAACGAAGGAGATAATGATGAAAGCCGTGAAGTGTGCTTAACCGGCAAGACGCAGTAAGCAAATAGACATTTGTAAGGAAAGCCAGCACCTAAAATAGAGACACTATTTAATAAAATTATTTCACTAAAACCAGTTGCTGCTTACCTACGTACGTGAGTCTTATACGTAATATTGCAGTTATCAGATAAATATACGTACCAAAATTTTAAACCTTTTAAAAAATATATTATAGATATATCCACATTCAATTATGAACATTGGCAATATTTGAAGTGTTAAATAAAGTGTAATAGTACAAGAAGAGAAAAAGAGACCACATTTTAACAGTCCTCACTTTCGAAACTCTTAACCGTTACAACAAAATCAGTCGCGCACAACTGCGTGACTTTTGCGTTCAACCGACATAAAATAAACAATACAATAAAATGAATGTTGCAATGAAATATTTTCAAATAAAATAAGCGTAGATCACTGCATTTGAAATTTTACGACAATAAGTATTACTTAATAATATAAATGTGTACTTTCATTGTCCTTTAAAATGCGAAGGGATTCTCATCGTAAAGCAAATAACTAAATTTATAAATCCTCCCCTAATTTCGAAATACCCGTGCCTTCTAGACTGGAATACAGCATGGAATACAAAATCAAATAGAAAAAAAATGAATACCAACCGTGAAAAACTTGACTTAATTGTTAGCGGAACTTCTTGTCATTAGGTCTTGACGTAATAAGTCGTAAATGTAAATTAATGAGGGCGAGACAGGAAACGGGCAAAATAGTGCACACACCGGATATCGAGGTTAAAAGGGGTCCGACCTTGTACCTCGCACATAAATACGTAGCACAGGACAGTTGTACAGTTTAATGTATTTGTGGACGGACATCTAAACTAAATCGATGCAGCGCATCGTAGTTTAGTTGTTAATTTCACTGTCAATACCAATTTAGCTTGACAAATCTGTGCAATAAATAACGGCCAATTGTTCTGGTTTAAATTTTTTGCAATAGCGAAAACTGATCATGGAATACAAGCAAAAATTGTTGAAGAAATTATAGTAACAACGGTAAATTATCAAGTAAATATTAGTGAGTACGCTTGAGAATGCAATGGCTTTAATTGTACGCAACGTCTGCGAATTTATAGCAATTTACAAAGCTAAAACACCTCTCAAACAAAAATGAAAATCGAGCGTGAATTAGAGGTTCTACAAGGAAGGAACTGAGGAATAATTGCAAGCTCTGACAGTAATAGCCAGTTGCGGGCCAATTGTGAAGGCGGTCTAATAAAACAGTTTTAGTTTCGACTTGAACAGAGTCGCCAGTGCCAAGTATAATTTATCGGCGACTTATTGTTGCCCAAATGTCATAAAATCAATAATGGCACGAGCACGATCTATCGATTGAATACAGACATTTATTGAAAGCTGCAATGGATTAAACGTTTCCAGTAAATCAATTATGTTTTCAGTTGTCGAAACGAACGATTACGATACATTAGCACACGAAAATCGGTGCAATATTTGCTCAATTTTATTACTCATTAATTTACAATTAAATTGAGGGTTTATTTTAAACAAGAAAACTGCCCTCGCGTCACTTAAAATCAGCACCTGCACTGTTTTATACCTTGTTTCTCGTTATATATAACACAATAGAGCCCAAAACAAATATTTAGAATTATTGTCTGTTTGTCTGTACGTTTGTTCGCGTTAATTTTAGAAACGATTCGACCGATTTCTTTAAGGTTTTGACTAATGTATTGCAATAAACATCACTCAATACTTAACGTACGTTTCATTGCAATGCGACCATAAATAAAAATGTTATGAATTAATATATGTATTTATAACTCACAGAACAACAAAAACCTGGAAAAACGTAGATGCTATCTTTAAGCGTAAGGTAGTTTTTCGGAAGCGAAGCGAGGGCATTCACTAGTTAATAATATTATTAGAGGCCCGTTATAATATTTTTTCTCATATATCGTTCATGTACAGAAAACTATCAGTTACAATTTTATTATATGTATAGATATTTATGGTCATAAATAAATTGCATGATAAGCTGATAAGATAGGTGTAAAAATGTTTTTTTTTTCTATTACTAAATTGTTGGTCTGATTTGAAACTTTCTTACTGATTCAACTAATAGTCGGCCAATGAACTAATGAACAATGTACATACAAAGCGGCTCCAAGAAAACTTTAGGTCCTTACGAAGGTGCGGTGGTACTTCACATCAAACTAGCATTTAACCCTATATAAAGCTCAATTTCGACCATGTGTGAAATATTGTTGCCACAATTGGACTGGTGCTGCCAAATCTCATCTTTTAGCTTTGGACTCGATGGACAGGCGTGCAAACAGGCTCACCGGTGGCCTAGATCTGGTCGAAACCAATCTGTGAAGTCTGTGCTCAATACAGGGGCGCAGGAAAGCCAGCTTCTCGGTCTTCACGGTACACGCGGGATCCCACTCTGTATAAATGTGTGTGTCAATCAAGTATTCCAAGTTATTATAAGAGATTTCCTGCACGTGCCACAATTATATAACGCTTTGAAATACTACCGAACTAATGTCGATCGCGATAGCAACGCGAAGTCGAGTGCAGGGGATTTATGCACGCCGCTGATAATGCACGCTCGAGATAAATAGCAAGTGTTGAAAATATCGAATGCACTAACAGCGAATTGAAAAGCTAACGGCCCATGTGGTGGTGAGCACCGATACAAATATAAGAAATAATAGTTTACTGATCAAATGTGACTTTGATACATATTGTCTCGATTGCGGTATCAGAAAGTCAGTATTAAATGGCCTTTATTGATACAGACGTTCAGAGGCGACGGCCACCACTAGTTTATTAGTTATTTCGATAAGAAATACCTTAACACTCTTCAATCAACTCCTGTACAGGTTAGTATAATAAAATATATATATATATGTATAGCCAGTGTTCGAACATAGCCATGTCATGATGGACCATTTCATGATACAGTCATAATTGTTTAAAGATTTAGTGAAATAATCTGCAGTAATATTATAAAGAAAGACTGCGAATTTTGTGAGTTATAGAATATATTATCTAAGCAATTTATCTATGTACCTACTTGATGCTAAATTGTCACTTTAAAATAGTCTCAAAAAATTGTGATACTGTATGAAATGGGTTGTGACACCAAAGAGTTTGCTACTAATATTAGTATTTTTGGAAAAAAAATATTCGTGATCCAGTTAAAACAAAAGATAGGTAAACAATTAATGAAACAGTAATAAACTGAAGTGCAAAGCGCGTGAAAGTGTAATTAATTCAATCCGATCTAAAACGCTAAGCGAATAGAGCGACCGTTAAAACGATAGCACCAAATATGTACATATTGATACGATCAGGACTGTCTCAGCTTAACTGTAAATTAGGTGCATATTACTAAGAAATGGAAGTAATTAAGATGGAAGTTAAAATAACACAAGCGATAATCGGTGTACTATATGAGAGTGCACGAGAGTGTTTATTCGTTACATTTAATAGTAATAATAGTTTTGTTGTTACATCCGGTAACAGGTTGTATATTTGAAGGTATTCATGATCAAAACAACGACTTAATTTTCTTTTTTTAATTTCTTGCTTTACAAAAAATATTTTATTACTAGATTTTTTACCGATGTCTGTCTATTTTCTCGTAATGTGAGTAGAATCTATTAACCATTCATCAGACAAATTTTAGCACTGAATAATTATTTTACTAATATTGAAATAGTCAGCGCTCTACATATATCTATAACATTTTGTCAGCGAAATTCGAATACATCAAAATGTTATTTATGTTATCGTCAACATTTTTAAGTTTTTTTTAATTTCGTCATAACAATAACAAAATATCCGTTGTCTAGCGGTCCCCTTCCTGGGATGCTATGGAGTTTTTAACGCAACAATCAATGTACAAAACAATAACAGAGCTCCAAGTAAAACTGTAAGTGGAAATTACCAAGCGCCTTAATTATGTCCGCGTTAGAAGGTGGCGTTGTGAGGTTGTGCGGAAAGTAACAAATCTCTCTGAAGATAGGGCGCGGCTGGAGTTATGGTAGTGAAACCGACAGTAAACATCTCAGGAAGCTTTAAACTACTGGACGCAAATCCGCTGACTTGAAATTTAGTGCCCAATTAGAATGAAACGGAACAGAAAAAGATTCCCTAGCACCGGACTAAATAGTACGTGTGCAATCTAATCACCGAGGGTTTACTGAAGAGCAGTCTCTTATAATACCAGTATAGTGTAAGTAGCAAAATAATCAGGATGTCGGTTCAAAATTTACCAACTATTTAACTAAAAAAGTTGTTATTTAATTTCGAATAGACAGCAAAAGAAGTACTACTAAACACCACGTGTATATCATTGAAAATGATATTGACAGATATAATTTCCCTAAACGTCAACGAGGAAATACGGCCGATCGTTATGAAACAAGGTTCCAGGCAAAATCTGCTTTCAAGAGAAAGTTCGAGTATGAAGCGAAAATTTCCATCTACTGTGAGGGTATTAACTTGCACCGCGCGTGGCGGGTAGCTCACGGGTAACGCGACCCTTCACCTGCCGCGATCCGATGAAGATACGAGCTCACTTGGCGATAATTGAACCATACAGACCGTAGATACAAGCCATCATTTCACGACCATCCATCTACATATACAGAAAGCTCTATTATTACTTAGCTTATTTGTACACTAGTAAAAGAATTTCGCGTAAGAAGTAAGAAAATTACCTACCATTGAGAACATATGAATTTCTCAGAATTAAAAATGTACTAGACGTTGACATTGAGGCAACTTTGACTTAAAAAAATAATAATTAATGTAAACATTCAGTTCCGTGTCAGTTTTCCCACTAGCATAGATAGATTCAGCAAATTTAAAAACATGCGAAGCCATCGTGCTATGACCATCATTTCTGCAGCATCACCTGTATTAATAATACTGTAATCATCATTTATCTTTCGTGCTCTTTAACAGTTACTCGCTCTATTACATCTAATCCACACCTAATCAGGTTGTTACAATTAGTTAATTATAATCGCCTATTTACTGTTCCGGAAGTAATAGCTGTTTACACAACTAAAATTTGAATAACTTGTTGATACTTATCACCGTGCGTTTGCACAATGCGAAGATTGAATTAAGGTAGGTATTAGATTTACGACATGATATACCGATGTATGATGCGGTCATTTGTCCGTTTAGTCAGATGTGAGAGCTTTAGCGAAAGTACTTTTAGAGCTGGTTTGGAGATTCGGGTAAAAGTTCGGCACCTAGAAATGCTCTAATCGTTTCCGCTTGACAATATAGTTCGTATTTGTATTGGCGTGTTGAATTTTATCATATTCCTTTCGGTTGTTCATGTAACTCAAAAAATTCTTTGGCGATGGTTAAAAAATATTATTGTGCTATTTCATAACCGAATTTTTCAGTTGTCCTTAGAGCATTGTTCAACTCATCTAAGTTTTTTGATGTTTCTTGGCAATATTCGACTATTTTTTCTTACTTCTATGTTGGATAATAATTATAAACGGGATATTATATTCACATAACTATATACTTAACATTAAAGAGATTGCGATTTTTGTGAGTTTATGTATATGTGGAAAGTAATCTCCGGAACCATGGCGTGTATTTGAAAAATTATTTTACTCAAACGATGTCGGAACGGAATTCTAGTTTTTTATATGAATTGTAAGTAATTGAAAATTAGTGAAGGCTACCTACATATATATCCATAGGATTACAGAAACTTTTCTAGTTTCGTACTTCAGATCTTTAAGTTTTATTGAATTATTTGTAGTAATAACTACTCATAGAAATGTTGTCCTCGAGAGAAACGGCATATTTTTCGTTATTGTAATATTGTTATTTGTGGGCTAGCTAATCTTTTGCAGATTTAGAAAGCCACGCGAAAGTTGCTTTGGGATATGTAAGTCAGATAGTATAATATAGCAAAAATATCCAACAATACTCGACTGGATTGCCCTCGGCTATTGCTTTAAAACAGAGTGCAGAAATGCCCTGAATATATTGCAATGTATCTGGTTGAACACCACCAAGTGCTCCAACAACGCTCCCAATGACAAAACAGTAGGACAGTGTAATCTGTAGATCGTTATTTTTCTAAAACTTAAAACTAAATTGAAAGTATTCAAAATGTAATTATTATGGTACACATTTTTTTATCACTTTACTTTGACGTTAAAACTGCCGAAATAGTTGTTCTTTTCAAAATATTCAAATACATATTGTAAAACTAAAAGATTTCACACACTACAATTTATTCTGTCGAAACAATGATTCGGTAACTATGATACAGATCGCGCTGTAGACGAGTTACTAAGAACAATGCTTATAAACCGAAATGACTTGTAACTAAATTGCAGAACAAAAACTCGACACTTAAGCAACTTTAAATGGAAGGTGGAAAATTACTCGTGTACCTACCTAACATTAATTATAGAAAAATACTAGATTACATTTTTGACTTCCCCTAACAAACTTTAGAGGCAGTAAAATGAAATTAAATAATTTCATCTCGAGCCCTCAGGCGAATCCACCGCGGACCACACATGGTGGTATGCTGAACAAATACCCAATGTGACCCTTGCCCCGTGGCGTCTCGGCCAGCGGTACTGCGAAACGAATAGTAATGTATTAGAACTGTAAGAGTCCTCGCCTTATAAAGAAGTGAAATGGACTTCCTCCTACCACTGATCATCATCGTTCGTATAATACTAATAAAAAAATAAATTTCATAGTCAAGTAATTATTTAGTGGTCCGGCTGCAGACGAAACGCAGGAAGATACTGTCAGTGATGGAATCTTGTTATTGACGTACACAACATCAAAAGTATCCCCGATGCGTCGTCGGCCAAGAAGGAAGTGGGAAATCCGCTTTTTAACTAGCTATTAGATACTGCCATCGAAACTCGTTGAAACATTTTACAGCTGAACCTAACTGCCTCGTCTGTTGTTCAGCGGAGTGCGTCAGTAGTAAGGAAAGGTGGCGTGGATTCAAGGATACCGTTAAAAAAAGTATACCGTAACGTGGTAATTTATAATAACAAAATACGAAATATCGGCATGAAAAACAATGCCATAACCACATCAGTAAACGTATATAGTATTACAATTAACAGCGCAGCGATTACATTCTGATGTTATCGTGTGCACTACGAGTGAAATATTGACTGCCAGCCAACACCTGACTCTGAACGAGTCTGACTTGTTGCTGGGTAAATTCAATAGTAACACGAGTCCAGTGTTCGAAATCGAAATTCTCTCGATGATCATGAATAATCGGCAAAGTTGTGCAACTTCCGGCGCGGTCCGATCTGTTTTTGTTAACACGTAGATGCATGCATTAATATCTACATAAGCTTTAAAAGCAATTGTCAGCCATAACATATCCAGTTCCTACTGCCACTACGTGATGCAGTGTGTTCAAGGCTTTGTTACTCCACTAAAGCAGGCTCATGATTGAAGCTAACCAGGATAAAATTATTACCGCACATCTCAGAAAATAAGTCTTCGGTAATTTTTCGCTATCCTATTACCGTTACTTCCTTATTGCTAATTATTTAAAAGATTTTAATTAAAAAATAATATTATTACTTAGTATTCATTTTATTAAAATATTATATACCATGTCTAATTAATGATGTATGAATCCATTATAAAGAAATATAAAAGCTACGATAAAACCTCAGGGGATTCCGATAACGTTAATATTTAGATATGTATAATGATAATGCTTGATAATGTTTGTTTGATTTTTTTTTTATAATGTCGATACGTAACTTATTTTCGGGGTTATAATATTTTGATCTTTTTAAAAAATAAACATTTCTTCCTATTAACGACAATGCAACGAACCGAGCGCTAGGCGTACATGATTGTATTTTTAATATTTACATAAATATAATTTACTTTGGAATGTTACTGCAGCAGTAGGAGGTATTCGTTCGCAGCTTTCAAAGTTGTAAAAAGTGTGAGCGGAACTATGATAGTACACCAAAGTATGTATGTTAGAAACACTCGACAGACACGGTTATCAAGGGTATCTACAGAGGTGATTAATTAACTTCCGATTAGTTATAGATAATAAATTAGGGGCGAAGTGTTATGCAGTAGATATTGTTAAAGTAATCTGTGTTATGTCGCAATATGGTTGCCAATCGGCTAAAACGAACTAGTCGTAAGGTACTGTTGGTAATTATCGTAAAACCATCACAGCAAAATATATGCAATCAAGATAATTTAGGTTTAAATAACTTTACTTTTGATCTATTATTTTGAACAGCCATGGACCTCGATGATTGACTTGTGCAAGCTCGTCCAATGGCAAAGCAGCTTGCTCAGGCAGCATGATCAGACAGGTCGTAAGAAGAAAAAGCTCACGTTACCGGATACAGATTACCTACATTTCACTCCAAACGGCCCATACCTACCGGCCATTGTATAAAACATGTCACCAGTGTCATTCCTACCTGATGATAAAAGTAACTACATTTTTGTTAGAAAAGCTTTTTTAAAGGTGTTCTAATTTCTAATATTCCATTTAATAAAATATTATTTAATAATAGTCATGAATGTTAAAAAATCTTTAAAATAATTCCCTCTAGAGTGAACACCGCTTCTTGTACTTATTGTAAGGTTCAAACAAGAATAAATAAATCAACTGAGAAGAACCGACATAAACTAAGCATTATTAATATACGTAAATGAATGATTAATCTAATCAGAGCGCAACTAGATACGCCACAAATTATTTAGAAACATCTATGGTACTCCACATCACTTGGCAGGGGCAAAATTGCTTAGTATAATATTATTATTGCTTATTGAACAAAAGTAACTGAAACGAGACGGTGAGTTGGAACAGGATATAAATCTATGCGTCGCAATCTGGTAGCTAACATAGGGTTAAATGGCATCGCACGTCATCGCGAAATAAATTTATCGACCACACCACTCTCTTACACCTGACCCTAAGGATATCCGCCTTGATTGTGCAATAAATTGTCACTTGGCTACCACTTTTGAGTAAGGTGAGGTGGACATTATTTTATCCAAAGTACTTAAATAACACTTCCATGTCTTTGATTTATCAGATATCTCCAAAGAAATGCAGAAAAGAAAGTTTGCTATTGTTGATCTTCGACCACACAAGTATGGACGAAGGATTTCCTAATACCGCCGAGAATAAAGGTTTTTCAATTGACCTCGTATCGTCCATCAAGAGCCTGCAACTGCCTTAATCTTTGGACATGACTTGGAAACATAACTGGAAGTTGAAAACATTCTCCTCGATATTCTCCTCCTCCTCGCTAACTGATTTTACTTCTAAGATTACTTAGTGTAAAGACCATAGCATAGTAGCCCATTTGTTAATTGAAAAGAGTTGAGGATTTTTCTGATAACTCCGCACATTTATACCATCGCACTAGTGTTCGCTTGGTCGTTGCCGTCACAGGTGGCATGAATCATTCACAAATCTGACATACCAAGAACAAGGCCCTAAAACAAACATTCATTTGATACAGAGCTGATGATCTACGTGACCGGGAATCTAACCTAGGAAGGGAGGAAAGGTAACCAATGTTTTCTAATAGAAAGGATCACTAACGAATTATGCTCACTTTATTCTGTGCCAACATGCCTTTCCTTTCACTAGTGATGTTTTTAAAACAATGATGACGTTTTTACTTGGAAAGTTCGAGCGTGTTATGGCAGATACATCATTACCATCATTACCGAAGTTGCTCGCAAATTGTACAAGACCGATGTAATTACATATAAGATGAAAAACGTTATTACGTTTCGAAAATCTGTACAGATGTATTACATTTAATATATACCTCAAAGATTACTTTTTTATATACATACATACAAGTAATGTATATATTATGTAACATCAATTTATTTCCGATATCACCAGGATGTCGAAAAAACAATAATACATTTTACGAAGAACACACCACTTTCAATTTTTCTCTACACATAACTTTATATATATGTATGTATGTTTTGCAGAACAAAGTGACTGTATAGCGGACAACAGTGATGTATTGTCCGAAGAGGAACCGACGAAGCCCATAAAATTCGCTACATATCTACATGATGGTAACAATCGTATGTGATCAAGTGATGATAGTAGTTGTTTCTAGTAATACCTTTATTACTTAAAATGATACCAGCACCTGCTTCGCGTAAATTTTTCCATAAAACCGACCGATTAAATTATTAATTACATATAAAAATTTACCGGTACATATGCCATCATCGAAATGTAAACAATTATTAAGGAGGGTCGTAGAAGTCAATAGAAACAATCATCTGAGTGTGTTTGGATTTCATGTGCCACTTTCGGTCGGACCATAGGTACAATATATTGTTTTTCTTTTTTTTTTTTGCTACATAGAGTAAGCTAATGCTTATCACAACAATCCCACCTGGTGGAAAGTGGTGGTGAAATCTAAGATGTTGAACGCACTAATTTATAAATCTCTGTTCACTCTCCCCTTGTAGAAGACTCCCACATTGTAAGAAGGTGGCAACACAGACGCGAGCAGGTTATTCTAGTCCTTTGCAGTGCGCACAATGAATGACGACGCAAACCGCGACGTACGCCGTGCAGGTGGTGCGTTAACTATGTACGTAAGGATGGATAACGTACGTTGAGTTGTTCGATGGAGGAATTCGGCGGCATATGAATTTTCTCTGTCAGTAACATATCACTTGCAGGCGGCAACATCAGTCGGAATGATTCCGATGCGAATTAACTCGGATGCCTTCACGTCCATTAGTACGTTGAACCATTATTTAGATCAACAGCTAACATCAGAGATGAGGTATAGGTGACATCGTTAGAAACACAGGGATTCGTCAGTTCAGTGTGAATGCTCAACTATGATGGCGGAACCAATTTTACATTGTTACTTTTATTTAAAACGAGAATATAAGATCGACGCATTTAGAAAACCTAGCCATTTAAACATTGTATTAAGAAAAAATTATTTAGATTTATAGAGTCCAGAGTTCCTATAACATAAACTTATCGATTATCAGTCATAATTTAAAGACATAGCTTCATCTTATGATACCTTCTTGATTATACCTTCAGACTTAAGACCTGAGTACCGTTCTTGATTCGGAATTTTAATTTTTGTTTCATATTTAATGTCGCTAACATCAAATAGAAGTTCTCAAAGCTGAAATTTAATTTATTTTTAGGGACATCCACATAAATTCATATCAACATCACTGAAAGAACTATTATATACCGCTAAAGTTATCCCGTTTTTGGCTTGAGCTTTGAGCTTTTCTGAGCTTTGAGCGAGCTGACTCGTGATCATGAACATCATGTTAACAATAACTCAGTTACAAGAGAATTACGTGCGTGCGAGGTGGCGAGAGACCACCTAAGGCCAATAGGTAAGAACATGTAATGTACACGTTTTGTAATTTGTAAATCCTCGACCGGCGCTAATTACACCGGAACGTACTGACATACGTTAATTATAACAGGATTAGGATGTGTGGACACTTGATACATGAGCATTAAGTTTTATGACAATAATAAAAAGAAAATTATTCATTCAAAATTGTTAATGCTGTTCATAGGCTGGCCTACAATGTGAGTGTATCGTAAATGTTATTAAAAAATACGCAGACATGCGTTTGGAAGTTCCATCAGTAACCCCCGATAATAGAATGAAAAGTAAAACAGATTTTTTTTTGGATTACACGAGGGTTCAAGTTTTTAATAATTGATAATATAAATAATAATCAGAGAGAGGGTTCAAGTTTTTAATAATAGTTAATAGTATTTTTAACAACAGCTAATAGTAATCAAGCCTTGTTCGGGATTCTTCTATTTAAGCTTTCATTTAAAAAAATAAGGACATCAAATTGTAGTTTCCATTCCGTTACTGCCGAATGGATAAAATATTTTGTCACAGAGGAGAAACGAAACTTCCTCAACAATTTTATTCAAGCAGAATATACCAAAGCCAGCTATATGCACAGACCCTAAATCAAAGTTAGCACCGGGCGGCAAGCGCCCGAGGGAGCGAAAGCTACCGGCTGCCGCGATACCGGCGGAACGCTCCGTCTCTGATCTTACACATCGATAAATTCATTAATCACTTAACTGCGAGCCAACGAGCGGCCTGTTTGTTTTCCTAACGCAAACACCGCATTAGATTTTGACGATATAATTACTGGAAAGCGATCCTAATGCCGGGTACGATAATCTGAAATCGATATTGCGTTGATCGACTCGGCTAAACGATACCGCTCTACCAGTTGCCTATTCATGTTACAATTACATTAAATTTTATTATGGTTTACGACTATTACAGTTGACGGTTTTTGTTTAATGGTCAAATGAGCGTGATAAGGCAGGCACAAAGCCATTAACCTAATTCTACCTTAACTAGGATGTAGTATATGTTATATAAAGTGAAAACATACTTATATTATTATATATTATAGGCGATTATGTTATATATTACATTATATTTTATTCGTTTAGGAACTCCTTATATTATACAAGTAGCGGGTATGATGTACACATTTTCTATTAACTAGTGACTAAATACGACTAAATCTAACATAAGTCTCAGATCGTCGCTCGTCAATCATCAACCATACGTCAACCACTAAAACCGTTTCCACAATAATTAATATCTACTGTAATGCACAACCCAATCGTACCTGTTTGAGGAGCCTTATAGCATACTTTATCCCATCAATTTACCCAATATATGATGAGATTAGTGACTATCCCGAATTTCGGTAGCTAGACTGCCTGAGGATCTCGCATGAAACTTAACGGACACCCATATATCATTTTGCCACTCACAACGCTGCATATATTTCTACTTTAGCCGTTGCCTGTTAAGCACCTGATAAATTTATTAATACAATCTACTCTCAAAACACTCTCTCTTTCTCTCTTCCGCACTAAGATGTCTGCTTAACGGTTGGCATGGACATGCACAAATAAGACATCTCAAACGCTCAAAATCCAGAAATTCGCAGTTTCCGAGAAATCAAAACGGAATTCGAGCGCCCGGAAGATCTCATTTGACGAACAACGTAACTACCAAAAGCAGTACCCAGTTGTCTCTAAGGTTATTATATAACTTTACATGTAAGTAAAATGTATATACACGCAGTATCGTCTTCAGCACAAGGGTACACGGGTCCACTTGCCGATGGCCCCCAACCTCACGGAGGCCCCGAAATCATATTTGCTTAATCAAAAAAAGGAGCTTAATTTTTTTCTATTTCTAGGTAGGTACCTACTGAGAGTTACCGTCTACATTTTTAAACTGATCTTAATCTTTAACTAAATCAATAATTTAATTTTTTTCTCGACAATATTGTTTTATTCAATATGTAATGTTTCCATGTATGTAAGTAACTGTTTACAGTTTTTTTTTTGCAATCATTTGCTACTGATACGTTTGGTATGCTTCTGAAAGTTAGATAATAGTGCAATGTTATTTTTAATATTATTCTATAAATTAATTTTAACATATGAGGCGGACTGGTGGTGATTGATAATTAATCTCCAATAAATTTATATATATATAATAAATTTGACTCGTTTCTTAGGTTATTATCACTTTTCAATTGGGCCCCAAATTTTTATGTGCCCGAGGGCCCCGGTTTACCATATGACGGGCCCTGTGTGTCCGGAATTAAGCGAACAATTTATAATAATCCTTAATTAACATATCCCTAAAACTTTCACTACGTATATATACATACAGGCATGATATATAACGTAGGCAACTTATAGCCTCTATGAATTTATCTACCATCAAACTAATGGGCTTGCGAGTCTTGCGATGTATATTTTATAGACCATGGTGCGCCGTTTCATGGTGTACTTACATAATACTTCCCGGTACTTTATTTTAAGATTCATAACCAAAGAAAGTGCAGATTGTGCGTAAAATCCGTGCTTTTACGCTCATGGGCGTATTTTCCTGCATGTAAGTGGGGTCGTGGTGCGACGGTGTCCGTTTAAATCGTATGCCTATCGACATTGTTAATCTCCATATGGTACCTGAACGTATCTTAACACGTAAGCAAGCTTGTTGTTAATCGGTAAGGAGATTCAACTATGTAAAATATTCAACGCCTCGTATCTTAATACAAACGTACAGTAGCAATACTGGGGTTAGAAGGCTACCTTCTTTATGACAAAAGGTGAAAGTCGTGGTAGTTGAGTAATTTAAAAATCAGATTCTCTTCAGGGTTCTAAGTTACACTCTTGCACATAGCAATTCAGAGGTTAAAAACCTGCAAACTAAAAATACCTTATCACCTCATAGACAATGAGAACACGAACACGTTAGGTTTACTTGGATTGGAATATGGATGTCATGTAACATTGCAAAAGAGATACCAACCGATGAGTCTTTCTGCTTGTGGCTGCTGATTGTTAACTTCCTGTGCTATATCGACAGCACAGTCCAGTTCAATCTTAATTACATAACGCCCAGTTTACCCACTAATAAATAGAATAAAATATAATGGTACGAGGTTTCATTATCTTGATAAGGATATGACAGAAGATAACAATACTTGATCGCTTATGTAAGTTTTGGATCAAGCTATTACTCATAAATTCCAATTCACAAACTGAAACAAACGGCAAATTGCCCCAATGCCCTTTTTTCACCTTCGGTTGAACGCGAAGAAGGAGGTGAAGAGGATTTGGAACAGGTTTAGATACGACATCAGTGTTTACAATAAAGAAAGCTTATTGATTTGTTAGGTTTACAAGTTATACGCCACGATCGTACACACACATCTATATTCGTTTTGTGACTCACTAACATTAATTTTGTCTGTCTGTATGTCCCGTTATAACTCATGAATAGCTTGAGCGATCGTAATGAAAATTGGTACGTAGTGAGAACACGTGATTGCGCAGATGATAAGGCTATATAAAATATCAGTCAATCTAATAATGTATAATCAAACCGATCAACAATCCGAACAAAGCCGGAGGGGGCTGCTTGCATATACAGATCAATAATATATATATATATTAGTTCGATAATATTATACTACCTAGAGGTTGATTGCCAGAATATTATTCAAATCTGAATATCTTTATGTCAGTACCTCTCATATAATGACTTCATGAAACTTGACTATCAATAAGCTCAATACGGCCCTACATTATCTTATATATTTCTTCTGTGTGTTCGATGTTTTGTATAAGATAATTTTTACTTGATTATAATTTACTCCTTAGAGATATTTTTTTGTTCTCAAAACATTCGTGACGTCGTAACACCGAATCACAGACGACGATTATGAAATCTTCCAAATTCAATCGGTGGAACATTTGTGATATTTTATGTAACTTTCTTCAAATCTGTACTAGTATTATGAACGGGGAGTACGAATTCAGTGAGTTTGTTCACATGCGGAGGGTAACCTCCGGAAACACGGCACCTATTTCAAAAATGCTTTTACCGTTTCAAAAATACCATTCCGGATGAACGTAACATATGTGTATAATGTATAAATTAGCTAGAGTCATGATGAGGTATTATTCACTTCGTTTTATGCTATTTAGAGATTAGTATGGATTTTACTAAGATAGATAATTGTTCAACGGAACGGGCCGCTAGTATTGTATCAAAATATCAGGATAAAAAAAGATACATTTCACCGTATACATTAAAACCGTGTTAAAGCCCCTTTTCGAAACGGTGGTAGAAGCAAAAAATGACGTTCATAAGTGTATTTACAGAATACCTGTATGATAAAATGATTTTGAATTTGAATTTACCAGCAACTACATCATTGATCTTTTATCACTGTTTCTGATAGCAATAATAGCAATCATTATATCATTGTGAATTTAGGGTTCACTTCACTGAAATTAAGCAGCAATCGGTGTATCTACCTAATCGCATAGTCCGCTAACTTTTCCAAATCAACTGAAAGTTCTTTCTTTGTTAACTACCACGTAAAATGTCCAGTGGCACTGATAAAAAAATATTCAACTCCTATATAGATAATCACACAACTTACGAAAGCCTATAATTCATCACAATATTTGTGTTGTACCTGTAAGTGCGGCGCAGGCGCAGCGCAGGGCATAATGCGCCCAGTTGATTTATAGTGCGTTTGTCGTCCTCCGCGAGTTCACGACCTGCTTGTCAGCCCACAATGCAAACGTTTAAACGCACATGGATTGTAGAAATCCAATCGCAATTTACGAATATACTTGTAGTGTACCGTTGTTGGGTAAGATATAAATTTTACAAATAGTACGAAGTTTTAATTTACGCAAGTTTCAATATCGGGAGTTACTTTGCTAAAATTAACTGCTAATAAATGAGTGATGTTATAAGAGGACGCTCTTATGCGCTTGTGCGAACATGCGTGCTTTTGTGTGTGTGTGTGTGTGTGTGCGCGCGTGTGCGTGTACGAAATTAGTGATGAGCCTAAATTCTTCCAATAATCCGAATAATATCAAGGTCTAGTTCATAATTTAATTGTGAATAATAAGAACTGATTTGCTATGTAGAGACTAACTCAATCGTTTTATGTCTGGTTATTTAATTTAACATGTGACTCAATATGTTATCCGTCATGGTCACGGACATAAGACTTCCTTATAATACCACCTCATGATATAAAACAAAATTTATCTGTCTGTCCGTATGAACGGATACTTAATTTACTCTCTTACTAAAGACTAAATGGATAATGATCAGGGATGTTATGGAGCTCCGTAACCGTAAACGAAAGTATCGGATATCCGAAATAAAAGTATATCCGAAACCGTAACCGTATCCGATAAAAGTTTCGGATAATTTCGGATAAAGGCAGACTCTACATAAAGCACGTTATGATTGGTTTACGCTGACCAAGTCGATACCTTACCCGCGTCGTTCTCATTTTACACAGTTTTTATTGTTTAATTTGTTTTTTTCTGTGACAATAATACCACATAAAACCTAGAAACAAAGTCAAACTTTGTAAATACATTATATAATACCCGTAACCGAAATTATCCGAAACAATCGGATAATCCGAAATAAATTCCTAACCGTAACCGAAACTAGTAAAATATTATTCAAATATCCGGATCCTAAATTTCATATGCATAACACTAATAATGATATCTCGTTCCTACTTCAAAATTCTTTATTGCACGTATGTATTCACAGCTACATTATTTAAAAATAATAATAGTTTCATAATAAATATTGAAATTTATACCTACAATATATGTACTGTGTATTTTTCAAAAAGACATGTTCTCTTTCTGTAACGTCTATACTTATTACTCAAGGAACAATACAGTGCATGTAAACAACTCGACACACACATATATGTACATTCATAGGTTAAATATACAGTTACACAATACGTTATGTAGTTTCGCTTACAGTCGTACAGTTCACGCGTTTTACATCAACTGTAATATATATTTAAATATATATCTATACATTAAAAAAAATAACTGATCGCTTTTTTTACGTGGAGTATATAAAATATTAGAAAAACTATTATTGGGAGCCTTTATTAACAGAATAGAACCCAAAGCAAATGGTGTTAGGATTTTTGTCTATTTGTCAGTGTATTTGTGCGCAATAATCTCGTCATAGTTTTCACCGATGTATTACAATGAGTATCACTTAATATTTTAAAGTTCGTTTCATTGCAATCCGTCCATAAATAAAAATATAAATGAATTAATATATGTTGTAATTCACAGAACGTGAAAACCCAGTCGTGCGTACTACAATGCAGGTGCAAGTTCTGTGGGTAAAGCGTAGTTTTACTGAAGCGAAGCAGAGCGGTCGTGGAAGAGTGTTCAATGTAAGCCCGTTGTAAAATTGGACACATCGCCCGAGCTATAAACGCGAAACGTAATATCAAGTCAAGTCACGGGAAAAACTACATAGCGATTCCTCGATACGGTATAATTTAAACTACTATAAATATTTGTTATCGAAAAAACCAGAAAGTTATATAAGTACGTATCATCTTCGACTATAATATTTATACCAACAATGGATTATACTAGTTCTATATTTTACACTTAAGCATACAATTGTAGGTGCTGAAGTTTATTTTATATTCACTTATTTAGTACTAAGTAATAAAAGGAAAAACTCTGGTTTTGTATAACTGCAAAGGACTTGATTATCCAAAACACAGGGTATCCTAGTGCAAGTAAAACAGTTTACGACTTATAAAATTTGTAATGTTGTGAGATCTAAATAAATAAATTAATTAAATGGTTTTTTTTTTTGGAAATTTTAATGTAGATAGGCTTTTATTTTAATAAAAAGGTCAAAACATATTGTTTTATAATTTTTGACTGACTGCCTGTCTATCTTTCCTTCTATCGGTCCACGTCTGACTATCTGTCTTTCTGTCTGTCGGACCACATATCATACAAAACGTGTGGACAAAGATGCCTTTAATCTTGGGAAATGAATCGATTTCCGTAGAATAGGAAATGAAGACGGCCTAACTGCAGCGATTATAACAAATAAACATATTTCTAATTCATAGAAATAACAGAAAACCGTTCCTGAAACAATGTGGGTGTTTTTAAAAGTAAGGCGTAGGTTTTCTGAACCGAAGGGAGGGTTACTAGTCAATAATAAAACAAAGAATACAAAAAATATAGAGAACAATAAATAAAAAACAAAGTAGATTTTTTCAACTTATATCATCGCCGTTACTAAACATTTTAAATGTAACGGGTACTCATCGTGTTTGTGTTGTATACCTACTGATATTTTGACCCAATTACATAGATAATGATCACGTAAAGCGGCGGCGAGGAGAAACTCTTGACAGCTGGCACTTGACAGACACTAATGACGTATAAGCCCGTCAACCTTCAGTCTCAATTGTTTTCCTTTCCTAAGTATCACATCACGACACACGACACATGACACTAACGACATCTTCACGGACCGAACTCGACACTATTTTCGCTTAACATAAACAATCGCTGAATACACGGTTTTTATTCATTCATTCATCACAATCCAAAGTTATCATGAATGAGGTTAAGGCCTTAGTGCGTCACCCTGGCCAAGTGCGGATCGGCATGCTTCACATAGCTTTGGGAGCATTATGCAAAACTCTCGATCATGCAGGTTTCCTCAAGCTGTTTTTCTTCATTGAAACAAGTGGTAGCTAATTCGTAATGTGCACATAATTTAAAAAATTCCGGGTACCTGCAGATTTTGAACTTGAGTATCCCGTGGGAGTAAACAACTTCCTATCTACCTTCTACAGCACAAGGATATATCACCCTTCATTGTCATAATTACAGATCATGACTGTCACTATTGGGTTCACGTCTCTTCATACCATCACGGTGACCAAGTGCGGATTGGCAGACGACACATACCTTCGAGACCATATAAAGAATTTTTGGACATGCATTTTTTCGGGACTTTGTTTTTTCAGCGATGCGAATGATAATTAATTTCTTGTTATGTCGTTGACCTTGCGATATAACCATGACATATTGAATTATTTCTCTTTATAAATTATCTGTATTTATATTAAGTGCCATCTATCGCAGAGTAGCACAAACTACGACCTCAATAAAACAATACTATCGGCCAAACGTTCAAAAGCTTTCACTGTCGCTATCACTAACAGACGCCCCACCAGTTACATATATGACGTCCTGTCTATTTGTATCTCTGTCTGGTAGCGAGTCCAATTCTGCCACAGGAAATAACGTGAAAAACTTCTCACACAACAGGTTTATTACGATTGGCTCAATTTATTGTGTACGGCTCGGCAATTAGGGGGTAAATTTCGTTTTATATGTGAAAAATGTTGACAGTATTATGTCCTATTCTAAGCGTCAGCGTTTAAATAGCGTTGTCAATTACCACCCGTCCACCCAGCCAGAACTGTTGTTAGACGTCCACGAGACGAGAAGGAAAATAAATATGTTTGTATAAGATAAAGTGGAAGACCGATGAAAAGATAAATGAAAGGTGTGGCTAAGATAAGGATTGTGTGGCAAAGGAATGGCTGATAAGTTGACGGGTGAGCAATAAAAAACAATAGATTTGCATGATCGCAAGTACACAAGATGGGCTGAAAATATTAACCCATTTTCACATTTATGATAATTGATGAGTGTTTAAAACCTATATCATAAATGTATAAATCTTATATCATCCGTACAGTATATTATGTGTATAAATATTAGTCTATATATTATGTATATAAAAAATCTCTGTAACAGATTGAAATCGTAATTTTTTACTGACGCGTGTATTTTCACGTTTACTATATAAGCAGAATGACGTTGTTAATTATAGATACTGACGTTATATTGAATTTGTGACTTCCGAGTGATCAATATTTTGATTTTTCAAAATATAAAAATTCTTTTCCGAATTAGAGAGGCATTAATAAAAGTTAACAAAATCGGATTTCAAGATACCGAGACTTAAATGTTGTACAAATTGGAATATTACGACCACTTCCAAAGCTCGGAGTTGTTAGTACAACACCATCGACGCACTAGCAGACCTTCTAAACCATGGGAAGAGACCTATTGGCTTGCGCTGGTCCCTCGCAGATGGATTAAACCTCAACTTCTAATTCAAAAAAGCTCAAACAATTTTTACACATAAACGTCTTCAATGTTAAGCAGATACGTCGTGTATAGTCAAATTCGTTGTAATTACGACGGTGTCTTAACGAAGTGCAAGAAACAGTTGAAGTTTTATATCATTGTAAAGTAAAAATTAAGCTTCATCACAAAACAAACAAAAATTACGTATATTCTAAATAGCATTTTTATTATTAACTAGAGGAAATAACTTAGTTAAATTACTACTTTAAAAGGGACGTGGCAATGTGGTGTCTTCGGTGATGTGGTAGATATAGCAACCACGCACACCTCAGATCCTAGGTTAATCCATTATTAGGGGGCATATATGTAGTATGTACGTTTATGTATATTATACCATGTTGCGTCATTTTGAAGTAAAGAAGCGAAGTTCTTACAGATAAATTATGTCCATCCATATGATGATTACATACAAAATCTTTAAATAAGAATAAAAAATTGATTTCGTCAAATAACTTCAAAACTGTAACGAACCATACCATAGATCATTTCGTATTTGTTATCCGAAACCGTTAAAATATGACTGGAAATTATGACCTGACCTTTTTGTCCTTCAGTGTTGACTGTGTGTGTGTCTGTGTGTGTGTATATGTGTGTGTGTGTGTGTGTGTGCGCGTGTGTGTGCGTGTATATCTATGTGTAGCTCACCTGATGTTCTCTCAACTTCCTCCTGAGCTCGTGGTAGGGGGCGGCGCGGGCAGCGGCCAGCGAGGGCGGGGGCAGTCGACCTTCCATCACGTGCAGCCAACGCCGCAGGCACCGGAGTTCGTGGGCGGGTTCTATAGGGAACGCGGTGTTGTATTAGTTATAAAACGCCTTTGTTGCATGTAAGACCTCCAATCATGGATGATATAAATCATAAGTGGGGTAATAAGGTAATCAACGTGGCAGGGACTTAAAAGGAGACCGCACGTGGCAAATTTCATCAGAACTTGCATGCTGAATACTGCATTATTTGTAACGACTCGTGCTCTTTGGCGGCTGCTAATGAGCTGATGCACTTCAGTACTGAAGGTTAGTTACGTCTGCCTATCAAATAATATTACAAGCAACCTAAAAAATGCATTAAAAGCCCAACTGTTAAAAATTGTACTTTCTATAACAATGCAATTTTTACACTGTAGCAAAATGCGAGTAGATTCATTTATTTATGAAAAATCGGCATGTAATTTTTTTTTTTTTAATAATTCTCTAATACGATGTTTAGTTTTCTGTCTATTAGCTCTATTAATTATTTATAAATGATTATTACAACTATTCCTAATATGGCCCGCACTGAATATCAGCAATCATCAAATCGGTTTTTTAGGTAATGTTAATTATTGAATAAAATTACAAGAACAAATAAACCCAATTGATAGTATTGTTGACAAAAACGATAGATCGCCAACCCACCAACGGTGTCGGAGCAGTCGCCATCCTTGTGTTGGTGGTCGGGACTCAGCAGAAGACGGAGACTGTCCCACTTCACGTTCAGATGCTCCATCCTCCAGCTCACCTGCCAACGTTTTGTTCGTATTAGAAGCCAGCAGACGTGCAAACGCGTCACGTGTACACTAAGCTGACGCAATTAAATATTTTGGGGAAAAATACATATTATCAATTACTGATTAATTTAGAATAATATATTATATTGGCAAAAAATATAGAAGTAAATTGTACATAAAACTTATCAGAGAGCATTTTACGATTAAATCAGAAAATATGTAATTTATTAAATATTGGTAAATTATCCAATATTAGAAGATTTGTCAATATAACGTTGTCGATTTTGGTATCATATTCAACTGTAAGAATCTAGCGCCACTATATTGTGCGTTGTTATAAGGTTATATTGTTAATAAGGTATACCATTAGAGCAGGAGGTTGGCTAGGACTTAGGGATGGATGGAAACCCTTACACCCTCGACCTTTCAATGTACGTACACTACTGATCTTCTTTCTGACTGCGGCAACTTTTTCTCTCTGGAAATAAAAATCTCTATTTTACCTCAGCACTTGCTTCCGGAATTCGCTCGAGAATAGCTGAGGCTTGTTCGATGAATTTCATGCGACGAGGTTCCACTGTAGCTAATTCTGACATTCGGCTCTGAAACAAATAATTTTTGAAAGGTCATAAACAATACAAACAAAAATTTATAGGAGAACGACAGCTATATTAATGAAATTATATACTAGGCATTACCATAAATAAAAAAATTCTATGACGGCATATGCACCCGAGTTGTCTACTGTTGTTGGCACGTCTGTTCCGCCTCTCAATGAGAACTGGGATAGGGCCCGAATCTTGGGATCTTGCCAACGTTTAATCTATACCCAAGAAAGGGAGCCCTACTGACCCCACTTACTATCAACCTATTTCAATAACCTTCGTATTTTGCAAGATTATGGAGAAGATTATTGAATTCACGCTTTATGGCATACATATGTAGAACAGAACGATCTCATAAGCGACCGACAGTACGGGGTCCACCGAAAATGGTCGACTGAAGATCTTCTAGCGCATGCCACTCATATCTTGGGCGAGGCCGTTGAAAAAAATGGAGCGGTGCTCGCTAATTCCTTCGATGTGTCGAAGACATTCAACAGGATCTGGCAGTCTGGCCTTATGAGCAAACTTCGAGATTATGGTATATTCCATAGTCTGCTCGGCTGGTTCAAGGACTTCCTGCATAAACGATCTCCCCGAGTGGTTGTCGTCGGTTGTTCGTCAAAATCGATTATAACTAACATCGAGGTTCAACTAATCTCAGGGGTCCCAACTCTCTGCAACACTTTTTTGCAACATATCAATGATTTGCTTATGCCTGAGGTCTATGGGTACGCAGTGGACAATATAGTTGTAGAGAGATACCTGCCGAGCATTTTGGCGAGTGTAGATCAAATAGAATCCGAAAGAGAATTTACTATGCATATCGCGAAGGATTGAAATAGTGAATTGCTTTAAGTCAAAAATGAAGTATGCTTTTTCTAAGTAAATGGACTTTAATGTCTAAGGCTAAATCGCCACTTACTATCTGATCGGAGTGTATTCAACCATTGATCTATAATATAATTAAAAAAACCCTTCGTTCATTGGAGCAGCGTGGTCAATATACACCACCTCGCTTACGGAGAGAGTTCTGTTTTCTAAATTAGCCTACTGATGGGATGGAATGGAATGAAATCAATCACTGAAAATCTCCAGATCTATTTATATTCAATAATAGGGGAATACATACAAAACAGGCATCAACTGTTTAATGTATTTAAGATGGCTTCTTTTGATGGTACAAATTTAGAATTTACACTTTAAATTACAACTAAGAACGGTCATCGCGGAAGGGTGACAATGCCATAGACATAGATCAATATAAATTCAATATTTGGTCTGAATTTAAGGAAAATTTTATGTATACAAATCAGAGCCACCAATAAAAACTATTCTAACTCAAAACAGTTTTCTAAGGTTACCGTAAGTTTTTCCAACCTCACTATTTCTAGCTTGCTCCTTGTCGAATTTTCTGAATTTGTGTTATCTTGGTTGTGTATAAGTCACAGTCAGAGCTAGCATGCTTATATTGCTTAATTTAAGGGGTCACAAACCTACTACTTTCCAACTGCTGCCCATCACGCTTAAAAACAATTATGAGCTAACGGCAGACTAGCTGAATTAGTTGATGTTTAACAAGTAACAAAGCGACCACTCGGGTAAACATTAATAAAGTTTGTCTCACCATTCTCAACTTTCTGCTGGCCAAGTTCTCGGGACTAGAATAGATCTCCTCCTGGACGTGGGTGAGCCATTGGCACAGCTCGTTGAACTCCGATATGAGCTGACTCAGAGACCACTGACGGTTGAAGCTCGACGTGGGGTTCAGCAAGCGCGGACCGCTGTGCAACGCAGACGAATTGTGCATCGTCAATTCGCCGTTTGCTTCCTGGAATAAAAAAACGATCTGTATTACTGTCTACCGTGATGTTATTTGACCTCCACAGTGATGGAATAATCGGTTGAAAGAAGTTACCTCCGACAGCCTTACCTAGCGACCAAAACTACGATTTCTTGAGGGATAGTTAAACAGTCGCTCACCAATTCTGCCGATGTTCTTAGCCTACGCCTTGGCAATTCGTATCTTCGTTGAACAGGAGGCAGTGTTTAGCTATGCTTTAAGTTCAAAGGTTTTTGGATCTTTCCTCTTATTCATCGATACACAGACTTGGTAAGCGGGCTATTTACAACTGGAGGCTTCAGCGCAGAATCCGTGAAACTAAGACTGATTTTTACCACCGATGGAATCTATAGAGCCGCGAATAAAACATTCAATACCCTGTCGGATCACATCAGTTATCGTGTCGGCGCACACATCCGAATTCTCCGAGACAAAGCAAAGCAAATATACGAGGCTAGGAACTCCTTAAACTCGTCTCAATCTGGTGACTTGTAATGCCATACCTATCGCTTTACAGTAAGGCGAAGATTTTTTGTACACATCAGGGACAGAGCAACACTTACGAGGCTTGGATTGGAAGGATGGGAGCTCAGCAGAAGGTCCTGCATAGAAAAGTATAAGTCCCGACCTCAGGCACCTTGGTAAAGCTACCTACAAACTGCGTGAGAGTTTATGCCAAGGAGAAATTCTTACGAACCGCAAAATTTAAGAGATATCAACAGTACATATCTTATTGATTCTTGTGAAATAAGCTTCGACAAATTAGCCTGAAGTCCAATGACACCCGAAGTATAAGCATGATTTTACAATCCAATCGTACATCGGCTGTCAGCAGTTCATCTTACATGTATTCCACCATTCTTCTTGTACATAACATCATTTTCTATACATTTTATGTTTGGATACTCTAACCCCTAATTCGAATGATTTTTCAATGTATTACTTAATATCAAAAGTACACTTGGTTTAGGTGCAAAGATTTCTTTGGACGATATTAGAGGTCCTTTCTTGTCTACCATTTTATCTGTTTAAACGAGATTATTACCTTGCATGAATCGATGATCTGATTGTCCATGATATAGTCATAGTGGTGCTGCAACAGCGGCCACAGGTCGTCGCCCGCACTGCCGCCGCTGGCTGCAGACCCCCAGCTTCGACGCCACGCCTCGCGACACGGCTCTTTCCTAAAAATATATCCAGATGCTTACTTTCAAGGTCACAAATTAATTATAACAGGGTAATATTTTGGGTGTCAGAGGCTCTCCCCATCCTTAAATGCAAACTAACCTCTCAGGCCTGTTGTGCACTATGATGAACATCGAACAAAGCGATGGCCATGAGTTCCTCCTGTTGGAGAACCCTGCTGGTTACTGTACTACCCAGTTTAATTACGATCGTTCTCGTGCATGATGTTACTTTTTTTACTTGTTTAAGCTACCGTACACTCTCCTTCTGGAAGTAACGGAGAAATGCTTTAACAAGTTTCGGTCGCAGTGTCGGAGAACCAGTAAAAAGCGAATCCCCGGCTTCCATCTTGGCCGCAACGCGTATCAACGACGCCTTTGGTGTTAAGGACATGCATAGACGGCAATGACCACTTAACATGTAGTGACCTGTCAGCTCTTCGTAGCTTCAGCTTTTAAATCTTAAAAAAATAACTGACGTTGTTACTAGTAACGATGTGTTGGAACTAACTCATTCCCAGCGGCGTGCACAGGATTATGACACTGGGTATGCGGCGGAGTACTCGGTCACAAAAACATTTTCTTTTATAGATTTTTAGCATAGCTATAGATATTAGATATACTACTATTCATGTACATCTTCTACGGCGACGCAGGCAAAACAGCGATCGATCGTCGCGGCGGAAGAAATTCTAATAAGTAAAATAACAAGTTAAAATATTATAACTACTCACTTACTTACTTGAGATTACTATATCCCGATGTAAATAAACGCAAGATTTCGGCCACCTCAAATATCTTATCCATATTTTCAACACAAACCTCACAATCAGATAACATTTTAAAAAAATCAACAAACGCACCAGTAAAAGCAAATCACTACAATTATTATAGAAACTCAGTAATAAACTGTTAAATGTACACACTTTTAAATGTTAAAATGAAAAATCTTTTAAGAAAACTATAAATAAACTGGCGCAAACAAAATAGTAAACAATGCTTATCACATGAAAAAAGTAAAATGGCCCCTGCGAAACAAAACATTTCTACTATTTTAACAAATAAAACCTTACTAAACAAAAATGCATAATGTACATAAATGATTTATTAGTCTTTTTACGTCTATTATTTTTATTCGGATTATAGGCAACGAACATTTCCGATTACTCCCGACAACTGCCGAACTTCCGTAGCCTGCCTCTGGAGTCGCGTCTTTCGATATTCATGGGTGTGTGCGTTTGCGAACTGTGCACGGACACCGAAATTACTTCACACATGCGAACAAATTTCCTGCGGAACGCGGCGGCATGCCTTGCTAGATTAGGTACATTATTTTGCAGCGCCGCTTGCTTGTCGCCAAACGTCTAGCAAACGTAATGTTTGTGTGCTTGCAAATAGGTGCTATTTATAAAATTAAAGTCATCTAAAACATAGGAACGTTTTATTAAAATATCTGTGAATGGCAAGTAAAGCACTTCATTTCTGCCTACAAGGAGCGCACGCCCCTGCTCATTCCAGATAGAGTATAACTGATTCCAAAGACATTTCACGTTCTACTTCAATTTTTAGTTTTCTAGACTATACTCCACGTACTGGTGAATAAAACTAATAAGTTCATTGTGAGTAACGGGGCGTTATAATGATACGGTTATTTTTCATTTTCACTTTATTTGATCTCAGTTTTACATTTATTTTAATATAAGTTAGATTTTATTACGATTAAAGCTTTGCGACATTTTGAAGTTCTATCAAAATTTGCTTGCAAATAAGGAGACACAACAATGTATAGTGAATTATAACACTTGGAAATTCGGGTTTTAGGTTAATTAGGCAACAGATGCATGAGTTTAGTGTTAGTGATAAAAATCACACCCCAGGTGAAGGAGTAAAGTCAGGCCAAGGTTTCAATTTACCTTTTTTTCGTGAGGCTGTGGTATGGACGTTCCAGTTGGTCACCAGGACCGCCAGGCGGCGCGGGAGCACTGCGTAACGACGACAGCGAGAAGCTGCTTTTCATTGCCGAGTGTTCGAAACCTGAAAAATTGTAAATGGAATTTTAACAACGGAAAATAAAAGGGCGAAAAACAGAGTTCCATAACAAAAAAGTCATCTTTAGGAAAAAATGCAAAAATACTTGGCAGTGTATAGCAAATGTGGCGATGCGTTAGTAGGAAGGGGAATCGTGTAAAAGTATTATCCCACATACGTATATTATATTTCACTATTTTAAATAGAACTAAATCGTAATCAAAACAACCGTAATAACATGTACTTGAAGAAGTTAAACAATATAGGGAAGATTTTTTTTAATAACACTAGGTGATAGTTATTTCCAAAAAGTCAAGGATACTTACTTGTAGACATGGTGACTTGATTGTTCGGGTACTTCTAATAAAATCAATTTACTGTTAAATCAACATTAGCGTGTCCCGTAAGCCTTTGTACTGTCTCTTCTATTTGTACTTATTGGGCCGTTCGTTTATCTCCGTTACTCTCTTAGTAATAAAGTCTAAATTGCTTCGTGTTTAAAAGAACTATAGCGACTAGATTCGTTAATATTAAAGTTATAGTTTAATAAATATTAAGTGTCAATCATGTAATCTTGAAATAAGACTCATGAATATGAAGTATGTTTTGGGTGTTTTGGTGAAACGGTCGGTGGTCACATTTTGCGTCTTAGGTGTCCCTTTTTCTCTTTCTCTTTCTCGTCGTATTCTCTTCGGTCTCCCGGGCCGGTCCTGGAAACAAGAAAAGGATTGGTTGCTAGTTGAAATATAAGTGAACCATAAACTATTGGTTCGAGGTTACATAGAAATAGTGTAAAAACAAATGGTTCAAGCGGGCCGGGGAATATCTACTCCTACAAAACTACCTGCTGCTAATTATATCTTAAAATTTCTTCTACATCATGCTATTATCAACTTTCCATATAGAGCCGTCTCTAATTGCATAAAGTTGTAACGAGTCTCATTGACATACAGCGTAATTTGAACTTTTGTGAAAGGTTTATCGGGTTTACCTACTTCATGAACGTCCTACACTACTTTCTCATCACAAAATACTTTATAATTTAACATGGCTTATGGCTTTATAGTAACAGCTTTAATCATTATCAAGATCAAAAGACATTATAGGAAATGGGAATGAGGAAGTTTTTTTTTCGCTTAGTCAAAAGCATTCTTACGAAGAAAGGTTATTTTGAACTAGATGATTCCTTTAAAGACAAGATTGCTTGGACATGAGTTTGATACATAGCTATAAGTAGTAGTAAGTGCTGTCTGAAACTATAAGTACGAAAAAATCTCTTAGAAATTTCTTGCCGCTTCTTATTCGGGAACCACCCAAAGCGATGGCATATTTTGACCCAAGTGTTTTTATAAATCAACTTCGAATCAACTTTATTTAATTCATTTCATTCATGTGTGGGACACGCTGCCACTATCATAGGAATACAAACTAAAACCCAGCGTCGTCCCAATATCCTGATGTAGTAACATCACTTTGTGTAATCACATGACATCCCGAGGGCAAGCCAGACAGACGATAGCGTAATAGGACAGCCTACTGTCGGTACCCACAAATTTCCTCTAAAAATCTACCTAGGTACACATTTGTATCCAGGGAATTAATCTATAGCTCCGACAGTCTAACGCTAAAAAATAAGTAAATAATTAAAGATTAAAGCTTAAGAAATGGATAGGTTATAGGCATCGATAGTTAATCACTGAGTTTCAAATTCAAACTCGACATTCGAGTGTTAACCATTTTCACGTTTCACCGGACAAACATGTATCTACCTATTATTTAATAGCTTTGCAATCTCATTCCCGACATGGCGCGCCCTAATTATCACAAACACTTGAAGATCTCAGATCATATATGGCCATATCAAATTTAGTCACGAACCACGATACCGCATTTCGTATTGAAATTGTAGCATTAGCGGTGGCATTTACGAACTTCCTATCTCCTTCCTCACTTCAATCGTTTCTGTCACAATGTTGCATATGATCGATTCAATTCAATATATAATCGCGATCGTTTGTTTAGCTTAAAAAAGATCTGTCAGACACAAGTACAGAGTTTTCAAACTGCACATATGAATAACAATCTCACATCGAACGCGAGCTGCGCTTTCACCGAAACAAGAATCAATTGTTTCCACCGAAGGGCGCGACGTTGAAATGGAAAGCCGACAGTGTAACGTAATTTTCTTTTATAGTTTCACACCAATATTCCGATTTACAAGACAAAACATCGAGACACGACACGACCACAGCGGCCGGAGGGTTCCAGGCGGCGATAATGCGGGCGCATAACAGTTGGTCAAGATACTTATCATATTTGTCTACGTCGTTAATAAAACATAACGTTGTTTACAATAGGCAATAACGCCCCTCACGGCGGAGAAATCCGGCTCTGATTTCTTTGCCATAAACGTGTGGTGTACGAGCAAAGTTTTAGCTTTCTAGGTCAAAGAGAAACTGGAGGGCTGAAAAGATAGACGTACTGACATATGTTATGGTAACATAAAGTTTTGTATAGGTTTAGGGGCAAACTGATTAAGGCAACCTTTAAATTAAAATAGATATAACGACAGATAACGACTAAGAAGCGCATAAATCACTACACGTAAAAGTTTTGGTAGAACTTTACTCATATTAAATATTTAAATGATTATCCTGATATCAAGACAAAACTAATTAATAAATATGAAATCGTACGCGCCCATTCTATGGTGCTGTATGTATATACACTGGTAACAGAGGCATTCCCGACTCCAGAATATTACAAGTAGGTACTTACTTCTACGAGTATAACACTCTTAGTTAGTTTATATCTTCAGAGTATCGCCGGTATCTGCAGTATCGCAGGAATTTAGTAGGCAAGATTCAATAAATTACGACAATTTGCACTGCGCAAGCGACAGAAAATCGATGCTATTCAATAGATCGATCGCTTACCGATTATGAATCGTTACGGGCCAGATAAATTGCCAAGCGATCAACCATAATGATAAATTAGAATTGTTATATTCTCACTTCGGAACCAGGACGTAGAACGAACGAGAGACGACGAGGCATCCGACGAGTCCAATGTACCGATAGTGGCACATCTAATAATAACACAGTAAAATATAAAAGAAGAAAAAATTCGACCACGATGACTCAAAAGAAAAGTGCCGACGAACGCTTTGCTATTACTAAAGTTGATTGATGACAAGAGAGAGAAGTTGATAATGATAATGACTCTTTTGCGTATCAAAAAAATTATCCACTTGAAGCATAATTCCACACTTTGTTGATTCTTATACTTAAATAAATAGTGAATGGAAAAGCTACTTTAAAAATAGTTTTTAAAGGTATAAGAGTTATTTAGGCTCATTATTAGTACACAAGCCGGGCAGTATAATAATTATGAGCTATACGATTATATTAATGAACACTAAGATTTATTTAAAGAGGAAAATATTCAGATATCATAACTGTGTGGGCTCAGTTTATAATTACATATTACACATAAAACATCACACTTAAATTTGAAAACAAGTTATTTACTTGAAGTATGGTCATTAGAGACTTAATAGATATAGGTAAATTAGTATACATATATATTAGTGCGAGTACCTACTTATAAACCATTTACCTGATAAAGACATCATAACAAGTATTACAAAAAAATATATTCCCTAACACTAACTAACAACGGTTTAAATACTTATTTAAACATAAACTTAATCCATATTAATAATAAAAAAGAGAGTGCGAGATTTTTTTTACAATTTAAAAGATAAATTGTTCTGGATGGACATAGACATTTTTGCTCAAGATGACAAAACCAAAAATATTGTACACGGAGGTGCTTTAGAATAACAAAAATCATAAACAATAAAGAAATGTTTTTTATTTACGTATTAAAAATGGCAGATACTATATTACATAAAATAATATATATATATATATATATAAGAAGTAATTGATAAATGTAAAATAGGAACAAATAAATTAAACTTTTTTTTTTTTTAAAAACATCTTATAATTCCATAACGAAAGGCATGTGAAAGATATTCGGTTAACCGGTGCTAATACTAAGATTGCCTATACAACGACACTCTAGAGTCTAGTTCAATTTGGTTTATACACGATCACACTACGAGTTGATCCGTATTACGGAAAGCATGTTTCACGTTTAGCAATCGTTTACTTTCTAATAACCCACGGATCGCTCGGAATGGATCATATTGACCCCACGTGGTATTAAACGACACAATAATGTCTACTGTAACGGTAATTGCACTTCAATTTTATGGTTAAGATAATGGTTGAGGCAGCGTCGTGTGGCAAGGCACTTGTCAACCGACATTAACTAAAATTAAAATACCTTTGCAATGGTAATGAAATTATATATTGCCACTTGTGAATGCAAATGATATTGAAATGATAGTAGAATTAATATTACGCAATAACTTCCATTGGATTACGACTAAGTTTATTTCCGAACGGTTAAATTGAATTTCCAAGAGGCATTTGAAGAATGATAAGTTGTGGGAAATCAAATTAATTTAAACAATACTACAAAAATCGTAATCTCATCAACACAAACGATGATTGAACACGAAATATAGCAATAGAACAAAACGGTGCAAGAATAAAGTCATAAACAAATAACAATTCAAGGTGATAAATGATTTATTGGATTCATGGTACGAAGAAAGTAAATTACAACTTACAATATTAACCGCGATTACCGTGCGAAATCATAAGACGAACAATACAACGAACATCAGATCCGGAACTTTCTCCAAACAAAAAAATGAATACTGAAATAATTGCTTTGAAAATTAATTTAAAATTTAGTTACCATACCCACCATCGAGCTAACAATCTCTGAATGGGCGGTGGCAGCGCGAGTCGTACATAAGACACTGAACAATACCCAAGCATTGATATTTACGAACACACGGAAGTAGGTGTCGTTGAGGGTAATATTATGTTGTGGAAAATGGCAAATATTCGTTTGTTAATAAGTAATAAGTTGAGTTTAGACATCAATAATTCTCATCTACTGACACAGTCGACCTACAATAACATCTCAATACAACTTTTTACACTTCTATTTAAAATGATAACGCAATATTTTATATGCATAAAAAGTCATTTAACTTGTAGTCAATCTTGCAACAGAATATAAGTTACAAACATGTCTGTAAAATTTTTGCATACATTTTTTTTTATAATCATATTAATTTAAATTGACACAGATAAATGATGTATCGAATATCCATCACCACGATTTCATATATAATTAGCGACCTGTTCCGACTTCCATATACATATTCCTTATACATATGTAATCTATACTATTTATATCCGGAATATTGTTATTCCGGATAGAAAACTTTCATAATGGTAAAAAATTTATTCAAACAGTTAATGTTGTCACCAAGATTAAACTTCGTAAATGTATATACACAAACTCACAAAATTCGCACACTTACATTATAATATTATTATTTATTTAGCTAGTAATTTTACATGCACCATAATTTTATAACAATTTCAATTGAAGTTATCAACAGACAGTAACAATTGACTAATTAATAGAATATGATCAAAAATTCCTCTCGCAGCGTCTTCAGAGACATGTTTAATGTTCATGTCCGAGCTGTGTGTATGTGTCCAAGGAACGTATGTTGGCCTGTCTGTGGAATGGTTGGATCTGACAAACGAGATATTGTAGACTACATGACAATTGCTACGCGAAACTACAACATCCTGCGTCGTTTGTAAGCAGCTAACAACTAGACTGTATTCAGTTTACGCGTTAGAACCTAAGGCTATGGCACATTTTCGAGTAAGCTAAACGTAGCAACTTTTAATTACATTTACCATCGAGATAATACAATATCCATAGTAAGGGCTTTCAAACGTCTATTCGAGTAAAATTTACAAATGTGAAAAAAGGTAAGATACCGAATGCGATGGGAAAAATTAGCCACTGAAGTTTGGAAGTATTAGAATTTGGTGATTAAATCGTTTGTCCAATATGTAAATCATCAAGTTTCTCACACAGTCCTCACTATGACATAACTTCTTTAATGTTATTATTTCTGACCAACTACATACATTAAAAACAAATTCATCCTTGTTTCATACAAAACTTTAGTGTTAACTTATTCAACTTTGAATAGTGTTTTTCCAAATTTTATGTTCGTACGTGAATATAATTTGAATAAAAAAATTTAACCAAAATCGAAACTTACCGATAGCTGTCGAGATTGTACTTACACTATAAACTTTCTTCACGATTACTATTAATAACGGTGTTTTCTAACCGCATCACCATAGTACTAATATTTATTTTATGGATAGAATAATACACAAATTTGCTTTTCTTCACTCTGTTAGTTAATAGTCTTTTAGACATCTTGGACTCCTCTGAAACCGTATGTCAATACCCTTTATGTAACTATAGAGCTTCTTAGTACACTCGAAGAAGTTGACATGTCTTGTTCTCTGGTTTTAAAAAAAGGCTTACATATTGCTAGCTAGGTAGTTCATGTTTTATAAATAACATAATGGTTATAACTAATACTGGACTAGACTGCAACTTAATTTTAATATGGGATTGTTATCAAGCAATAATTCATAATAAAGAAAAGTGGCCCACTATACGAAATACTTAACATAAACAAACAATGTGCAATACAAATATTTCGTGAACAACTTCCTTTTCTTTCTGTCCAGAACGGTACATACCTATAATACATATAATATGCGAGTGTTAATAAAGAAATAAGCAAACATTCTAATACAATTCATTTAGTAAAAGAAAGTAAGTATTTTTTTATAATAATTGTAATATGATCATATCACTTCTTTGTATATGTTCCGTGGTCCAGAAATAATCCATGAAAATATAATATGCTAGCGGCGTGTCACGACAACGTTCGGGATCAACAATAAATAATATACACGTAATAAATAACCGGAATAATATAATAACCTATAACTGATAAAATCATTTTTAAAATAGGTGCCGTCGTGGTTCCGGAGATACTTTCCGCAGAAACAAAATCTCGCAAAATTCGTACCCTCTCTATATAACTTTAATATAAATATAGATTTGTATTAGTTTTTATAAATAGAACAATAATATTATGTAAATGATACTAACAATTGTGGAAGCAAAAACGTGTAGATTCGAAAATATTATCATAAGAGTCTTTGATCAAGGGAGAAAATATGTAAAGTCTCATCACAATAAACTGCACGTCGTCCGTCAGGTCGTTAAATGAAAATTAAAACATCAATAAATAAATTACTTTCGTTACTACTATTGACGTAACGATAGAAATTAAAATATTTCCTGAAGAAGTCAATAGCCTTAGAGTATCAAACTATTAAGTTGCGGGTAGCCACCGGCTGAGGTCAGCGCGGGACCGATCGTCGTGGAGATCCTTGGGGGAGGCCTATGCCCAGCAGTGGGCGTTGTCCAGCTGAGGTGATCATGATGATTGTATCAAAAGGTTTTGCAGTCTTATGCAAGTCAATCATAGAGTAAGCAACAACCAATTTGAGATTTAATAAACTGATGTCAAGAGAACATTCATCTTTTACTTAAATAAATCAATATAAAATCACTGTACCATTAGTGCCTAACGAACTTAATTAGTTAGTGAACATTCGTATGATAAGGTTTTGAAACATGAGTTTCGCCTGCAAGATAAGTGCTATAATCCAATCAAGTCTCTTATTAGATATGCTACATGTCGTCCTTTGTAGTATTTTTTTTTTAGAATGTTTTTTCCACTAGTGGTTTAAATAAAAACAAACCGTAGGTAATGGAAACCAAGCTTAAGACGAGGTTAGATTCTGTTAAAAAAAACTGTCGAAATATTGCTTTGAAACTTGTAGACATTACCAAACTTATAATGGCACACTGACAAAAGGAAAAACTTCATTCAGCTGAGACCCAATCCTCAACTACAACCACGTAATTACAGAGAGATCAAAGGGAGGATGGATAACACGGTAACACGAACCGTTCGTTGATACAGGTGTTCTGAGACTAATGTTGTATTTTACAAAACGGTTTAAATGTTTAATTTCTTTTATTAGACTATGAAATATCGATTTAACGAAATTAAATAAAACAAAGACTTAAGAACAGACATGGAGTTTTAGCGATTGGTACTTTCAGACTAACTACTAAAATATAAAAATGTTTGAAATGTTAAATAACAAATTTTTTTAGAAGACCAAAATAATGAAAAATATGGCCAATACAAAAATAAAGCCTACAGTCCGGTACTAAAAGTTATTACTGTAAAACCTTTTTTTCTTGAATCACCCTTTAACACAATCAACGGCGTCACGAAGCACTTGTAATGCAAGACGAATCCTGTGCCGATGATGCTCACAAAAACTGACTTTTTGTGGAAAGTAATGTAGGGTAAAATAATTGACTCTGTTCTGGTTGAAATAACTTCGAAGATTACAAACTCTTGCCCTAATGTCTTCGGGGAAGCGTCATTTGCCCAAATCACTCAAATTATAAAACGGAATTTGAATCGAAATACAACACTATGTCCCATTTAAAACTGTCCAAAACTATTATGACTTTTTCCTAAAAACAAAATCCATATTCTAAGGACTGTATAATTTTATACAAATAAACATGTTTGTGATATGTAATAATATTGTAATAGTGTTGCCGAGATTAAATGGAAAGAAATATATACTTAATAAGTAAAGATGATTTTAAAATTAAATCTTCATAAAATCGTACCAATCTCCATTCTGGTATAAACGCTCGCTCGCTTATGAAACTTCATATAATTATTATAATAATGGTGCTAAATCGTATGAAAAGCACGCATGAATAAACTTAAGTCATAATCAATTCACCGACCCTTCCATTGCTATCTCTAAATATCCACTTCCTTTCCCTAAACGTAAAGCAATCAATCACTGCTATAAATTTTAAATTAGGTACGATAAATAATCATCCAATTATTCAATATATAGCGTGTCCAAAGGGCAACGTGCTTTGCATGGGTTAAAAATTGAACCTCTTCCAAACATAATTGGTAATTACTTTCGCTTTCAGCCAATACATTATGTCATAACTGCATAGACTGCTCGAAATATGTTGGCCATATCTTTATTAGTCATTCGTTTTCTTTTGAACAGATAACATCACATTCATATCGATGCACAGAACCATTTACATATAAGTTATACGAAGATCGAAATTAAACATAATTCAAGACATCCCGTAGAAATTTCGTCTCAATTAAATAGGATTAGTTTCACGTGTTGAAACTACGTGCGAGTGTAATAGATGAATTTGATAGACACAGATTGATAAGTTTTGCTTTTTGATGTAAGAAAAAGTAATACACTGTACTGGATTTACTTTACACTTTCAACGTTATTCAGAAAAAGTGATTATTCACGCTTCCAGTACTAAGATTCGTTTGGGAAGTACGATATTTCTGTTTTATCTATTCTAGACATGTTAATTTAAATTCCTAGTTACTTTGAATTTAATAGTTATCAATTATTATTTCACGTTGATTACATGGTTGTGTGTAACAAGATTAATGTTTTATTTACTTACAAGTGGTAGGACCGATCTCCAAAAGATTATTCTCAACGATTATCAACACAAATAGCTCGAAGCTAAGTCACTTAACAAAGTTTAATTTGTAGGTGTAGGCCACTAATAATGAATATGAGTTTATTGCCCGACAAGAAAATAAAAATAGTAAAAATTTCACTTTTAAATATCCTAACATAATTTACTTAAATATTTTAATGAATTACGAAATAAATGTCAGGAATGTCTGATGAGATAAATTAAAAAGTGGTTTATTTATAAATATAAGGTAATTGATTCATGATCACTCGATGTATTAAATTATTTTAGGATATTGGGGCTTCACCCATTCTAGGGAATAAGGTCCGAGTCAACCTTCCGTACTTATGTTGCACCCTGTTAAACAAAGAATAAAACAATGGGGCTTTGTACTTGCTTTCGGAGTTCGATGGAATCTGTACAACCTAGATCAATCCCGACTAAACATGTATTTAGCGGTAGCATTCTTCACCTTTCTGGTTGGGTAGTACACTCTTTTTTTAGAGGAGCATTTTTTTTATTATTTTCGGGTGAAGTCGGAGAACCAGTAAAAAAGAAGGTGCCCAGTTTTTTTTTTCGATGATCTTTACGAACGTCCGTGGGTGGCGGCTTTCATTGACCAACGATGACCAGTCTACTAATTTTTCGGCTATAAACATAACATATTAAATAAAAAACTGGTATATATATTGCAGTAGGTACTGATTAATTATGTAAACCAAATATATCTCTTATGATTTTAAACTAATGCCATTGCGGAAATCATCCATTTTATTAATTAACGGGTACTCACGAAACATATAAATAAAACGTACCGTGAGTACCCATTACATAATAAAAAATATATATCTCTGTTACGATGACTGAACATTTTAATGTTTCCCATAAGTTAACAAACCCCGTAACCGGAAATATTTAATAACTGAACAAAGAAAAGTAAACGATGAAATGAAATATGTATCTTGAGCGAGAAAACACCTGGCGGTCAGAACAGCTAAAGCTTAATTATAAATTCTCACACGCAATGCAGTTCAAACACATAACTAAATAATGCACATTGTATGTCATATCTAGCTTGAAAAACCTTATGCTGCGTGTATCGAATTCAGTTTTGGAACGGGAAAATAACACAGCCTATAAGGTGATAACTGGATAATTATCTTCTTATGAATTTAATAGTATTTGTAGTAGAATCAAAACAATAAACTCATAATATAAATGGAGAGTGCGAATTTTGTGATTTTGTGTATATGCGGAAGGTAATCTCCGCAAACACAGTACCTATCTGAAAAATTATTTAACCATTTGAAAGATACATTATTCCAGATTGAGATAGGCTATACGTATTGTGGCGGCCTAGAATACTCCCCCCCCATCCCATGATGGTAGAAAAGGGTGTCGTAAGAGGCGACAAAAGCTAGCCTGCTTGGTGGTAGGGCTTCGCGTACGGATTATACTATCAGTATAATTATTAAGTTATTTTTATTATTAGTGGTATTATTATCTTTCCGTGAAGACTGCCTGGCTAGCTACCACCCTCCGGCTTGAGTCAGCCGCCAAACGACTTGTCGTGTTCCGGCTGGGGGCTTAAGAGCCAAATACATTATATCTTACCTTCTCATTTCCTGGCCGAAAACGCATCAGTGATACATTTGTTCTTGTTGATGTCCATGTGCTACGGTGACCATTTACCATCAAGTGGCTTGTCTGCTCGTTTGTCGGCTTTTAATATAAAAAATATATATACGCTCGTAAAAATAACCTAGAATAGTGATGATATTCACTTTGTTTTGTACTATTCAAAGATAGGTGTATATTATATCTACTTAATATCTACTGAAAAAGATAATTGTTTAATCCGAACTAAGTAGGAGCGAGCCACTAGTCAATATTAAAGAGATATCATTAAATTATGATCAGTCGAACAGAAATCTTAAAATAAATTCTTCGTAACATCACCCAGCCCAGCTCAATTGGAACTCTCTTTACAACTGATTTCACTTTCTATCTATGTACATTGTCATAACACGAAACACGAATGTTTACGCGAAATAATATTTGTTCAATGAACATCGCACCGAGTATCGCTTTGAGCGTCATACAAAAGAACCTGACCGTTCCATTCGACAAAAACTTTACGATTATCTAATATCATATTATGCACTCACCAGATTTTGTATCTTAGCGCCTTGTGATAAAGATGATAATAAGTTAAAGATGGCTTGTCTTGATAATTGTTTGATCTGAGTAACCGATGTTTACTTTCGTTCAACAATGAGCGATGTGGTTGGTAAGGCGTGTGGACAATAGGAAAAGATAATTTGCTAAATGAATAGATTAAACATTTGTCAGCCATTTGCCATTTGCCTGGCACTAATCTTGAACTATGTTTATCACTCTTAAACTGCCAGTTGTCGAAGCCTTAATTCAACAGGCCCGTTATATTATTTAGTTAAATAGAGACACCATTAATTCTCATTGATAATAATGATATTAAAGTAATAAACAGCAATGTCAGATAAGTGGTTTGAACGTAGGTCTTCCGCACAGGAGGCTCGTCGAGTTCGAACCCGGCATGCACCACTAATTTTTGAAATTACATTCGTATTATTAATTAATTATCAATTGGTTCATCAAATAAAAACATAGTGAGGAAACTTGCATACTTGAAAGTTCTCCATAATAATAATAAATATATAAATAAACAATATTCCCAAAGGTATGTGAAATGTACCAATCCGCATTTGGATAGCGTGGACCATGGCCTTAGCCTCTGCCATTGTAATAGAAGACTTGAGCCCAGTAAAAACAAATTAACTAACGATAATGAATCATCATCGGTGAAGAATGAATAAGCATCAGCTAGCATAAGTATCATTCGAGAAAATTACGATGTATAATCAATTACTTCAATTACATTACTGCCCAATGACAATATAAATACCGCTGGCTTTTAAAATAAGTAACTGTTGTTTCCAACCACTCGGATTACCGACTGCGCAACCGACGTCAATCCCTTGTCCGATGTCAATCTCAACTCGATCACTGGCACCACCAAACGGCTACTATCGACAACAGACTATTTTAATCAATATACAATAATCTAATCAAAAGAAAAACTTAGATAGGAATTATTAAAAGATTCGCAAAAAAATTGTTCTGAATCCATTGTACTGTTCTGAGAAGTCGTTTTCAGATAGTAATATGCTTTGAGTTACATCTGTTAATGACGTAATTATGACGTATTACGAATTTAACATAAATAGTAGATTGTTTACCAAAGAGTTGTTTAGCTTTAAGCAAATCTTAAAAATAGACCAAAAACACATTTTCCAAAAATGATTTCGTTCTTCTTGTATTTTTCCATCGAATGAAATTAATATATGCTTTGATATATTTTTCACGGGATTTCGTAGGTAAAAGACTTTGTATCTATCACATTTTTAGCGTCCGATACAATGTTCTCTGACGTTAATATTATACTTACATTCTCACTACTTGACACTATTTTTTATAAAACGAAGTTAAATTTGAATTACAGACAATATAGTCAGTCGAGTAAACAAACAATTACGGACGAAGGCAGAATGCATTTCACGTGCTTTTTTAATTCATTCACAAACTTTTTTTTTTACTTTGGTTCGCGCCGTTATCATACAGCCTATTACTCGGTCATACAATGTTCGTGATTGATCTTTTTAGTAATTGGAACTTTTACTAACAATATCCATATTTCAAATTCAAATCATTTTTCCTCCCTAGGGATCAAAGAGCTATTTTGCCCCCTGTTTACGAAGAATAAACTAGCTCTTTTCGAATAACTGTAATAAAAAATAAATTAGTTTGTGTAGCAATTATTTTACAATGATTATATCGGGCCCATGGCCCCATATTAAAGATACAAGCCTGAAGTTTTTTGACACTTCAATCAAGTAATTCATTTGTTCTGAGATGAATAGACGTAGACGTAGGTACGTGCAACATTAGTCAATTATCTTTTGTTATAAGTAGTAATTAATAAGATTCATAATCTATCATTTTCGTGTTATAATATAATAATAATATAATGTACTATTTGTAACATATACGGCGCTCATAGTCCAACGTTTTGTGTCGATTTTGAGTGATCTACGGAGTTGAACAACATCAGGCGCTGTCCGGCTGGGAATGGATAAGCGCTAGTGACGAAACTTCTTGAACGCTTCCGTGCTTCGAAGAATTATCGTCCTGGTTGTTATCGTTGGATAGCACGTCCTGTCGCAGGTCGTCAACGAACATAAAAACTTCCGTCACTTGAATTAGCCACTAACCCCTTCTCCAGCGATCCGCACTGGAGCAGCGTGCCAGAGTACGCTCTTATCAGTCATGAGAAAAATCCCATGCCCCGAAATGGGTCATTAGTGGTTTAAAGCCACGGCCACTGTATATAATCGATTTAATATTCTTATATTAGCAAATTTTTATGCTTTATATGTTTAATTACGCCTTTCAGGTTCAATCGATACAAATATTGACAAAAACATACTTTCGAATGTACAATATAATAAGATATCATTTATTTGTAAATATTTATTATTCAACAATGAATTATGCATAGCTAGCCAAGACAAAGTTAAGACGTTATAGACGTGACTGATTTATTTAGAGAGCACATTAAGGTGTAGACGGTTCAAAATGGCAAGGTTTTATTATTATTTCTAGGTCCGCGATGATAAAATACAAGTAAATGTCATTGTTCAGTTCTTGCGCACTAACGGTATTTATTACAAGAGGCGATAGACATCACAATCGCTGGTATTTACAATTACAGGTATTTCAACGACCCGTCGCCAAATCGCGTGACGATTGCTTTGAGACACGCGACCACTGTAGAATTTAAATTAGCTTGTAGCTATTACAACTTTACCAAATCAATTTTACAGGCAAATAAGGCCAATCTATACAAATACTCTAGAGAAAGCGACTTTGTGATTTTGCGTGTATGGCGATTTACCTATTTGAATTTTTTTTTTTTTACTATTTCAATTATATTATTACGAATGTACATAGCTGGAGTCATGATGATATTCATTTTGTTTTATGCTATTTAGAGATTAGTATGTATTATACCTATTTAATATCTACTAACATTGGTAATTATTAAAACTAACCAAGTCGGGACGCGCCGATTGTACGCGCTAAAATGCAACCTGTTCCCCAAAAGCGAAGAACCGAACGGTTTATTTCCACAATTGTTTGTAATCTAGTCCTTTGTTATGGTTCATCTGCTACAGTACTTAAACCGTTTCAAGATACAAATAACATTGCTAAGCAGTTCGTGGTGGGGACGCACTAAGTTAAGGAAGTAATTTATAATTTGTTATACAACATTTATGCAAACAAACAAACTGTACAGCTGATGTTCACTTTGTTAATAATCATTAATGCTCAAGAACATCAGGAAGTTAATTAAAATAATATTTATTGTACTAAAGCACATTAAGCTTAGCTTCTTGCACTTAACTTCACGTAAAATACATACAAAAATCTAATATAAAAAATACATTATTTAGTTTATTGCATTACAATTGTTATTAATGCCGATACCTATGCGGCATAACCATCAGATCTAGTATAACTGTACAGCTTCAGTGATCCAACTTATATACCGCTCGATAGAAATGCTTACATTGAGTAATTAAACATCCATTTGAACGAGTGACCAATCGCAACGACCGAGCAACGACATTCTAACAACCTAACAACAAATGGGTCGATCAGAGCATGAAGACATTAACAACGCACAATAGTGTTGACTCGACAACAATCCTATACTATTCAGCATCGAATTAGATACGTGAACCGTGACGACACCGCCTTTTGATTGCTAATAAAGTTTCACTGGGCCATTGACGCCATTCTACAACGAATGCATTTCGAGCATTAACAACTAATACAAAATAATAATGTTACGATACGACCAAACACATCATCAGTTGATTAAACTTTCATTTAGAAGTGTACTTGGAACTTCCATGACATAGTTATATTATATGCATACTAGCAAACTGCCCTCGCTTTCCTTCAGAAAAACTACGCCATACTCTTAGAAATACCACCTGCATTGTTTTAGGACTTTGTTTATTGTTTTATGAATTACAAATTACAATATTGATTTATAACTTTTTTTTATTTATGGGCAGATTTCAATAAAACAAACTAAGATTTAAGTGATGCTTACTGCAGTACATTAGTGAAAACCGGAACGAAATCGGTTAAGCCGTTTCTGAGATCAGCGCGAACAAACGTACAGATAAACAGACAATAATTCAACCAACTATTGTTTTGTATTATATTGCGTTAATAAAGGTCCCTAATATTGTTTCTTCTCATATATCCTTCATGTACAGAAAGCGATCGGTTAGAATTTTAGTACATGGATAGAAGATAAATTTATACACAAAATGCGTCAATCGGATTTATGTAGTTTATAGTCTAACAGTACACCAGACAGAAAAGTGTTGCTTTCTCGAGAAAAAAATCTAGAATCAAAAGTAATTTTTACAAGTTGCTTCATGGGAGGCATAACAAAAATCATCACGAGGTATAAACATATCACCGCCACCACACCTGTTTCTCTTTAAGAAAAGTTACAAAAAACTTAAAATTAAAATCGAAACATCGTAACAACTTATTACTTTAAATTAAGAACGAATATTTACTTGAATTCATTATACTTTTTACAAACAACAATGAATCCGTAAACACACATTCATAACGAGATTTCATCTATGATTCTTTGTGAATTTTAACAATGAGTGGTAAAGGATACTGCAGGTACATCGATTTAGAGTAAATCTTATTTAAAATGGTGACACAATTGTAAATGAAACACAAACACTACAATCGTAAGTACCGGTTACAGTTAAAACGTGTAATATCTGCGATAATATAAGTTTAAAATCATACGGTGACATAATTTTAGCAACACCGGCGGCATTTAACTAACGCAGTTACTTGATGTCGGTAATAAGATTATGCAAGAATGTTCATGTATTCAACTAACACTGACGGCAGCCAACATACCATCTTATGAGTAGTATAAAATAATAATATTACTATTTCTGAAAACGGGCCGTTTGAATTAGCTTTGGATTTATGAATGTCCATCAGGCGACAAAGACCACTGTCAGGTGGCTCATTAATCCGTTGGCTATTTACATTATAGCGATAAGAAATTCGTTAAATTTTTAACAAAGTCAATCGTTGGTTAAAGTAAACCTTCTGCAATAGGTATAATTAAAGAACAAAAAATTGACCTGCAGGTCACTTTGATTTCGAATCAACACATACATTGTTAATACAACAAGAAGTACTAGAATACCGCTGCTTTTTAACACTTAGATAAAAACACAGTAGCTACTTGGATGGGTTTTTAATGGAACTTCCATTGCCGAATCATTCATTGTTGGTACGATCAATTCTTGAATTACTAATGTTTGACAGATCTTCATAGCAACTACACGTATGAATTCTACAAATGTTTACGCTCATTATCATTCCGTTCACACTAACATGACAACTTCGCAACGTGAGTCATGTTTTAACAGCGTTTGTCATCAACACGTTGCTAGTTGAATACCTCAAAAAAATCAATGTAATAAATCCCTATATATATATATATATACACAAAAATATACCAGTCAACGGTATAACTAACAGAGGCACAAGTATTTGTATCTAGAGACTATACATTTAATAAGAAGTAAGCGTCTCACCTTGATAATGAATGTTAAGAAATCATCGCCGGACGTATACCGTTAATATCTAATGGTTTCCATAAAACAGAAACTCACAATGAACAGACAATTGGAGAAACAAGACGGACATCGCAGCCCCGAACATTCATCAGAGTTTAACGACACTTCACATAAAACATCCGGAGCCACCTCGACAGCGTTGAAATTTATTTCATGGTGATTTCATGCTTTGCCCCTTCAACATCATCCAATGAGAATTGCTTTCTCTCAGCGCCCTTTAAACACTGACCCAATAAAACATTCATAGATGAAACAAAGCTATTCCGCCTTGTATAAACACAAGCCCATTTGAATAATGTATCAGCGTAACTTAAATGAAATCTCAAACTTCTTTTAGTATTTATCCTCTTAACAAAATAAGATAGTACCTATTCCTTTGACCTTTTTGTAAAATACAACAATTCAACCGTAACCATAAATACACAAGTTTTCAATTTTCTTCCGTTAGCTGTAAATCAGTTCGATTATGTATTTATAATATACATTTTACGTGATCAAGAACTAAGAATCTAGTCTATGTGTGTATATACATGCTATACACGATATGCAATAGGTGGTAGCAAGTCTCAGATGCATGAATCACCACTGGCCACAGCTATTTCATAACAACAGAGCCGTATCGTGATTCACGACACAATGTTATTTATAACACAAAAACAATCATCTATATAAACTTATTGTAGCTTGAAAACGGAAGCCTATTATTATTAGCTAGAATAGGGATTAGTATAATGCTTAAACCATTGCAACTTAGTGTTCTTGTTAGATCCGAATAGTACCAAAAGTTAAAAGGTTCAAGAATAGACACCTATAAGGTAATACAAGAGAATTAGTACCAATCACAATCAAAGAAAATATAGCCCGTGGAACGATAAAAACAATGTTTAAAGATAACGTTAAAGAACCTGACACTTTTTTTAAATGAAGGTGAAGCAACAGCGTGGCCAGTGTCAGATTGCAACAGGTCCGACTTCAAAACGCATCTTCAAACAGCGAATGCCATAAAGGACATCCGACACCGCTGGCACAGTCAGCTAACAACAGAGTAAATTCATATTTAACTGAGTTTTCAGAGCGAGTAGCGTTAATTTACCACGGTACGGATTCTAGCAGCAGAACGCTTGTATCGTTCTGCGGTTAAGTCGAAGATGCGCCCGTTATGCTACAGATATGAATGCTAAAGAATTTTCCCAGAGGTCACGGCCGTTGATTCGGAATAAAGATTTTAATTGTTTTACGAAAACTGTGCTTTGTTTAAGTACAATTTAAGACTACTTAAGAGCGGCAATTAAAATATTTTGACATGACATTTCATACTGTTATAACAAGATTTGGTGTAAAATGTTGAGAAGTAGGCGAAAGATTTAAAAGCAGGATACGAAAGAACTGTTATTTGGACTAAGACTATAAATCTTATTACTTAAATAACTTTTCGAAGTGTAAATAAAATATTAAATTTGGGTGGCCGAATGGTTATCTAATCTACAATCAATCACAGGGCGATTGGAAACCGTTGCCATCAATGTACCGTACATTTATTATGTTTGATTCTTTACCTACTTATTGAACCGTTAGCGAGAGAACACCGGAATACGAATGAGTATTCACATTCTGAGGTAAGACATGTAAATTTTTGTTACTGGAATGCCGACCATTGAATCCCATGAAGTAAAAAACACGATTCTTCAATATCATCGTGATACTTTCGAAACTCACAGGAAAAATATTTGTATTAAGCCAACGAAAGAATGCATATATCTAGATATATCACGAAGTTTTTTATTATGGTTTAATAAATTAGCAAATTATTTTAAAGTTAATTTAGAACCATTACGAAAATATGAGTGAGGTTACTGTTGAAATATAGAAAGACACCGTAAGAAAGAAAGCTCATACAAAAACATGTAAAAACAAGACAACTCACAAACCGTCATGCATACCATATGGGGGTGAATGTTCGTTCGACTGACAATGAAAATACATATCATCACTACATACATCCTATTTCTTATCGTAGACAGTTTCACACGAAATGTTTCACATAACATAAAAGTTAATGATGACATGTGATACATGTTTATTTCAAGAAAGTGATGAGCGTGCTATCATTTACCAATCAAGGAATAAAGTACGACTACATTAAAATATACTTCAGTATTATTGGTTTCTCCACACCTGTAAATTGTATCTATGGTCAAAGTATTTTCCTTTAATTATAAATAGGTAAGCATCGTTGAATATTCTAAAGCTATTATAACTGTATTTTGTGGAAGGTACGGTCTGGACTATATTTCCTAAATGATGATGATACCTTATACATACATGTCGAGCGTATGCGTGTGCGTTTCAGATACGATCCCTGGAATCATTTAGATCTTTATTATGAGTTATTTGTGTACTTATCAACTCGTACTATATATTATATTACTCGTTATATATATATTCGTATTAATATTATATACGTATAAATAAATGTAATGGAAAATTTATCTTACATCTACAGGGTTTGGGGTGTTCTAACACCCCCGCATTAGATATACACGATGGTAATTTAACTTGTTATTCCTTATATGTACATATATGCCAGCCCTGTAAGCTATAAAAAGGGTTTACGGTAGTGGATGTATTGATGCTCGTATCTATATAGATAAGTCTCATTAACACACAATACTACAATATGTTCTAGTTTACCGTTCATACTGTAGTTGCCTTTACGTAAATAAATCTTCGATCAGTCATATTAACATACAAAGATATAACAACGCCAACAAAAACAATCAATACTCCATCTGGTTTAGCCATTGATGTCGGCTGTTGATTTACGCGGAGTTGCGTTGTGACAATTAACATTTGTGATGCGTTCGTGGAATCAATCACCAACAGTGGAACCAATTGGCATTGTGGGATTCTTGTCATGAGGTTAACTGTGTCCATGGTCTAATGACTGTGAGCGACCTACTAATCTATATTTAATTATGTGTTCAGGCTAGAACCATTCAATGCTAAAATCTTCATTTGAACCTAGATTTACTATTGTGTAGCACTAGGTACCTACTTTCGTATATTGCAATTTAATCATAGGTAATTATGAAACATAACATCCATTAACAGTTATTCATCCGTTCATATATTGCATAATTGTAATTAGTTTGAAATAGTTTTGAATGGAACTTGGTTCGTAACGAATGCTGTCACTCAGTATCGCCAGGCACAAAAGCATCAATATGAAAGATTCTATCAAACGGATTACGTACAAGTAAACTCACAATCAACATTAATACCGACGCAAAACAATTCACGGGAGATGTAAATGCAACATTCAACATTGTATTTACTACATCGGCAATCGAAGAACACGTACATATTTGCTATCTGCTCAACTCCAATTGGGATTTTATACTTCGATTATGTAAACATTCGAACCTTCATTTTATAGTTGCATTATTGTTTAGATAACTAGAAACTTGAAATTATTTTATATTTACGTAACACAACAAATGTTATTTGGAACCAAAATTGCAGTAAATCAGATATTTAATCTAAATATTTAAGCTGTTGTATTGTGTATAAATCACAGACGACCAAGTGATCTATCTGATAAAAGTCACCTCGAGACATTATTTAAAAAGGAAAATAATAAAGAATCTTCTTTTGATTTTTGGGATTTTTATCTGCCTATCAGTCTGTGTTTCTAACCATGAATCACACTGAACATGAAATCACTGAACAGATTTTGATGACACTTGGCATATTAGTAACTTAGGTCATTATATAATCTTGGATACTTTTTAGTAAATAACAAATAATAATAAGAACAATAAAAAATAAAGTGTCTGGCTGTGGATATTATAATAAATTATATGTTACTGATTTAAAAAACTATAAAAAACTACTCTTAAAATGATTCGGCTGCCATTTCTAAACGTAAGATTAGCGCCTTGTTTTCGGTAAATTATAAATATAACATAAATAACATAAAAGAAATAAAGATACATGAAACGAAAAATAATCATAGGAATTAATGTTCTAAGCAACTAGTTCAAAGTAACCAAAGGAACCAAAGACGAATATCTGATATAGTCTCAGTTACACAGACTACTCAAAGAAGGTTGCGTTTAACTTACATCAACTGTAAACGTAACCTATTGTCAAAGCTGTTTATTGTATATAGGGTGTGGTGTATGTTTAGGATTTTCATCGTCTTACACTTTATGAGATCGGTTGAAAGCCGGGATATATTATTATTACTATGACGAATTAAATTTTATATTGTCGAACTTAAGCAGCAGCACATTCGTGCAATTCATTGCGATGAGCCACCGTGGAATTCTGTTTGCCGCGGTGTTAAAGGCAGGTGGTATAGAAGCGCTGATATAATTTACAAACATCAACGTACGGCCATGGAACAGTAATGCAAGCAATTGTGTAGAGCGAGATCCTCGGACTCATGCTGCGATGACGTCACGTACAATCACTCCGCCAGCTGTTGCATGCCGTCATCCATCAGTCGCACGAGCTCAAAAATGAGCCTTGGCACTCGATCTTTACGCACAACTTAATTGGTCATATCGAGCGGTATATTGTGTTTTCGAATGTCACACATAACATGTTATGTCATCGTATTGTGCCTCGTGTAATAGGTAAATGTTTTTCAAGATCATCACACATACAGATCAATTCTGTACCGCCCAGTAAAAGTATCTCCTTACTAAATCGGCGTAAGTCGAGGAGAAAAGCATCATGTCGGTGTGACACTACCAACGACGCCTGTCGTACGACTGGATCTCATACACCTAACGAGGTTTAGGAGTTGATTTTCCAAAAACTTAGAAACAGGTGGTTCATTATTTCTAACCAGAAAGCCAAATACTAATTTCATAGAACTTACTTCATCGGCATTTTCAAATAACCTCTAATTTTCTATTTTCCTCCGTAGGGGTTAATTTTCCAAAGACGTTAAAACATATTTTTTTTTATTTGTAACCAAAAAGCTAAATACCAAGTTTCATAGTGCTTACGTCAAAATCAGGCGATTTTAAAACAAACTCTTAATCTGTATTTAATCGCCTTAGGGGTGGAATATCAAAAAATCCTTTGTTGATCCCTACGCCAAAACAAAAAACCTATTGTCCAAATTTCACGTTTCTACCTTCAGTAGTTTATTTTAGGCTCTGCGATGATAAATAAATCAATCAGTCAATCAGGATATGTATTTTTATGTGACTATATTTATTTTGGCTTGAGAGCCACTACTTACACTGTTTCTTCTTTTTTTCTTGGCTGACAACGCACCAATAATACCTTTGATGCTACTAATGTCTATGGGCGACGGTGACCACTTACCATCAGGTGGCTCGTCTACTCGTGTGTCGGCTAACATAATAAAAATAGATAGATTACATGAGAGCAATGTTGCAGCCAAAGTAAAATAAGTACATATATTATAATATTGATTTAAACAAGTTACGAGTAGGTGGTATAAGCCTCTCGGCGCGTTGCTTTCCGCCGCAAGGTAATATCGGCAAGTTTGCAGGTTATCTAAACACTAGCCTGCAAACGGCCTATGTCACGAAACGTTGCGATTATTAATTATAATGATGGTATACTAATACTTAATTACTTCTATGAATGAGATATGAAAACAAATATTTTCTAACAGTCGACAGAATATCTATTAACATTTTATAAGTGATAAATAAACAATAAGCATAAGAATATTTAAAATAATTCTGTCAGTCAGAAGATGTCGAGATAATTACACTATGTTACAAACATACCATGATAATTATGGCTTGTAGACAAACAAACGCTTTAAATTAAATCAGTCAACATGTCAAACAAAGTGATAATATAATTAATGCACAACGTAAATGTAATGGTTTCACTAACTACATGATATGTAGCGTAGATATCGCTGGCCAATGAACAATGACGGCAAATTAACAACTATTTGATGTCTGGAAAAGCTTAATTAACGTAGTATGAAAGTAGGAAATGGAAGCTCATTTCACTCAGTGTTCGGGTGATTCACTCAATGATCATATAAGCGAAAACTATCACTTCCCTACCATCAAATGGCCTATTTGTTTGTTAGCTGGCTACTAACATAAAACCCACATGAAAAAATTGTCGAAAACGCCGGAGCTGCGTCGTGTCAATCTTCCTCACACCACTATTCCATTTTCTTCAATCAAACCGTATTGAAGCGATATATTCCATTACCGCTTTCTCCTGTACCTTACTTTGAATCAGGAAGCCTTACAAAATTAACGCTAGTTCCATTAACATTTTACTCTTACACATAATTACATTTATTGTAAATAGACTATCTACGAGTAGTCTTCGCTTTAAAGTGATTCAATTTCCTACCTATTTAAATTCAAACCAATAATTTTCGGGAATATAGCAGAGTATGATACATTAATGTCAACCGATATCATTAACCGTAATGAAATCTTGATTTTTAAATGTCAGGTTATAATCGAGTTTCTTATCGGAACGAATTAAAAGGCTGGTGGCACCTGGCTTTCGCTGCAGGACATACTTAGCGTATACCTTAAAGTTACATGACTACAATTTACCGTTGCCTTTCTGATGTCAATCACACAAGCTTACGACTATTATGAATTTGCTACGACAAACTTATCATATAATGCGCTGCCGGCATAACGCTGGTCACCCAATTCCAACACTAAGTAAAAGTTCAAAACATGACGGTGCTCTTTTCACTGCTTATAGATTTATTTTCGACCCGTCTAAATCTAGCTACGATAATATTATAACTCCAGAGCAGTGTGTGATTAGTTGATTCTTGATTATTTTACCAGTTTTATGGTTAAAGTTTTACTGCAGATTACATCATGGAGGCACACGCCAAGATCGCTAGACATTGCAAGATGCGACGCATTTTTATGACTTCAAACGGAAATAACACGTGTTTACGTTGCAATTCCTTGTGTACCATAACAAACTCACGCAGTTTTTGTGGCTAGCTACTCATTTCACATTCTCGCTACATTCCTTCTACTCAGTAACAGTTCTGCATTAAGAAATACTTTTTAAAATATCACCCCCCATCGAGAACAGAATCCGTCAAGAAACACGTGTAAATATGAAAACATCGTGAGTTATCGCGAATTTGATATTTTATGTCTAGTCATATACCAATGACGATCTATAAATTACGTCTAAATGTTTTTAATAATTGACTATCTCTGAATATAAATAAGGAGCGTGCAACAGAGTGATATTGTATTGTAGTACGTATAGATTTATTTGAGTAAATCGGAGAACAGTCCGTATCCTGCTTAACCAGCCGCATCTATTGCATCAACCGACAACCGCCCCGGACCGCCGACGACCCCGTTAATCTGTCGCGTTGGTGGTTATTATTGCTCTCCTACTCGTTAACGATAGGTGAAAATGTCCATGTCTTCTGTGCTGATAAATACGTAATATACCCCAAACGTATGAAGATTAATTGAGAACAACTAACAAAGAGTAACAAGCGCGTTTATTTAGTGAGGCTCCGTTAGAATCGTCATACTTCTTTATGTACCAACACAAAGAAGGAAGTTTTTTTTAAAGGGCTTTATTAATTAATACATTGCCCTGGTATGATGGTCGTATAAAATGACACCAAAGCAACAGAAGAATGGACATATTTTACAAAGTTATAAAATAGATGGTCTTTTCTCGGCAAATTTCTAAACTATTCTCACGGAGACAGAAAGATGTTCACCAAGAACGCTGTTACAAGCGCCGGTCAGTAGACTGTAAGTCAATGTGTCTATGTTATATATCTATGTTGTGTTAACAATAAGCTGTCACATTTCATAGCTTTATTTCCATACTACTCTGTTATACTTGCAGATACCGTGAACGAAGTATATCGGTTGTTCTTATCGACTATCGACTAGTTTCCCTGATGTTTATTGCCGCAACACCCGACAACCGCCGGCGCCGGTTAAAGTTCAGATCGTTCCCGCGCTAACCTAACCGTTTGATCGGATTTATTGAGTTTATTAGAACTTTTCTTGTCAGGAAGGTGCCTACTTAGGATACCCATTGCATTATCGGTTATTATCGATCCTTCTAATACTCTTATCACTCAGTAGGTTTACTCACGGCCCTAGATGTACCTGTTCAATAATATTCACATTACAAGAAAACTCGCGTGACCCGCTATAAGGTAGCAGCAAGTTTTCTTACAAATGACTGAATACTAAAAACTGGACGAATACTGGAACTACGTGTAAGTCTGAATATCGATTATAAATCGATCTCTTCAATTTGATTCAATAAGCGTTCTTATTTGAATTTTAGACACACAACTAAGTTTAACGTAAGTATGATCGATGGAGCACACGAAACGTTGGCCTAGGTTTTAGTAGTACTTTCAGTAGGTATAGATCATATAAAACAAACTACACTCCGGTACCTTAAGTTTCATGACCCAGGGCAATAAAACAGTCGGAGAAATAAAACATACACCTCAAAACCGACGAAGTACTACAACTCCTCTGAGATTAGTTACACTACGGATATTCGTGGGCCACGTAGAACGTTTTACGACCGCGGCTGCCCCTTTAAATATTCATCACCCCTAGGAGTAATAAAAGTGTAAACATCAATTTCTCAAACACTGACATTATGGTCATGTACGCAAGGGATACACATACTCCCCTAATATAAAGTAATTAATTTTTAACCAAACTTTAGGATTTCCCCAGTTGCAGGTGACATCGGCAGAACAAGTGAATGTTGAAAAAATGAAGACCCTAAAACAAACATTTCACTTTAAACCATAACAGAATGGCACAGATCTCTCCTGGTGACTAAGCGAAACTGAAGTGTACTCCACTAAGCTAGGTACCTACTCTAATGTGAATTGAGAGAAGGGTAACTGACCAATGTAACCGGCGCAAATCTATTCGAATCGAAGGCTTCCGATATAGCTTAACGACGAGACTGAAAGCATTTTATACTCTCGTAAGCACGAAAACCCAAATCAAGTAATTTTTGATACTAACAACTACTCACCCAACCAAGGTGCGCGGTTGCACCTTTGAGACAAGTGCTATTTATCCGCCATACAAATGTCTACCTCTATATTCGAACCCGGAACACTTTGGTAAACGAGCTGATCTAACCAACTGAGCAACATGGTCGTTGACTAGTAACGTGTGTAGGTTTCGACAGCCAATGCCATTTGTCATGAACAACTCCACCTTAGTGCACTGTGTCAAGTTGCGGACGTAAGCGAATCGTGAAGGTCGATAATGCAATGCGTAAAGAAAACATTATTTTCATTGACTTCAAGTTCAAGAACGGCGTTTAATTTGCTTTGCATTTCAATTAGTAATTTTTTCAGATCAGTCTATAGATATATTAACCTATTGATTAGTCTTCTAGTCGCATGTTGCTGGGTTTAAATTATTAGAAATCAATAATCAAAGCATCAGCAGTGGGAGGTTAATGGGTTGTGAAATTAATGTATGTATTCATTAGAATGATATTGGATATCATAAAATTAAAATGAAGCAGACAACCTATACTTGAGTAAAGATCAATGTCTCTCGCCTATGGGCATCTACAAAATACTTCACCAAACACCACAAAAAACCATATCACGTATAACTAAAGTAAGCACAAGCAAGCACTTACAGACACAACGCTCAATAGAGATTTTTTCCAAATCACTAATTGTCAAACATTAAAAAAACAGAGATGATGGCTAGCAGGAATATTATAGCTGAAGAGTGACAACACCTTGCTGGCAACTCACCAGTTTATTACGTATTCTAAAGACATTTTCAAACAACGTAAGGTATTTAAGACGTGTATTTAATTTTAAAACCTACTCCGAATTGGCAGTAATTCTATTAAGGAGTTAAAATAGAATTTTGTATTGAGTCATGTCTCAATACACACATTGAGAGTAGTTATGACCACCAAAATTTGTCCGTCAGTTCGTTTTGGTAACGTATCAAACCAATTAAGACAGACATATATGAAATCAGAACCTAAACGAGAACGTTTACGCAAGAAACATAGCGCCACGGCGACCTAGTCACTCAATTATGAAGTAAATACAAGTGTTGACCCCATAAATGTTCATAGAAAGCTAATAGAAATCGTACATGGGTCGCGGTGGAACCACAATATGTTTCTGAGAAATAAGTAACACTTACCATAAAATAACTCGTAAATTTAATAAAAATGTCAATTATACTACCATAAAATAGTTTGGTGTAATTAACAAAAAGTACATTACCAAAGAACCAAATGTGATCTTAACAAAGATTAACAATCGGTTGATTAATAGATTCAATTTCCAACCAGGGACGGCATTATAGGTAACCTTGCAATTACTAAGTCAATTGAAATTAATGGCGATGGTGATAAAACTGCGCCTCTAGTTCTGAACTTTCTTAGGGCACTTACATACCAACTAGGTTAAGCAATCAACACAGTATTCAACGACTCGTATAAACCATTCAGTTTTGCTTCGATCTAACATATGTAATATTAGTTTAAGATTCCATAAATTGAAGGAAAAAGCGAAAACTTTTTAACATCCCTGGTGTTTTTAATCTGTCACACACGATTGAAATTCGATACACACACCAGAGTTTAATGGCCCCAAAACATACGTATAACGAAAATAAACGTATTCTGAATTTGGAGATTCATTATGGGAAGGAAAGATCATGTGTCTTAATAAAATGCTTCATTGAGACGGACACAATCATAATATATCATCATATCAACCCCTCAAAACTTTAAAATTTATAGTTTAAAAGAATGGCATTAAAATCGCCAATTTTCAATTGCTCTTTTATCTATGTAACTACAGAAGCTGTATATTTTTTTATCCAATATTACACAATATAAAGACGCTTCACCCGTGTTCAAATAAATTCTGATATTTCTACAGGAAACAATCAATACATTTACAATGTTGCGAGTTTTTTGTTCATATTTGCTACTAATACCGCATATATTGGCTAAACCGGCAAGTGTATGCACAACCTAACTGTATCAGATGCTTTCCGGGGCACACAAACTAATTGTCCGATAGTAAAGTTCAATTAGCTTGAATGTAAAGTTTAAGTTCTTAACGCAGTAACTGTACTAGTAATTTCCAGTTAGTTCCCACTGAGGTTTACAGTTTAGTCCACTGTGATAATAAACATTTAAAACACTCTAAGGAGGAACTAAACAGTCGAGGTGCAGAGCTATATGGCGCGGAATTGGATAATGCGATAGAAGTGAACGTCGCAGAGCTTTTTGGGCAGAAAGGAATAGCACCGGTGTATTGAGATTCATATTTAAATAAAGCTATGCAGTTGTTGCCAAGCCCTTTAGCGTTACTCTGTTTCTGTTTATATTAGACTGCCGTATTTTGTACATTTAGTATGAAACATTTGCGCCAGTATTGTGCCATGCCTCGGGTTTCATTATCATCACTATAACTGCTGGGCTCCAATGTCTCTTTAGAATGTGACCAGTAAAGGATTTTGCCCTTGCAGCATGCTAGTTAAGGGTCAATAATCAGACGCAAACCGGGAGAACATTATGGAGGACTCACAGATATGCAGTTATAGAAAAATTTGAAGTGCAGGGTTCGAACTCCAGTAACCTATGCGGAAGATTTACTTTCAAACCATTATGATGTGACAAACAAGTTTAAAGTAATTTTCAATCATCTAAAGAAAGCATATAAATAAATAATAAATAAATATTCTTGTCAGAAAAACTCCCACGACATGTGTCCTCGACACATCGGTACAATATCACCCACGCTATAGTAAAATTTGGCTATCCGGGTCCTATTATCATGAATAAATAAAGCGATTACGTAAACGAACTCAAAAACACCTACGTATTATATCATTAAAAAGACCGGTCATGATCGGGGCCAATTTTAATCGGGTATGAGCTATTGAGCTCTAATATTAATCCTTATGTGCAATATACGAAGTCTGTAACACTTGCTAATTAAACATAATATTCTGTTTAGATTCAGTTTTGTTTTAAACAACGTTCTGTTCCAATATTTTATGTTCATTACTGCGCTACCTACACTCAATCGAGTAATAGGTATGGGTATAGTGAACGGTGTTGGCTCCACAATAATTTATCTGTATAATATTTGAAACTTTTAATGTAAAGTATATCGTGCAACTAAATGATCCTTGACAAAACATTGTTAAATAACTTCTTTGAACGTTTAGGCGGAAGTTACCATCTACTGTCACTTGCTCATTTACGGGATGCGGCAACACACACAACCAAACTGTTTATATCCAAAACGTGTCATATAATAATCGCATACATTTTTATTTCTCTTAGGCTCATTAAATCAAGTAAATTCTCAGCATAAGGCAAAAAACAATTGAAGATACGATACGTCGATTATATACATATACTATATATAGTAAAATGGACGCACCCAAGTTGCATTGGTATCATCACTTATAATATCACTTATTTATACCTATCTGTTATAAAATTTTCACATCAGTCATGATATACAATATGTAAAAGAGTTTATAACCGCCAAGTAATGGAAATCTATTCATTAAATAATTGCGAAGTGGTATACTTTCAGTAATTAAGCCATAGAGATAATTGCATTTGCAATACCATTGCTTGACGGGTGAGTGAGTTTGCTTTTAATTATAATCAATATTATGTGTTACTATAATCAGTAATACGAAATATAATTATATAATTTCTGTATGAAATTTATTTTATAGCATAGTAACAATCTTATTCAGACAGATTTCCTTGATGCATTTGATGCGACGGATGTCTATGGCTGACAATAACATCCTCCAAACAAGCCAATCTATTGTTTAGATATTTACACAAGAAACCTAATATTTAATTAAATTAAAAAAATATTTTATTAAACTAAATATTATTATATCATTAAAAAACAGAAATATATTTTTAATCTTTAACGATACTACATAACTACTACCATCAAAAGTTCGATGTTGTTTTATTTATTACCATAATTCTATGTGATGGTAATTTGTAATATAGTTCTGAATGGTGAAGCACACCAAATTAATAAAAGCCACCGGAAACAGTGATTCACTCATCTACATAATTTACCTCGAAAATAAATCAGAAATTAGAGACAAATATTTTAAGTGACACAAGTGACAAGTCTTTTTTATCTCAAAAAACCACTAAAATTAAATTGACGGTGTACAGACTTTTATGAAAACATAGTCTTCAAATTTACATAGAAAACAAAGAAAAAGTAGACAAATTTAATATACGGCACACTATCTACCATTATATTATATATTTAATTCTATTTATTTGCATAAAATCACGAACCGTTTTTATCTGACTGTAACTACACACAGCACGTATAATGAACAGGTAGGGACCCCGAGAACTGAACAGGTGCTTATCATGGATACACTTCCTGTTCCGAGGTGTTCCTTATGAGGAACCGTACACGATAATAGTAATGGCGTAGGCGGGACTCCGGTGTCCGAGTGGTCATCTATCCATCTAATGGTCATATTTACTATATAAATTAATCTTTACAACATTTCCTATAAAAGATTTGTCTATGTTTTGTTTATCACGGCATGATTCCCTGCGTGTTTATTGAATCGGTCCAGATTCGAAGTATTGATATATATTATTATTAATTATTTGTTAGATGAATGTTTTATGTTTTATGAATTTAGCTGCGACATGTGTGTCAAACGCTCTTCCTCGCTTACATTCACTCTCTCCGACACTCTCTCGCAAGTCAACGAATTTTTAAGCAGTTCAATTGACATTTAAAAAAGTCAACTTAGTAACTTTCGATAAAAATATCTCTCTAGAAACGAATGTATCAGTTACTTGATCTAGATCGATCGATCGAGTTTTATGATAAGAAAGTACATAACATATATTCAATTTCACGTTGGAGTACATGTTAGTGTATGTATAATTGTTCAAGTTCATATATGTACACACACAATTCATTCGTTCATATGTAAACTACTATATGTAACTTCTATATATCATATATGCAAAAAAGCATATTGCCCTAGGGAGGTGTAAATTTTAAGCTTCTTCTTGAACCAATCGACGCGGAATCGGCCTGACGCTACTGGAACAGGGCTTTTTGTACACGAGTATGGTACGCTCAGAAAGATACTATTCTTTCTCGGTCGACGGTGATAATGCGTTAGTGTTTGCGACGCCGCTGAAAACAACAACCATCACGCACGAATGGCATCAGGATTCTATTAGGTGATAAAGAGCTCACCGACCTTCCAAACAAGGTAAAGAGGCTGGCATACGCTCAAGAATAGGAGGTCATTACAGTTCAACCCTAATCCGAAACACGAAGTTGCATCTCGCTTCTCATCGGCATCAGCTGGAAAGTTTTAGTGTTAATAATTGTTTTTGGAAATAAATCAATATTTCGAAAACCAATTACGTTACGTCTGGATATTACCGATACCTGCGGCTGAGCAAAGGAACTGAAGTGATCGGTGTAGCCAATGTTATTCCATCACTTTCCCTGTCTTTAAATAAGATTCAATGTAAACGAAGTTACGAGTTATATCAAATCAGCCTGAGCTCCGCCTGAATGGACAAAAGTACTTACTATAATAGAGGAATGTTCAATTTAATCGTTTAAGTCGAGTTCCTAGTTTCTTTTCTTCGTAAAACTTCTGTACAGTATTTATTTAATGAATCGATATACATTCATTTGGATGGTAACATTGAATTGTCAGTTTTTAATTATAAATATAACGAACGATCTTTGAACAAATGAATTCGTCATTGTCATCATTAGCTGATACTATTCAACTGCAAGACTTGGACTCGCATACAAGATGTGAAGGTTGCCCCATCGTTCAGCAAACTATCCAAGTGCACATTAGCAAACTCCATACATCTTTGAGAACATTGTCGATAACTTTCAGGTGTGCAGGTTACCTCAAGACGTCTGTGTTCGCCGACGTACATGAGAGTTGTTGAAGTTGAAAGAGATATAAACAACGCAAGTTTTTTAGGGATTTTTACAAGATTCGATAGTACCCTCCTCCCACTCTTCTTTACTTTACTTGTTTCCTGAAGATCATAAATAGATACAATCTTGTCGCTATAAAGCTTTGAGACAAACTTTGGGCAAGATGAAATAATAAAACTATAAATATAAAGAAGTATACTTAGTAGCAGTATTGTAATACTGTAATCTGTTCATGTCCGATGTTATTTCAAATTATTATATCATTTAGAGAGTACCTTTTAATTGAATACCAGGTAAATGCCCTTAGCGTGACCATGAGTTCGGTGAAGCGTTAAAATATTCATAATGATTGCTCACAATGAACACGGTTAGAGAGGCGCGGTATATTACCTACTTAACTCACTAACTATAGTTAAGGTAGTGGTAGAAAAAAAATTACGTGCAAAACTGTATTTATTGAATAGCTAAATGATTTTGAATATAACAATCTTTATTGTAGCAAAAAAAAAATATGTCTTTTTACGTTAGCTAGTCTCTGCCGTTTGAACATATACCCATTCGGGATTAGACTAATAATCCACATACACTACTGCACATACCCAACGTTAATTTATCTACCTTATGTATTGACTTGCATTAATTTATCTCACTCCCAATGACATAGAGCACAGCAGTCACCGAAGGATATAAAAGTAAAATAATTCTGAGGCTAGTTATAAATTCAGCTACTCGTAAGTCGTACTGGTAATAACGAGTATTAATTTTAAAAGCTTCTTATTATGTAGTTAATCAATCTAAATTATTTTTTTTTTGACAATATGATTACACTATCAAACATTTGTTAACTAACCAAATCATTATTATTGAAACCAAGACTAAATAGTTGATGAACATTTAACATATTAAATTTATCATTAATTAATTTTGCTAATCTAAAAAAATGGTAAATAAAAAAAGGTTATAAAATAGATTCACCAAAAAAGTTTCCAGAACGTGGACCAAAGTTTTAGCCGTATTGGGTCGGCTGAGAATACTCCCCCCAACCCCATGCTTGCAGAACAGGGTGTCGTAAGAAGCGACAGAAGCCAGCCTGCTTGGTGGTAGAACCTCGCGTATCGATTATATTATCAGTATTATTATTAAGTCATTAATATTATTGCTGGTATTATTATCTTCCCGTGAAGCCTGCCTAGCTAGCTACCACCCTCCTGCTCGAGTCAGCCGCTAAACGAGTCGTCGTGTTCCGGCTGGGGGCTTGAGAGCCAGTACTTGCTTTCTAACCTTCTTCTCGTTTCCTAGCCGACAACGCATCAGTGATACCATTGGTTTTGCTAATGTCCATGGGCGACGGTGACCACTTACCATCAGGTGGCTCGTCTACTCGTTTGTCGGCTATTAATATAAAAAAAAATTTGTTAATGTTTTTCCGATTTCCATGATTAAAACTGTCACCTTTTGCTGTCGGGGCTGAGTTTGGCGTGTCCCGAACATTGCTCTTAATCTAAAATGTTTTTCCTAATTATGCATCCGCAACTGTACTATTATCGACTGAGATACGAGTCTAAATTAACGAGGAAACGCTCAATAGATTGATGAAGATTGAACACTTTAAGAGTATTACCGAGTATCACAGCTTTTCGCTACCACAATTCACCGTCGAAGCTATGTCGTTAGCGCAAAATGGCCTCTAATCCGCCATATTACATACCTTACAGATTACACTGCGGAGGAAACTAAGGAATGTTGTCTAGAACAAATAGGGGAACAGAGAAAACGCCATCGGTAAAGCAACATATTTTGTCGTTATCATTACATATGTAGGTGTTAGTATAATCTGAGCTAAAGCTGTAGCACTCACGGCCTGTCGGATTATTTCCAGGGTATATTTGAGTGTCAAACAACTTGTTTTGTTGCATCTGTGACCGATAAATATTTTGACCACTTCCGTGCTTTAATAGATTGTTTAATATTTATTATACGTAATGTTATACGAGTATGAATTCGCATAACATAATTGGGTACCTACTAATCGCGCCCAGTACGCCCAGAAATAACTATATTGTTAGGTACTGCTTTTGTGACCGACTTTAAAAGAATTCAACTAAAATATTAATCAAAAATATAAATTATAATAACATATATTTATCTCAACGAGTCATTTTTATAGGGTAGATCACATAATGCCCTTTTTATTATCTTATTTACCAACAAACATAATTGTCCAATATCAGAAATCGTTTATTGAAGCGGATACATTATATAATATACGGAAATTAATCTATTAACGTCTAGCATATTCGGTGAAAATTGCTTGTGACAAACAGATAAGCGAGCAGCCCTATAAAAATACGTCTTTCATTAGATTCACGGGGCCTAAAAAAATAGATAAATTCTAGTTTAACATACACATCGAGTATCCATCGAAACATACCATAAAGACGGTGTTTGTTGTTGAGATACATCAAAGATCTTCAAGATACATAGATCAGGCTAGTGAGTGAGAGGTGAGGGCTTTTACTATGATAACGTACTTCCTCCTTCGCACCTTTCTTTGCATCTAAATTACTTTTGACACACACCAGCAGCTTAAACTTTTAATGCCGACGCGTTGTCATAAATCGAATAGCCATTACCATAAAAGTGAAGGAAGGTCATAAAAATTTACGTGTTCACTATCAACACAAACTTTAAGTCTCGGATTGAAACCACTACGCGGTAACTATAGCAACACACTTTCGTTCGTCGCAGTGAGCATGATGAACGAAATAGTAATACGAGATCATATTATCGACAAAGATACTAGGGCTGTGTACATTGTACAATGAAAGAAAATACTTTCATCTAATTCAGCAAACAACGTCTATTGTCTATTGTTATCATTATTTTCTTATTTTATCTTATGCATTGATACTAATACATTTCGACAAATATTTATATTGAATTAATCAGAGGTAATGTCGGCCAAAGCAGCATACAAAAGCAGTTTCAATTTGAGGATCCAACGAGCCACAATGGTTTTTCGGTTTTTCTAATATATGTCAATTACTTACAACAAAAATGTTACCTATCATCATAACATAGGTAGGACCATCTAGATATATATAGATATATATACATATAAAGCAATATTCTTATATATTGTCATAGCTATCAATAATATTGCAAGTGTTATCAAACTCTGATACACTAATATAAGCTTAAAAATTTAGGGTTGCGACCAAGACTTGAATTTGAGCCCCGTATGAAAGACGGAAATTAAAAAAACATTGCTACCACAGCTTACCTAGTCTATCTAGCCCTAGTTAATAGAAACGTGATAAAAACTACAGCCCTATTAAAAAGCGAAAGTAATGTAGAAAAACATATCAGTTGTAATGCGACTCTTCTTACCTTCGCCTTAGATGTTTTAATGTCACGGATATGAATACAATGTTACAATCATAAAAAAAAAATTTTTTCGTTATGATATAAGAAAGTTATATAAAATATATTTATGTTTTTCATCTTCCTGACTTTTTATGTAGTAAAACTTGTTTTAGCGTTGGAAATCTGGAATATCAAACTCAATATATATGTATATACCAAAAGAAATAAATCGTGTCTGCTCGATGGACTAGTGCTGACTTATCCCTTATAGTTTTATGAGGCCTGAGCGATCGTTATCGTTTGACCTCTACAGCAATCGGTTAGAAAGAATGTTGAAGCAGCCGTAGATTAAACAGCCGATATTGGTGAACAGAGAGAATCCAATCCATCCACAATACAATGCTCGACCATTTTTAAAAGATCTACGTTGCTAAAACTACAGGAGATTAAGCTCGAGCTGACCTAGAAACACTGTCATACATTGTACTAGTCAAACTTCACACCAACGACCCTTTTTGCCGACCTTCGGGTGAGTTTTAACAAGGAAATATATTTAATTTTCAACATATGGTAGAAAACGCTTTACACAATTTTACCACCAGCTGCCCGCCAAATTTTTCGTTAACGCTATGAATTAAATCAAAATACCAACGTTGAATTGAAAATTTATGCGAATATTCTGATTAATTATATTACTTGTTGATCGATATATAATAAACTAAACTTTCAGTCTCAATTCGGATACTTCATACTTAATCACCGATTAAATTAGTTGTTTAACAACTTTAAAACTTATCTACATTACACCTATCATATCAGTAGCTTATATAAAAAATCTATGCGAGGTCAGTTACTTCGAATACTTTCATTCGTTTATATAAATGAGTGACCACAAACAATAAAAACTAATAAAAATTCCTATCACTCTCTTTCAAAATATTTATCTTGCCATAAAACTATTGGTTCCTTGTCGTATCGCTCAGCGGCAAAATATACCGTTACTCTCTCTATAGGCTTTGTCACATGACTAATATTAGACACTAGCATTCGCTGTGGTCACGTCAGGTACACGACATACACGGCAATACACATACGAGAATAACAACCAACACCCCAGAAAAAACACTCTCATGACACACGAATGTCTGCTCTATCTGTAAATCTAACCAGAGACCTCCAACTTCATGTTAAACTAAAGATAAATCTACACAACCACAACATCACATATTTAATCACTTAGTTAAATGTGCCACTTTTCGAATTCCCATTTGAAACCTTTATTTATACAAAGAATTTTGATTGTATTTTCATGGAATGTTTTTATAGTTTCCTGTACCGTCAATCTACCTATTAATAAATTTTCATGCGTTCAATGTAATAATAGGCTAGAGTTCTAGATAAACTAAAATGAATACAGGATTATTCTCATGGGTGCAGTGAATGTGTACGGAGCGCGCCATAAATTACATTTATTCAGTGAGCGGATTAGCTTGTAATGATTTATTTGTGAACGGCCACAGGTTACGGACTAAGAACGGAATGAACGGATATACTCAAAATGAGAGTGTACCTTTAACGAGTGGGCACTTATTGAATGAATCCCGGGTGGTCTAATAAAGTATTTCCTGCTGTTATACAAGTGCAGTGCGATGTTCTGCAATGAATTGAAACATTAATCATATAATTTCATGAATATAGATATTTTTGAAAACATGATTACACCGCCATCTAGCGGATTCCGGCATAGCTATGAACCGTCGAGTCGGCATAAATGTAATGCGAGAATATAAGATCAATCTGTCATGTGGTTCCGGAATTATACGACCCCTATAAGGCGCACCTATGATTAAAAAATGTCTTGGATTTACTGCTGTACTCTATCGCTGTGGGAGAGGACGTCGGATTCAATCGTCGTCGTATCGTTTTAAAAACAAATGTATGTAGGTCACGTACATCCGAGTTGTGACAAATGTATTGACGATAAGTTTGAGCTACATACATGAAATTCCTAGGGTTTATATTCGATATAGAAAAATTGAACTCAGAATTTAATGCGACACACAGACAATCAGATATATACTATTTTTGATAGTTCATTCCCACTATTATAAAATATTTTATATAACATCATCAATCTCAGACTCACCGCAAATTTTCATGCTTTCCACAATCACCTAACTAAAATAAAAAACTACTTCTTAACACAGATAAGACAACTTGATGTATTGTAAGGGGCTCCATGCATTCTTGAATCCAAACCAACCAACCTCCCGTGCTCGTAGGGCACCCTGTTGAACAACAAATTAGGCTATGGCGAATGGTCCCTTCTGTAGAATGAAACTTTTTGTACCACATAGTTTCAACCCGACGGTAATTGCATGGTGGTGGAGTATTCAGCCCGCGGGCTAACTCCCACCTTCCTTCTAAAAACGACCGTGAAATGTTTCATACAAGTTTTCGATCGCAGTTTTGGATGAGCCAGTTGTGGTGCGGGTCGGCCTCTTACTTTGGGGTCGGCAATGCTTCGGTGATGCCTTTGATTTTATTAAGGTCAGCGGGCGACGGTGACCACTTATCATTAGGTGGCTCGTCATCTGATTTATCATAAAAAATCCCGCTTTAGGGACACGTTGTCCTGGAATCGAAGCCTAATATATATATTTTTAGATTTACGCAGGCGTGTTCAACCGTGTTGCGTTACATGACATTGTCCAGAAGACGACCGATATATAATTTTACATTTCCACCTACACGAAGTCGATACTCCCTATTGAAGTAGCTTCCGGCATGTGAGTATCGCCCACTTGTGGTCAGCCTAGGTTACAACACAGACTACATACAATGTGTAAGTTTCAGATAAGGATCTGGGCAAGAACATACAGATAATTTTTTTGTATATTACAGTTGCAGTGCGTCCATGTCATTAATATCTCCCGGAATTAATTCCTTATATGCCAAGAAGAAGAAAAACGATAAAGGAAGACGAAACAAAGAACCGAATTTATTAGTAAAAATTGCTGAGAGCCATTAATAAATTTAACTCACTATAAGTCCCTAAACAAATAAATCAAGTGCTCGATATTATCCAATCATCACTAGATACCAGGTAGATTTTATACAATCTTTTACAAGTGGATTTGAAGCGAGATAAGAGCAGTAGGACGTGCCATTACGAATATAAAAATAAATCAAACATAATTTTTGTAGCCCAAGCAAGATCTATCGAAGACAATCCCAAAGAAACGCATTCGTACCTGTAATGTACATATATACATAACCACCCGACCGATAATTTCATGGTCTTTAAAAAAAGCAACAAACTTCCAAATTATTCAACAACACACACACAAACAATCAAAACGGAACCACAACAAAAACCTAACGAACGAAAAATCTCGTCTCAAACAGCTCTCGCTGTATCTAAACCGTCTCACACAATGTATCCTAACTTGATAGTTCTTACCGTAACGTCAATATTACAAGCTCATTGTAATACGATTGAAACGAAAATGACTTATCGTAAAAACATATAAACAAACCGTGTCCAATCGCATTCGCGTCGAGTTTGTGGTTGAGTAGATTCGACAGCGCGAGGTGTCGTGAGAAAATTCGTGTCAGCAAATATCACAACACCAGCAGCCGCCGCCTCGGTGAGAGGATAAGTAAATGCTGTCGGTTACTAACACCGTTATTTCGTTGTCTCCGACGTGTCTACAGGACCCGATTTAAGCAGGACAATCAGGCTTTAAAAGTATGTGTATCTCAATGTACCCAACATGTATAAATGTCTCGGTTTGACAATACAATTTAATTAGCAAGCCATCGATGATCAGCCGCTATATTTGAGACATAGTTCAAGATTGGATGATATTAGAAGAAAATCTGGAGAAATGAAGTGAAGCATAATTTTATGGTGAAGCATATAACGGGAAAAAAAGGAAAGAAAAATATATTTTTATATAACACTATATAAGGCTTCTAAATAAAATTTAGGACAGTCTCACTCCAAGGACCAATTGGTGGTCACGCTATTCATACAAGAACTCGAACGAACAAAACAAAGGTTAAATTAATAGCACGATTACTGCGACCATTTATCTAGAATTCGTGGGAAACACAGAAACTATTTGCTCTCGTGCACTCGGGCACTGAGCCGAAGTAACTACAACGGTTCGAACAATTTCATTTGAATAACAATTCCAATGGTACTGAATATGTACAGGTTTCTTGAAAATACTTTACTTTACTTACTTTGCTTATTAATTACTTCAAAAAACAAATACAATTATATTGAGAGTACTTGTTGTTTTTACTGAGTGTTCCATGAGGGAATTTGAATTTTCTCAAAGTGCTTACCTAAATGCTATATACTAAACGCTATATGCTATATATACTTCCCTGCAAATTGAATATATTTCAGAGCTAAACCTACCCTTTTAGATTTGACTGCCAGTAACCGATTAGTCAGTGTAAAGAATTTTATGAACGACATTAATTTAACAAACCTTGAGACATTTAGAAGCGTAAGATTCCAATCCAAGCGTGAGACCCATTTTTAAATCACAACATCGTCCGTTGTCTGTATTGAAATAAAACCGAATCAGTCAGTACAAATAAATGTAACATTGAATACGAACAAACTAGATTGTCAATACTAAACAACAAAAAGTGTCCATAAATTGATATGAATACAATTAATAGTTATCACAGGTTCGAGCCCAGCTTCTGAAGTGAACAACAAGAATCAAATCAAAACAAAACGAATCAGCACAACACGGCGTGGAGCGCGCGTACAACGCGTAATGTACCTGCCAACTCTCCGAGTCAACACAAAAACAAATAGCAAACGAATTCACTAGTACAATCGATTATATCGCACCAAAAATAAATCTAAATTGCGAGCCTGACCCGATGAGACGGCTCGCCTCGTCGTGCCACTAACGCCAATCTTAATAATTCCACTCGATTGTACCATGGTGGTGTTTGGACAGATACCACACTTTATCTATATTGGTAGAAAGTAGCCGATACTAGGTTAGAGGGACGACTTAATTCGATGATTCCATTATTGGGTTAAGCGAAGTGTTGAGATAATTCTGTTTGATAGTACTTTTTACCGGACTTTTTAAATGACTTCACAAATCGACGGGTACTCAATTCGGTTTGTGGTTAATTTTAGCTCTTTTGGAATAAAACTCAATATTTTATAAAACTTTAGCTCAATAAAATTGATTGTGGGTCTCCATCTGGCGAGCGATACCACAATCTATCTAGACGTTAATGTAACAGATTATGAAATAATTTTAATAATCATACTGATTATAATTTAATAATAATAATAAATCTTTATCTTTTAGTTGTTCATAATGTCTCTTTAATATATGTCTATGCTACTTGTACACGAAGAATTATAACCCACATCACATTTTGTTAATACATTAGTAAAACATATTATGCATCTACATTCATAATGCCTCCCGGCAATCTACGTAGCTCTGTACGTACCAACAGGAAGACACTAAGGACGAAGAAATATCAATTTTATGAGGATATACATTTATAAGAGGCACATTATTTACAAAAAATACAATGAATAAAAAATCAATTATCAAGGTCTACATTTGCTTGTCAAACTACAGATAGAAAATAGTATGTCATTAACTAAAAGGCGATCTGGTAATGATATATCTGCACAACGAGCGATAGGCCTATTTGGATCAACTACGCGATGCCCCCGGCGACCTATGAAACTATACAACCAGGTTAAGTGGTGTACACATTGCGGGGGCTATTGCAAAAATGGCAATATAAACAGATCGGTGGTCTCTTAAACTTCGGGTAAATAATCAGTCGTATATTACTATTAAAATATAACATATTGTTAGCAGCAAAGTAACGTCACATCCGTTAAGAGGAAGAGATGGCGGACAGTCACCGCCAAGCACCTATATAAGACGATGAGCGCCCGTCTGGAGACACTTATATTTGTGGTGAAGGTGTTAAGGGGAAACTCTGCCTATTTCAATAGCCAATTCTGTTTCGTCTTATATTTGTTTAGAAGTGATTTACAAAAGTCTGCTTGATTTTCTATTTTGTAATTTATAAATTTCACCACTTAAAATACCCGTGATCTTAATGAAGTTCTTATTTTTATTTATTTAGTCCCGTTCTGCTAAGAATATATTAATCGATTTAGATACAAAAGTTACAAGCAATCTTGGTAATGGTGGTTATTTTTTATTAAAATCATGCATTTATTTTTTATCTACATAACGCATTGCTCCCATATTCAACCATTATATATTTTTGACAAGTGTTCATTGCTATATTTTGTATCGTGGCGATAACCCCACTGGCATCACCACCTGACACATATACCCGTTTGCCGGTTATTACCATAAAAATACATGAGAGTTACTTCCTGTTTCTGAACCAGGTTTACTTCTCATATATTTAAATGCCCACAATTATGTGGCGAGGACCATATAATAAAAAAAATATTTGAAAAATTATTCCACAATAAAAATTAAAAGAAACTAACTGCAGCAACGAAAAACGAATATTTCCATAGGAATGACTCGTGCACGAAAGCAATATACTCGTACTTATAACATTGTATCCAATAAAAAGCTCAAATCATTGTAGCGAATCTGTGAAGTGAAGCTCGTTCCATGACACGAAAGTGCACAGTGATGCTATGACACGCACGGACGAGCATGTTTAATTACACACAAAACAACACACGTACCAGTGGATGTGTACTCTACTTAAGTGCCTAAGAGAGAGCAATTAGCGAGCGAGGCGCGACCAGTCGAAATCATTCGGCTCGCTAAATTTCACTTTCAGACCGGAAAATAGATTGAACCGGACCGGTGAATGATTTATTGGTTATATCAATCACTACAACGGATCCCTTGTTTGATTGATAAGTTCACGAAAGTTACATTTAGTCCCCTTTGTGCCCGCTGTTCGAATAGTTTGTTTTTAATGCCACGCCCATCTGGCCCGTTTATTTTCGCGTACGTTCACCGTTCGACTCGTAAATACCGAATTCGAAAATTATTGTTGCTGTTATTAATATCAACGTTGCCGCTGCAACGATTGCAAGAAACGATTCTATAGTCATTACGAAACGTTGTTACTCTTTAGTTTTGACTTAACATATTTGATTGATCGCAGTTTTTATTAGATATACGTAGACATCTCATTATAAACTTATAGTAATAACAGTACAAGAAAAACTGTTTTTAATCTAAATACTTTATTGTTATAACTAGGCTTTGCCATCGAATCGCGATGCAGCGGTGTAACTGCAGTCGTAGTCTTAAGGTTTTTATATCAGGTTGATGTTGATTCACATACGCTTGAACTTGAAAATCGCACCAAACAGAGAAAAATTAAAAAAAAAAAACTTTACAAAAGTCGCGAATCGGATATTAGTTACATACGGGTTATGTACTACGGTAAATGTACTAAGGAATATCTTACGTTTTATTAAAGTACTATTTAGACTCACTAGTTTCTGTAAAAAGGAGGGAATTATACGTTTTCATGTAATTTGAAAATTAAACAAAAAAACAAAAAAAAAAATTTTGTCGTTCATAATGAATCCTTTCACATGATCGATCTCACCGTACAGTTTATTGTTTCTCCTTATTCCCGATTTATTTCCACAATAGTTTAATTTACAGTATACGTTCGACAAACAGTGTTAGCTTGTAAACAGTGGTAATCTAGTGATTTGAAAGTGCGTCGAACAGCTGCATAGGAGACTCGAGTTCGAATCCTACACGCGCCTCATATTTTTCAAATTATGTGCATAGTACAAATTAATTACCTCTAAGTTTGATGAAGCAAGTTTCGATCGTACCACTTAAAACTTTAATTTAATATACTAATCGGCACTGTAAAGTCAGAGTAGGGTTAAACAACATTTAGGTTGATTAAGTTCCATGAAGCAGAAGCCCTGATTACACTCGCATCCGTCGAACGCGCACGATGGCCACAAACCGCCGCGATCCACAAATGCCGCGCCACTCGCCGCCCGTGTGACCGGCACGTAAACCTTCTGTAACACGTAAACCTAAACAGTAATTATATTTCAACAACTACATTAAAAAATAACAAAAAAAAAACCACCACTTGTTCGTACATTATTCAACTGTAATCAAATTTAAATCATAAAATGGGAGCACCTCTGTATCGAACACGTTACAATGAAATCGAAAGTTCAAACGTGGCCCTTTCAGAAGACAACGCGTTCAATAGGCGATGACGTCGCGCTTACTTTTAGCGCGGTCCGTGCGACTGTGTCGTATCAAAACTGTAGTTTTATGCAATGGCTAACGTTAATTATTAAATACAAAAATACGTTGTACTTTAACTATTACACATACTTTAGCTGTTTGCAGAGTTCAGAAGTTGTAGTAGAAGAAAAGTTCAGAAGAAGTAGAATGATTTAGATTTATTCGATGTAATGGGCCCAATTGAGGCAATGTGATATTTAAGTAGATAAGTAGATATTTAAATGCCTGGTGGAAGCGCCAGCTCCTAAAAACATTATTAAGAATAATTAGATACCTATGAATACATTTTATTTTAATACGGTTTGCAGTAAGAAATGAAGTATTTTTATTAAAAAATATTGTAGGTGTCTCAACGAGAGAGAATCACCGATGCGTTGACGGGCGAGAAGGAAGTGGGTTACCTGTTTGAACTTTAAGCGATTAAGTCGTAGATTGGATGAGCGTGAAATAATATAATATAATACTTCCGGGGCTGGATTGTCAATGACATTTACAGTATATAACTGTTTAACAAAAATATGTTGTTACCTCAATACCGTCTGCGCGAACTTATTTCAGGAATTTTCATAAAGCAAAATAATTATTATATATTTATTATTTCGGTAACGAAGTTTCGGAACGTTACATTATTTGTGAATCAAAAATGTTTACAATTAAAGACTTATTATTTTTAAGGCATCTATACATATATTACACGTACCACCTAAAAAAATCATGAGAAATTGCATAAGAAAAAGAAGTTTATACAAGGTCTGAAATTAAAGGAAAAATACACGAACGGATATCGACGCTTTAAGACCAATGTTAATAAAATACCGAATAATATTTTAAGTTGACAACCCTTAATGATGCACAATGTGGCGGACTCACGCTGTGAACAATATCTTCACGAAAATTATTTAAAACCGGCCTCACTTTCGCCGTCGCCACGACCAATGATGACTGCAATAGATTACGCTCGACCACGGTGGAACGCTAAGGCAGTTAAGATCCATTTTTGTAATTTATATAACAATAGACTTACTGACATATTTTTGTTATGTAAGATCAGCACGACATGAAAGGTTATTCAGACAAGCAATGAAGGAATTAAATTGACTTCAAATACAAATAGTCACTGTTGATGATTATAAAAGTATCTGATCTGCAGTTTTCACTACTATCTGGAGGATTGAATACCTGACAGTTATTTTAATTATTAACTCGGTAAGTATGAATATGACAATGTAATCAATGATCAAAACTCTTTGATCACTTAACAATGAATCTCGACGAAAGGATATTCCAATTCAAATTTAAATTCAAAATCATTTAATCATATAGGTATTCAGTAAATACACTTATAAACGTCATTTTTTGCTTCTACCACCGTTTCGAAAAGGTGCTTTAACAATGAGGAGAAGAAACGGCGAAAGAAACTTCTCAGCACATCTTTTAAACAACATATGGTAATTACAAAAGTTTAAACCTATGCGGAACTGGTTTCGACCCTAATTTTGTCCAGGCATCCTTGTCATTCATGTACTCATCTATACTATAATATGCTTTGCCTATAAGTTGTGTTTTAATGCGTCACTTAAAAGTTCCAATGGGCAACTCGCGTAACGACGACGACAATGGATCACATTCTATATTCCTTATTAATAATTGTACATGGTGATATTTTAAATAACAAAATATTTGCTATCTCCATTACATTCAATATCTACGTAAAAGTTTCTCAAGACAACAAGAAATTATGACATCGTTCCAGATGTATCAAAACTTACTCGTATGTATGTGGGATATATTGATTAAATAATTGTGCTGTATAAACATTTAAAAAAAATATACCATGAACATTATTATAAGTTTATTGTTTATGGAAGTCGAACGAGTAGAAGAGTAGATAGAAGGAAATATGGTGAAGGTAGAAAGGGACGAGGGTATGAACAATATGACGAATGTGTATGTTATGCACGAATGATGAGGTATAGTGAACGTGATTTATTTGAAAACGTAGACAACGCAAGAAACGACATTTATTTTGCACACCAATCCCACATGTATGTACTTATCATGAATGATCAATAATACACAAAGAAATATAAGAGATAATTTCTAAATACATTTCCAAGCCACAGAACTATATTTCTTGTATCATTTTGAACAACACATTACTTTTACTCTGCACAGACGTTTCCATGTGAAAGGTCTGTAGTAAATTATTAAAGTTCTAATATCCATTGTTGGCTCCCGCCAATGGTGAGTGTAATTATTAAGATAACGGGACAATTTTCTTCTTCAGTTAAAGCAAACATTAACTTTTCCGATATTTTCATAACGAAAGCGGTTGTTATTTGTCTAGAAAAAGTAACTTATAGGACTAAGTGACATTTTTATTTAATAATGCGAGAGTAAGATGCACACAATTCAATCTATCAACTACAAGTTATGATTTCTACATATGCGAGGTATCGTAAATTAATATGGGTTACAGTTCTCTAGAACACCTCTCCAAACTTCTATGCAAAGAGTTGACGCGCTCTCTAGATCGTATCGATTAGATGAACTCACAATTGCTACTCTAAATAACAGTTTATAGAATATAAAAAGCTTGTCGTCGTTTACGCTTCTTACCTGACGCATCAGAGAGGTGGAACTCTCCACTTGATGTTCTTTCTACCACTGCTTTCACCGAACAGATATCATATCATATTCTATTCTATTTATTACTATTTCAATTACAATAGTTTATTAACTTTCATTTCCCGACAAAAACGAGTAGAAGACACAACATTAAAACTCATTTACAATTTATTTTAATTTTACAATTTTTTCTTCACATGTGCTTCACATAAATCGATACTGTAGCTATGTCTTAAGAAACTCATATGATTTCTCATATCTCCATCAAGCGCGGAGATCGCTGGTCTAACTGCAAAACAAGGGCCATTGTTTATTAAGCGGTTTAAAATTTATCCTACTTATCACTCAGAGCGGATCTTACTCGGTCGCTGAGTCAGCAAATGATACTGCTTCTAACAGACACGTAGCATTTACACGGGCATGCGAGACGGCTCACAAATTTATGCATGTGCAACAAATGTCGCTGCTAACTAACAGTTCCAGGAACAGGTCCCAGAGGACGTGTTTAGAACTAATTGGAAGTAATCACACACCGTATTATTTCGCTGCAAACAAGTAACAGTCAACCACTTAAACCGGGAAGATATAACTTACCTCGTCGGGCCATAAGTTCTGTTACAAAATGCATTATATTTTTATGAATAATTAAAAAATAATTGTTTTTAATGTTCTTAATAGCCACCTTTAGCTTTGATACATGCTTTTATGATTAAAAATAAAAGATATCTAGCCACGAATCTATAGACATGGAACTGTTTCCATGGAAAATTTTGCCACTTTTCGCTCTAGAGATTTCTTAAGAGACTCAATGTCGGCGTGTCGTTTATTGCAGGGCATGCCACCTAAAACTATGACTTATAGTCCAAGGGGCTCAAGTCTGGGCTAAAGATGCAGACCAGGTGCAGTCTTGCTGGAACGTTCGCGGTACATTTTTAAAAATATATCGCTGAGAGAATTTGCGACACGATCTAAGACGGTCTCTTGATACGCTTTAACTGAAGTCTTCGCTCTTTTTCCATAACAATGAAGCTTTGTGACTCCATGATAAGATACGCCACACCAAACCACGACTAACATAGGATTATGCCCACGTTGTACTTTTTCAACAACTTTTTTCATTTTTTAATAGTAAAAAGCACACTTCTGTGCCTTTCATCTGCGAATTGGGACAACAAGTCTTTTGATCGATCCGCTTTCTTTACCTGTAGGGATTAATTTAGGCCATAACCTGTATATAGATGATAGACACCGATCTTTAGGTATTTTTGAAAACACGTAACAGATTCCTAGCAGAAAACTTAACTCGCGATATTTTTTATGCTTCAACAACATTAACAGCCTTTGTAGTTCTAACTGGACGCGGCCGCACCGCCGTTTTAAAGTTTTCGTTAAAGGAACCGTTGGTATAGTAGAAATCATAGAAAGCGCACATAGACCAGCATGTTTTGTTGATCGTGTGCTGGTCAGGCGTGGCAGGAAGATGTAATGGGTGATGTTTCTATTAAAAAAAGCTTCCATACTTCTAAAGATAAGCCAAAGATCTGTTCTGAAAAGAAACTCAATTAAACCGAGATAATTTCATTTATAACATGGAATAAATAAATAGTCATACACGTATATGGATGAGTGTATGTTAAAAACTTTTAAAATAACCCTTTTAAATGTCTCTATTTTTTTTTTTTGTAAATAATACCGTGGATAAAGATAGATTGTTCTCCAGCGGACTCGCATTAAAATACTGAAACCATTCTAACAGTAAAGCCGATAATCTAATAATAAAATAATAAGGCCGATAATACCAGGTAAATTTTTGCCTTCCACTTTGGATGAATCAATCAAGTTGTATTGTCAACATAAAAGTTAATTATTCCTAAAATCTTTCTTAACGTAGGTAATTTTGTAATATTACCGCTATCAAGTAAGCATTATCAATTCAATTGAGTCGTGGTTTTTTGATACAAGTATCTAATAAACAGTTGAAAAATAATTTGTATATGATTTGAATAGCTTACAATATACTAAACAACTTATTCTAAAAAGTAGCGGACAAAAGCTAGTAAAGTATAAAGATAATTACATACAAACGATCTATACTTGCAACTAATGTACTAACGAGGCGTGCGAGAACATTTCGTTCAACGGAACGTGTTCGGAGTTAATTGTAAGTAATCGGCATGGTGTTCGACTAGGTACAGTTAGTGTTTATCTCAGTCGGACTTAATTGCCGTACAGAACGACTCGTACATCAAGATGTTAGCTTATGTAATAATGACTCTCTGTTTACCCTAAGGGTAAAATAAAAAATAAGAGATGAAACCAAGAAATTCACGCTCTTCGAATTGAAGTCGGTTTTTTGTGTTAAAATATTAAGGTACGTGATTTTGTTAAAATATTTACTTGTTGGTATTGTTATAAGTATTATCATCCGCTGTAAGTGCGAAGTATACTCAGTAGGTCGTCACGTATTGTGATTACGTCACGTTAAGTGTAAACTGTCTAAATGGAAACACTTTTTTAAAACTAAAACACTACATAAACCAAACATGCTTAATTGCAAAATCAATCTTCGATCGCTTTTAATATTTTGTAAAATGACAGAATAATCATTACAAGCTGTAGTCTTATGCCGACAGTAACCAATATTAACAACAAATATACATATTATACTTGATGTGTGGCAAACAGATTTTACGATTGTGGTGTCGTGTGCTGGGATCAGATCTGAACATGTTACAACCACAAAAGCAATACTTTAGACAGGTGTAGGTACTTGTGACAACCGTAACTGTCGGTTCTCCTCCAACAATAAGACGATCGGTCACCTTCGGATATAGCGCATCGAAGGCGGTTACCGTTCGATGACGTCACTAGTGAACAGGCAGCTTCGAGAGCACACCTGACGTGACTTCCGCGTGGTTCTGTGCTAATGTTCGGAAAATCTTATGTAAATATTTACAAGGCAAAGGTAACCAGTTAACGACGTTTGCATTACATGCTTATATCAACTTTATTCGATTATATCAACGCACTAATTACGTCTAATTTTCGATTAGCAAATGTATTTATTTGTTTTATATTATTGGATCACCGGGAATAGTTTTTTCTCGATAGAATGTTTAATATTATTTAACTGTTTAATGGTAACTATTTGGCCGACATGGTTATTATACATTACCCACTAACCTATATTACAGACGTGCTTTTTATTGGTTTTAAAATTACGAACTTCTATAACATTATTACGAAATTTTAATTAGCAATAATACATTTTTTAAATATCATATTTTCACGTAAAGTTGTGTCACAGAAGCCAGTGCTTGCTTAAACCGGTATTATAAGGTGTACCAAACCTGATTTTTTCCTTATTTTTTATGTGTATTTGACCTTAGACGCTTCCTTATCTCCAATAACGATAACAATTAAATGTATGAAGATAAGATTTTATAGGTCAGAGAAAGAAAAGCAAGATAGGCATCAGCAGAAATAGGTCAAACTAAGAGATTCCACTGCCTTCGAGCTAGATACGATATTCCTTGTAATTTCATATAGATACGATATTCTTGAAGTAAAGACGTATTCATTCATGCTTCAATTTTTAAAATCTAAAATTATATTTTTGAAGATCCCAGTCGAGAAGCGTTTAGAAGTAGGGTGGGGCACTAATTTTAATAACGTTCTTGAACTGACATTGATCCGTGGTAAATGCCGGTAATCTAATTAGATTTCGGATGCAGATATGAGCGTCGATAACCACTTACGAACACTCGGCACGGGTGTTTATTTATACATATACAATAATTAGGCGCGGCTTCAAAAAAGGTTGGTACTTTATAGGTAAACAGGTAAGGGAGGCGATGAAAAGGGAAATTTTTAGCTGCATGCATTTTTTTCACATAACTCTAGTACCTTCTCACCTTACTCTAAATCATAGTTCGGATAATTTATACAAGAGCTCCAAAAATTACGCAAATAAACCCCTTGCACATCAATTGTTTTAGATTATCGCCACAACGATTTATTTAGATCGTTTTAACTGTATACATCTATTTTTAAAATCATCCCAATATTACATGGTTTCTAAATGTAACCTTGAATAGCGTAGGATGATTTCACATGATAAATTATTTACAAGCACCTGTGACGCGTTTACCCATTCACGAAAAAAAAAAAAATTACCTTCGCCTCAACTTTGTTTGTAAACTCACCCTTATGTGTTTTTGTTTGCGTATAACCTTTTCTAATTTGGCTGCCCCAATAAGCGACAAACGATGCAGGGAAACGTTTACCTGAAATAATAAAATTTTCATTGACACTGTAAACGTAATGATAGGGCTTTATTAAATCTACTCGAAGTATGGAAAAATATTACAAATATAACAAAACTAGATATTTTAAACACATCTTGCAATTATTGTATGTTGGCCCAAAATATATCAATAATTCTATTCTATTCGCTCATTTACCTGTCAGAGAATGCGACCTTTTTCCTTTCCGTTATATATAAAGTCAATAATAAATCCTAAATATATATACTAATAAACTATACAATGACAAGCCCTAATAATAGGTTTCATCCTTGTGAACCAACAAGACGAGGCGGGACCCTATTCTCTGCCGGGGGCTTCTAAACGAAAACTAGAGAGATTCACATAAAGTACTATAATTTACAATACGAGTTTCCTACAACGATTTAATTACATATTCACTTAATCACACCTCCACATAAATCAAAAGCGAAATTCCTGAGTTTTGATTAAGGACGGCGGCGTCCTACAAACATTACAACATGTGACAGGATGAAATTCATTAACATAACATATTAATAATAAGACAAGATAAGACCGTACTATATTCAACATAAGATAACGAAATTATTAACTTAGTATCAAAAGTACTTAATTTTTCAGCTCGTGTTAAATTACAGCAATAAGACACAATCTTTTGGCACCAAATATTCCTTACAATCACTACATTAGTTTGTTCTGGAAAGACGGTGTACCTATAATGTCTTTCGGGTATTGCGTAGTTTTCATTCAAGAATCTTAATCTGTAGTTAATTATAGAGTTAGTAACTTAAATTATAGAGAAGTTACTTTTACAGACCAAATATCAAACTTATTCAACATTATTTTGTTACATCTCAATACGTTTATGAAAGTTATAATTTAGCTTTTATTATCAATTCGATAAGGTGTTTTATAATTATAGTAAAGAAATTGTTTATATAATTATATTTAGTACTGATTTACATAAGTTTATTGACTGATAAAGATGTATTTAGTATCATTAAGAACTAACTACGAGAACGGATTATATCACGAACCGACGAAACAGTGTGAGGTCACAAATGGCGGTGTATTTTCGGGAGTAGATGATACGATATCGGTAAGGCAAATTATTTTCGTGAATGGATTGAGCAGGCAAACGAGCAGACGGATCAACTGCTGATGAGTGGTCACGACAATTCCACGGCGAATCCCGACAGGGAAGGATTTCCTAGTTATGTAAAATGAACTAAAATATGGCGACTTCATTAAAAATAATTACAAAAAAGTAAAGCTCAAGCAATAATTAATTGTGAATCAAAACATATATTTGCTTGTAACTTAACTGGTAACAATAATCAAAATTGTATTATTTCAGGTGACTGCAATGATATGGTGTAGTTACAAATTTTGGAATGATTAGTCACAGAGACAAAATGCTAAACTGACTATCAATATACGAGAGTAAAAACACGGTCCAACTCCAGACAACATTAATCAAATACACGAGTTATAAACGAAAGCGAGAACATAACAAAATATAGGTGCATTCCAATGATACTTAGATTATTAATATCCCGACTGTCGAGTAGGGTACCTATAGACAGCTTGCGAATTACACAATACTCGTATTTCTAGTGAAATGATTCAAAATGAATTGCACTGCGGTAGCCGATAGTAGCAGGAATTTTATTACGTCAATTATCTATAATCGAGTTATATTATTATCGTTAATCATTAATTATGGAATTATCGACATTTTAAGCTGATGTTTTAATTACGTAAATAAAGAAGCTCTAATAGTGTCGATCGCTTGTCTGTCTGTCTGTTTGTCAAACGTGTTGTCGTCGAATGTATAGAACAGAAAAAGTTTAAATTTCGTACATGTTATACACTAACCGAATGGAGGGACGTACGAGTATAGATACCGTAGAGATAAGAAACCTAGATCGAGGATTTAAGTCGTATAATATATAAGAAAATATAAAAATAAGTTGTCAAAAATATGTGATATACATACATATGTGCAATATATATATATATATATATATATATATATATATACATACATACATATGTACATTCAGTTTATCCAATTGCATTGAGCCTCGTAAATTGAGTACCAACAACAATATCAGCAAATCACATTCCATATATTTCAGGTTACCTTTTGTTTCAAGGCCAATGGATAAAAATAATTGTCAAGGTTATTGATACGAGTACCATCGTCACTAAGTGAACTGTTGTAATACTCGTTGACAAATTATTCATTAATAGTTAATATTTACTTCGATTTGGTGGACGACACCCCTACATATTCAAAATTATATTACTTACTATTGTTAGGTTTCAATTAACAAAAGTGCAGAAAATGCGGGTAGAGAAATAATGTGAGCGTATAAATAAAGATTGTCGGGGTTTTGACGTCCAGTTGAGCTTGGCACCTGATGGAAGCAACACGCCGTCATTGCACCCGTGCTAATTCAGGCCAGTTTTGCTGGTAGATGTTTAGCTGAATAAATACTTACAAAAACGAAGTGAGTATCATTTGGAATTGCCTGGTATTTTGGAAGATACTATTATAATATAGAAAATCGCAAAAAAATATATTTATGCTTATGCAAAAGGTATAGGTATAGGTGTGCAAAAGATAAAGGTATAGGTATGCTTATCGCAATAGCTACAGCGAGGAACTAAACCATAACTTAGCAGGCAGTTTTGCTACGAACAGAGGCTACAGGGCCGTCATAGAAATTAAAGCGAAAACAATCCAAACAACCGTTCCGACGTTTGAATGGATATCGAAACGGTCACGGTTGCCACGGCCTCCAAAGTGACAATCGAGTGCGGTGAGTGGTCCGAGCGGTACCCTTTTATGGCCGAGATAGGGTCAAAACAAAGTTATATACGGATATAATTATACACAACTTTCGAGCACGAAATCGTTACCAAGTTTTATCGTGAACTTTATGAGCTAATGTCAAGTGTCATTGTTAAGTATTTTCTAAGCTATTGAGAAATTAATCCAATATAACTAAATGATCCATTGCAACCCATATATTCCCACTGTTGGACTCGGGTCTCCTCTCAACGATTGAAAGATTTATGGCCATTGTCCGCCACGCTGGCCATGTGCGGGTTGGCAGTCTTAACAAACCTTTGAGAAAATTATGGAAAAATTTCAAGTATGCAGGTTTTCTCATGATGTCTTCCTTCACCGTAGCAAGTTATTGATCAGCAGTAATATCTACGATTAGAGAAAAAAATAACATTTGTATATTATACCCATTAAAGAAATAAAATTAGTCGGCAAATAATACATCGTTTCTTCTCCTTTCGAATATTTAAATTGATGTATAAGTCATTAAGAATAATTTGGAGAACGTCTGCGTTGTATATCCTACTGTATTACCGTTCTACGAAATACTGTTTACGGAAGTCTATTTAACAAATATATACGTAAAAAGCACGTACTATACATATGTACGTAATAATAATTGACATAATAACATTAACAATTGCATTCTAAAATGGATATTAGTTCAGTGAATTAGGAATAAATCTAAATTATTTTAAAACAATACACTTGATTTTTAATATTTTAATAAAAGGGTAATGTTAGTTACAAAATATACAATTAGATTAGTCAATCAATCATCTGTTATCTTGGAAAAAAAAAACGGATTAATGACAAACAGTGTATTGAACCCGGGATCATCGAAGTTTGCCCGATACGGCGTCACCGTCACCTGTCACTGTCCTGTTTTCTGCAGTGGCCAAAGCAAGCCTAATGAACACAAAGCAGTTAGCACTTGTCAAAATAAATTAGACTCTCCCCACACCAGGACATACTTATACCAGGCTTATAAAATTTCACGCAACAGATAATAAATAAATACTTTGATCTACGAATCTCAATGATTATCGATACATGTATTATAGTTTCCCTCTATTTCCCGTCACATTTCTCATGCTTTCCCAAGCCTCGCGAACCGGCACCGATTGATCAATCACATCGATAGCAGCTGGCCTATTAACACGCATCATACAAGCATCTTGTAAGTAACTCAATAACATTTCACACTTGAGAAATGCTCGCAGTTCCAGCTAATGACTGTTATGCATATTAGCAATATGGGCACGGTTTTAATACTACAAATAGTTACATTGTGAGAACTCGTTCACCTCATTGTGTATGAAAGCACTGCACAGGTTTTCATGATACTTGGCATATTTGTCATCTGGGATATATGTATTTTTGTCCAGGGAGCTAGATCTTAAACAAAACCTTTGAATGCTTTTAATTATTGTTTTGGAGCTTTTTAATCCACATTCAACACTACAAAAGCGAACTATTGCATTAACTGAATGTTTCTAATCTATAGAATTGATTCCTAGAACAATAAATTACCCATAAAACATTAAATAATAGAATGTATATAAATATTAATTGTTTCGAGTATGAGTGCCATTTGCTGACGTAAGGTATAGGTTTTTGTCAACAGTTTTGTTAATAATAACATTCATAAACAAATACAAGAACTATATTTATTTAGTAATAATTTATCTGAAAAAGTTATCATACAAACACCCAACAAATACTTTAATTTAATAATTAAACTAAACCGGTTAACAATAAAAATTTGCATCTTTTATGTCAAACAACAGGTTAATGTCGCAAAAAGCTAAATAAAAAAAACGTAGAAATATCATGACCGTATTATCTAGTTCGGTAACACTAATACTTTTTTTTTTATGTTAAAAGCCGACAAACGAGCAGACGAGCCACCTGATGGTAGGTGGTCACCGTTGTCCATGGATATCGGCAAGACCAAAGGTATCACTGATGCGTTGTCGGCCAGGCAATGAGAAGAAGGTAAGAAAGAAAGAACTGGCTCTCAAGCCCCCAGCCGGAACACGACGAGTCGTTTGGCGGCTGACCCAAGCAAGAGGGTGGTAGCTAGCCAGGCGGGCTTCACGGAAGGATAATAATATTAATGACTTAATAATAATACTGATAATACAATCCATACGCGAAGCCTTCACAACAAGCAGGCCGGCTTCGGTCGCCTCTTACGACTTCTAGGCCGCCCAATATGGCGAATACGGCAATCCTTGATTATATTTAGAAAAACATTGTGATTCTGAATATTGCAGCGTAGTATTATTATAATTCATCTATATCCAACATATAATAAAATCCAGTAAAATTTGTCTGAACACGAAGGATATATAAGAAAATTTATTATTAGGGGATTTTGTTAACGCAGTTAGCATTACTTAATATTTAAAGCTCGTTTCATTGCAATATGTCCGTAAGTAAAAAAGTTTTAAATTAGTATATTTCTAATTGATACAGCAAGAGAAACCCATTCCTAAAACAATGTAGGTGTTATTTCTAAGTGTAAGATGTACTTTTTCTGAAGAGAAGCGAAGGCAGTTTGACAGTACGTAATATAACTCATTATACGAGTATATTACTATGCTAGTAGTAACGAAGATTTCGATTGTAACAGGTATTAAATGCCTACTTGAGGCGCCAGCTCCCACAAACATCATTACATTTAACTGAATAACTATGAGTGTATTCTGTTTTAAGGTTGTTTGTGGTGAGAAATAAAGTAATCTTATTTAGATTGTTATATTAAAAAGACATCAAAAATCATCCTAACATTCAAGTTTCACCTGTCGCCGTGTTCATACAATAGAAAACACAAATGTTGTCGAAAGGCAATTACAAAAAAAATTGCAATACATCTAATTACAAGATTTTTCATTCAACAGATTATCTGTAAATCCCAATACAATAACGGACTGCGAAGCACCAAATGATGATAAGGACACATTTTTATACAAGGACAACTTTACATATACGACCTAACGTCACCAAACACATGACCACGTGAATAATTTTACAGATTGCATTGGGGAAACCCCGAGGATAGCCACAGTTAATGTCTTCCTGTTCACACTGCTTGATCAACTCGCTTTCAGTGGAAAGTCTGCCCAACCGGAATAAGCTTCGAGCTGATATTATGCGACATCACACGCAACAGCTTGACACATTTACCAACGCAGTGTAATATGTTTGCAATCGAATTGAGGTGTCAACAGGCAAACTCGTGTGAAACGATCCACGTAACGCTTACCAATTGTTAGGTATTAATTTTGTTTGCACTGAACCAAGCAACACAAATATTTTTTCGGTTAAAACTAACTGCGATGTCTTTTTGTGTACATATATTCATTTTGTAAATTTATTATAGTGACCTTCAAGCTAACAGCTGGTTGTGTTATATAGAAAAAGAAAAACCTTTGTAAATGTTACTTATCTGGGCCACTATTATTATGAGTTCGATTCCAGTTGGATCTGATATTAATGCCTAATAAAGTTTATTCTCGGGTCTTAGTAATGTCATATGCATATGACACAACTGTGTATGTTTGTTCTATCTGCAACACAGGAAATCATAGTTCTAGCATACGTGCGTGTAGAAGTGTACGTTAGCGTGAAACAGCTTTCATATGTATGTAAGGGAAAAGACTCTAGAGAGATTCTAAAGAAGATTTACTCGTATAAAAAAGGTGTCTTAAAATCGAGGTTCAACGATCCCTTAGCTGGTGGCAAATGAATGTTTCTCTAAATTTGAAAAAATCAACTTTAATAAGAAAATGTATCCGTCAGCTGGATCTCTTATCTAGACAAAATTTCATAATTGCTTCTGGACTTCGATGAGGGCGTTGGTCCGATGGTCCTTTTTATTATCCCGCTGTACATATAAGCTGTATAGGAGGCCTTGAGGCGACAAATAAAGCTTCCAAAACTTGCTTTGGATATTAACCCCTCCATAAATACGTTCGTTCGTAACGTATACGTTTCGGGACACCTCTCAATAACATAAGGTACACCCGTGCGCTGCAGTGAAAGGCTAACGGGGTTCAAGCGAATTTAATTAATGACCTACGCGACAAATTTAAATAACACGACGAACTGCACAAATTCATGAAGTCGATAGGTGCCTAATCAACTTTCCTCAATCGATTTCTAAAAAGTAGAAAACGGACATGTGTCTCGGTGGCCAGGCGGAAATTGTCTCTTATCTCATTTTCTATTCTTACAGCGGTGTTTACGACACGCAACGTCGACCGTAGTGAATATGCCAATTACTTTTTACGGTGGCGTTGCATATGAGATATTTTTTGTTCCATGTTGTGAATTATCATGCTACAATAGGTGCGGTGCGCAATGTCAAGGGCCGAAAAAAATGTTTGAAGTATAATTTATAATTTTATTGTCTCCTGTCGTTTAAACTTTTCGACCTAATTATTCCCACCACCACATTGGTGACAAGCAGCATTATCTAAGTTCTAAACAACGTAACACGTAAGAATCAAACATAATTTATTTATAGGCGAGCCATAAATACATGCGACACATACTATAGCGCAAGAGCAGTGAATGGCAACACTGACAAGATAGCGGAAATAGTGTGAACACAAAATTCATAGTGCGATCAAGCATGCAACAGATACACTTAACTACATATATTGACGTACGTTTATAGATTATAACCATAATTATTTCTACATTAGGCTCATATTTAATTTGATTTTGAAAAACTTATAAGCAGTTGAAACTTATACGGCAATAGGGAAAGATTGCATTAATAATTATTACATATCCATTAATCATCAACCGTCATGACGTACTGAAATTACACATTGACAAATTACAATGCACATCATGTCTCGTCTACAGGAAGCATAAGTCAGCCGTAATTGCTTTAATAATATGAAAGAGAAATAATAAATATTTTAAATCCTAACGGTTTATGTGCTTAATACCTATCACTTTATGGTTACGTAAAACCATGTTAATTTCTTAATGACAGCGGATGGAGACGCTTTTAAAAGCAAGGTGTCAAGGAATCTCTGTCGGGTTTGGACGGAAGCGGACATTCGGCGCCGCTGTCATTGTCAGTCTTTAGAAGTAATTTCCTTAGTAAAAGACTATTAAGAAAACCTGTGTGAACATTGAACTTAAAACGATATACTGTATGTTTTAGTAGGACTTAAAATTACTAATAGCCCAGCGGTTAACAAGTCCGTCAGTCAATCTCCGGAAAGGGAGACTCGAGTTCAAATCTTGTACGTGAGGAAATCTAGAAATGCACGTACACGACCGTAACTGTGTTATCTGTATTTTTAATATACATTTTGTGTATCAAGCGTTGGTGAGCCTTAATTAACTAAATAAATCATGCTCTCAAAGAAATGTTAAGTCTGTAAACCCGCACTTGGCATGAGGGTCTATGGTACTTTAGTTAGGGGTTGAAATGACGTTGATTACAAAGACTATGTAATTATCAAATTGGCAATGTATTCGTATTTCGTACACAGTTCCATCACGCAATCACGTGTTCTCACTACATAATAATTTTCATGAATATCGGTCAAGTTGTACTTGAGTTATCTCGAGACATAAACGAAAATTTCAACATATTTATGTAAATATGTATAAATGGTATAGTTATATACAGGTGAAATATTTGGTACCATATTACTAGAATTCAAGAATATGAACATATAGGCTCGGATTACATTAACTCAATTTCTTAAAAGTCTCCCACGTATTTCTTTATTAGTGGCAGGTTCCTCCAGTAGACCCAATTACAGGTTTTCTTTGTGCACCATAGCGCAAGGAAAAGTCCCTCTTGGTTCTGGATCGTTCCCTCAGTAGAATGTTTTTTCTAAGCTATATATCGATTCGACAAAAACTAACAAAGCATGTCGTTAAACTCATTGGTTAAACCTTTAATACCGCTGCCCATAATAGACGCGTATCGTGCGTATGGAGTATATCCGAACAGCCATTAATTTCAATCAACTATTCCCGGTCTTCCCTCTTATCGTATTACTAGTTTGCAAGCTTTTATGATAAGCTTGTTTTCCTAAACACTCTCATTAAATGCATTACTTGAAGATGATTCACATTACAAGTTTTCTTTAATAATATACTATTTAGCACCAATCTTGTAGAAATTTTTGGAACTTCAAAAACTTTACTGATCTTTAATCGTCTGTAAAGAAAGGAAACAATCTTTAGTTCGATCTACCGATAAACCGATGAAATGAAAGATGTGTTGCAAAACACAAATTGAGACTCGTAATTTGTAAAAATATGATGAATGAAAGCATAATATATTGTCTGGAAATGTTTTGAAAGTGGCTTTTTCATGCCATTACAAACATACCACACAAAAATGCAAACGAATCAATACTGTGTAATTAAACTTAGGGTTAACAAGAATACTCGTGCATATAATAAATTCCATAGTCCTGTATATAATATTAAAAAAAAACATGTCACATTTAGAAATCAATGTCCAAAGAGAAGTCGTTCAAGCAATATGTTATTATGAATTTTCAATTACTCGACCCCAAAATTTCTCCCTAGTGCTACTTTTCTTAATGAAATTCCAATGTTATCGAGGGTAGATCAAAATAGCTTGCCACAGATACTCGTAAACTATGTACGTAATCGATATTTAGTAATAAAATATTTCAATGTGGTCTTTAGTATAAATTTTTACTTAAAGTCCTGTTAATTTGACGAAAACACATTCCTCCCGTGTCTGTCAAAATACTTCTGGAATCATCAAGGTAATCACATCAGATGCAATTCTCATACATGCTCGACCGGTTTTATTTTTTACAATATTCAATGCCAATAGAAATAGCTACCAATATTTATTTGTAACTCAAGTTATTTTTTCGTTGCAAAAAAAAGTTTGAAAGTGTGTGTGACTCACTGTGTGGTTACTTGATTTTTTTATTAATAATATTTTATTAATCTAATTAAATAACGAAGGAAGAAGTTACACACTTATGCAACAGACATTTAATTAATTTTACTTCCATTACCTAACTAACGTTTGTAAACCTACCTACAAAAGCAGTTATGAAATGAGCTAATGACAGGAAAGCTAGAAGTATGTTGTTAATCTCTAAAGGAAATTAATATACCCTTCAGTAGTAAGCGCTAAAAGTTACGTAGATCATTCAAGAAAGTGTTCCGTTAATTACATTATCTTGGATTTAGGTGAAAACTGAACTTTTCAATTGAAAAACTGACAAAGTCTAGCTGTTTGTATGTAGAATAGCACATAAAGTTAAAACTAAGGTTGGAATGATGGACTGGGGTTGTTACCGGTCTTCAATGATATGAATTCTGTAAATGAACGCGGTGTAAATTCTTCATTGTTTGGTAAAAATTATGTCACCAGTTTGCTAGTTTCATAAAATACTATAAAAAAAACTAATTGCATGTGCGACAACAACGAACAGCCGAACCGAATTCCGTCTTCGTGATCTGGGAAGTTAAATTCACTAACGTGAATTTTCGCAGCACCAATACACATTTATGGAAAAGGAACATGATAATATGAGAATATTATGTACACAAACATAACAAAATGTGAACAGACTCAAATAATAGAGGTAACCGTTATGATAAGTGTTTCTTATCATGGTACAGAAATCACTTGTGGGTTAATTACCATTAAGTAAATGGCTCCACCTACTAGATATACTTAACTAATCTGTGGTTAGACTTTAATTTCATGTTACCTCTACAAAAATAATGGACTTCGAAATTTTGTAATTAGCAAGAAAACGCACGTAATTTAAAGTTTTCATCTTGTCACGAAAGCCATAAATAACCGATAATAAATAATTTTGTTATGTATACGGCTATCACATTAATTTGAAACAAATCTGTTAGCATTTCTTTCAATTTTAAATATTGTAGAAAATGTAAGATCAATATAAGACCCAGGATGAGTCGGTAGAAATAGAGCCGTAACGATTTCTGAAGTTCATGTTGTACAGTTGTTCGCCCTGATCTAGATCCAATAATGCCCCAGCCAAGTCGATTCTTACTCTATTTATACCGTTCTTAACGGAAATAGTAAGTTACGCTAACCCGGAAGTCAAATCATATTAAATTTATAGTACCGGAACTTCAGACTAAATTAAGGTATGAAGAGATCTTTGATGTTAGACATTGAGATTATTAAAGAAACAATCTTATATAGAATATTAAAATCTAACATAAACTTTGAAGTCTGGTGTTCATAAATAACAAAAGAAAGTACTGTGATAGAAAGCAATTTGACCCTAACCGACATTATCCTGATTGAGTCATTATGCTCACTGCTCCGTGAAATCGTTTTGACCCAATACTGGAGATCGTACCGAATTCGTAACATACAATCATATTGAGAATGAACATTAATCCTTTATTAAAATAGGTGTTTGGGTTAGTACTCTCCTAAAAGTTCAAACACTAGACACTTCTTAAAAAAAGAACCATTATTATTCTTATCACGTGTTATTCATTTGAATTGACCCTATCGGTCGATGAAAAATAAACGTTTACATTCCATTTCCTTGGACAGTCGTTACAGCGAAAAATTATTCATTAAGCTCTTGAAATATTAATTAGCCAAACAAAGACATACAGCATAACACTCCTACTGAAATATTTTCGAAATGAATACCCAGTCGTTTTGTAAATTTTATAAAGACATCTCCGTATTACCTCTACTTTGTAATACTTAAATGAAAATCGTGAATTAAAAATAACTTTTCAATTTCATTTGCAAAAAAAAAAAATTGACACATTACAACAACTTCTCTACAATAAGAAATATTTGTATATCTGAAACTTCACACTAAAGTGTCTTTAAACACCTTTTAATAATCTATTTAATGTAATCTATACTTATATTAAAACATGTAATAATTATTTAAAGGTACATGTTACCGGGCTGACATTGATATTAATTTTAGTTTATTTAATTTTATTGATATTATTTTTTTAACCGAACGTAGTTTGGGCGGAATGCTAATGATAATATAAATCGCACACTTAACTACACTTTATGTATCCCGAAAGGAAAACAAAAATTTGTACAGATTTATAAAACTACCACACTAAATTTATAAAGTTGCAAAGCAATATTGATTTGTTTTAGCCTTCTTATTTTATCTGTTCTACTACATTACGATTGCCAATCACGACGGCCCAACTACGTACTAGTTGTCTCGCGTCGTTGGTGAATGTTTTGCATTCAGTTAAAGCGCTTTAAGCTTTACTTAAACAAATGTATTTTGTTCGTGATTAATCAATACAACAAGGTTGAGTTTCTATTATTTTAGTATTGGTTCCAAGTACTTAATCTGCATCTCCAACGACCTATTCTCTACCAAACACGTTACTTTCGAGATAATATATATATAAATAAAAAGCCATGGATAGTGTTTCGATATGGTACGCGTATCAGATGATTCAGTTTATAGTTCTTGCAATCATATGGTATGGCGGATGTCCGATGCACTCACTATTTATATGCTACGAATTAACTCATTGGTACGCGTGCGTACATGCGTCGCCTTCCTTTTGCATTTCATATATTTCTTTATGTAAATAGCCGACTAACGAGCGGACGAGCCACTTGATGGAAAGTGACCACCGTCGCCCATGGAACTCAGTAACACTAAAGGTATCACTGAAGCGTTGTTGGCCAAGAAATAGAAAGAAGATAAGAAAGAAAATTTAAATTTAAATTTTATTATGTAAAATTGTATAATTAATAAATCATACAATATATTACTAGTGTACAGGCAATAGCAATTTATAATGTAACAAAAATAGTTTTTCCCACTAAAATTATTATGTTATAAGGTCAAAACCTTTGTATGTAAGTTGTATTATTAATATATAACTTAACCGAAAAGGGTATATCGCACCTTTAGAATGAATGTGACTAACTCAAAATTCCTGAAATTCCAGATTTTACTATAAATTTACTTAAAAAAGCCTACTCTAAAATCCCATGGTGAAAAAGAGCCCGAATTATGAGTGAGAAAGGGAAAAAGGGAAAACCTCATACATCAGTCTCTTTAAATTTACTCAAGACCATACATTTTTGAAAACTTTCTTCGTCATTTCCCATAAATTGCAATTTTTGAGTTAAGTCTCTTTCATTCTAAGGGTGCGATATAATGAAAGAGTCATAAAAACATTCGAACTGTATTGCTTCAATTTTTGTGGAAAATAAGATAAAATTTACTTTCTGCTTACATGTACATAACTCTAAGAAGTTAAATTCCAATAAATAAATTACAAAATCCGACTTAACAGAAATTTGTCACAAATCGCGTGGAAAAATTTGGTGTGGCTGAGACGTCTGCGGTGTAACTCAATTTGTTAAGCGGTGGTAAATACAAAAGTTACATAATTAAGGTCCCGAACATGACTAACTAGAAACTTAAGTCGTTAGCCAACCATTTCAACTATGTCGTAGACCGGAGCTGTGACAAGTTGTTCAATATATCGCGCGAGAACGAGTTGAACAAACTGAGACTGGACTGGACGCCGAGTATAAATCATCATCTGTCAATACACCGCTGGAGCTTGTCTGTCTACTGTCTTTCTATTCGGAACGAAATATTTTTTTATAATTTTTAGATAACTATTGTTTTAACCGTTTAAATTAACTTTTTTAATTAATTAAATGGTCGTAGAAATTTTTACGCATCGCCTGAGGCGGAATTACAACGAATGATACAATGATATCCAGCACAGCATTCGATACGCTTTAAAACATTTCACAGTCGAATATTATATATTATATTATTATAATATAAGGCGGTTTGTACCATAGTAGCCAATAAACCCGCCACCAGGCAAGAGTACTGTCGAGATTAATCTAATTGATACAGAGAATAGCAGCCTCCAAAAAAACGGACCTTACGCCATTGTTCCGTCCGGTCCATAGCCAGGGATGGTGAGTTTGGGCTCAAGTATGGAAAGAGTTAATCTATTATATCGATGACCAAGCCATGATAAATAGTATAATTGTATAAATAGTTTATCTACATTCACATGGCAATGGCTATAAGATTTTATATTAATATTTTAAACTACAGTCTATTTGCATGGCAAAGTAATTCAATCCAGCAAGGGCAAACACATGAATCACTCCTTTATTATACAATATTGTACAAAACGCCCGCCCTGACTTCTTTTCAAAAGCTTGTTACTTTTAGTTGTAAGTACCTACAGTTTGTATTTAGAAGGTGTGTGTATTTCATAAAAAAGATGTCTTTAAAAAAAATTAACAAAGTAAAAACAGTTTCACGCCGTTTTTCAGTTATATTTCTGTTTACAAAAATGAATGAATCTAACCTACACACTGGACCTAACGTAGTGTCAGTACGAGTAGCACAAAGTTAGTGTAAGCGTGATCAGTCCGGGAATTTCAAAGTGAAACATGCTTCTCGCTGTGGTTACTACGACATGGAACATGGACAAAATGAAAGCTGTTTTGAAAAAAGATGAGCAAGATCGGCATTTTGATAGGTACGATTTTTTAGATTTAATAGGTAAAGAACTTGGAATTAGCGGTATAGACTATTATCGTAAAAAAGATCACTTCAACAAAACGTTAATCAAAATGATTACAGCACTAAAATATTCTAAGCACTTAAAAGCAATTAATCCGTAACTAAACAATGCTAGTGAACGACCGTCCGATCCGATGGTCCGCAGTCTATATATATATATATACATATACTGGAAAACGATATATATACTGGATATATATAGAAAAATGTCCATAAATGGATGCCACAAAACCCAATAAAACCGATCCAAACCTGAAGAGATTGATAAATGGTGATGAAAACCATATCACCTACCACAAGAACGTGTGAAAAAGATTGTTGTCAAGCTAAACAGACTGTAACAACAGACTGTAAACAAGCTAAAAAACTCACTAAAAATTGAGAGAGCTTGGCTGGGTAGATTAAATACATTCACCAGCCCTGACCTTGCACCCATAGATTTCAACCTATTTCGGTTTCTTCAGAATACTTCACGAAGTGTAAGGCGAAAGAAAGGACTGTCCAAACTATTTACTGCAATTTTTTCTCAGATGTGCCAAGATTTTTACAGCAATAAGATCATGTCAATACTTATCTATGAAGAATATCTACCTATACATGATGACAAAAAGTTGTCGAATAAAATGACACATATACATATTTTATCATTAAATGTTGAAAAGAGAATTGCATATAAATTACGATGAAACTTTCCGCCAAACCTCAATATATTAAAATTTTCTAAAAATACTTAAAATATAGATTCATCACCACTACTATTTTGGTATTTGTATAAATATAGATTGAACGTAATTTTATCGGGTGTTTCTGTGTACCTACTGCCATTTTTTATTCGTGAATGGCAACTACAGTGTCCACATGTTTGATCTATGATTCATCAAGCAAACGCTCAAGTTAATAAATTCTCTTCACTCAAGACTGCTGGAAGTAAACTACCAATACTGTAATATGCGGATCTAAAATAAATTTTAATGAAAACGATTTCAATAAACTTATCACAGCAATCGTTTGCTTGTCGAAGACTAGTATTAACTCCATAGAGAAGCAGCATACCGAGTCCATTACTAGTTTTATTAATGTTACTTTAAGTATTTGTAATATTATCACCGAATATCGTCATCAAAATATAACTTGCGTTAGGCTGCGGGCACGCACCGGAAAAGGGTCAGACTATTGAACTTTCCGCCACTGGCCTCCATGGCGCTGGCGTCACGCGTCGCATTCGCATCACTTACTTCGTGATTATGAATACCTTTTGCGTATGACTCATGGGCACGCCGTGGTCAAGGGAATGAATTAACACCTTTGTAAGACAACAGCCGATTCACTCAAATATTTTTTGGTCGGGCTATCAAATGAATTTCAGAAAATGGTTAGTCAACCTTTCCAACAAACACGTAAGTGAACAATATTATTATTATATCAGTATGTGAAATATATTTATGAATGATTCTGGGATTAAGTCTATATATATAATCTGTAATGATTTAAAAACCAACGCATAGGTATAGGCACGGTTTAATAAATATCAAGAGGAACATTGAAGTTTTAAAATCAGCGTAGAAAAGCAGTGTCTTTTGTTACAAACGGCATCCTTAGTTGCGCAAACGTTAATAATGTAATTAGAATGAAAATCTTTCGTCTCGCTCTACAGACTGTTATGCTTCGCATTAAGTAACTGAAATCCACTCTCCAATATTCAGATTTTATTTTATGTTTACTTTAGTCCGTATCAAATCGTTAGTCAGCTCCATCTGCAGCGGAATCTAAAGATCTAAAGCGTCAAAGAAATCTAAAGCGTCGTTGAATACATAATTATTCTGTTTCGTGCAACTTTGCTAAGATACCGTTCTCTGTAACACTGTGTATTTAATATAGAACAATTCAGTCACCCATTTTGACAGCTGAATCCCACGATCCTAAAATGGAATCAATCGCAGGTTCGCAAAAACTCAATGACACTGTTTTTTTACTGTAGATATAAAAAGATCTATTCTGTCTATTCTGTTAAATGCAAATAATATTTATCAAGTGAATCTTAACTGCAACCAAAAAAATATATATTTTATTGATATGTGAAAGTAAAGAAGTAATTCAAACACGTTAACTGATTAGATGAACATCGGTATTATTTAGTTTTGTTTTAAGCCTTGTTTTTGAAGTTAACACGCCTGTGTATCGATTTATAATAAGTAAGCCTAATTGTTAAAAAAATAATGTTAATAGAAAGATTCAAAACAGAATGTACGGAAGTATGTACACCAGCTTTTACTGTAGTCAATTATCTTTGCCTGTCATGTCACGTCAGCCACACGACACATAATAGATTTGTTTAGAGCAACAGACTACTTAAAAAATTGAACGGATGCATTCAGGAATTGAACACACGGAAAATAAAAATACTTGTATAGGCAGTGCGTTATCAATTATAATTGTTATTTCATCAAAATAATTTAACAAAGTGTCTAGCTGATATCGCGTATTATAGAAACCTCACTTAAATCGTGTGCCGATGTGGGTTAGACACTTGAATTTTATTTCTTTTGAGAGTGCACTTCGGGTAGTAAATTAAGTTTAATAACTTCATAAAAGAAACAGAAATCAATCTAATTGGAAACTTTATCATATGTATGCTATACCACTAAACTAAATCCAATCCTAATGGATATTACTACTAATTAATGATTACAACTGACGTTAACATTGAAATACCAAACATATAGTACTTGAATTGATAACTACGGCGAGCGGGGCTTTAAAAATAACGAGAGATGCCGCCTGCTTGATGTGTTTTTTCTATGAAGATTTACTATTTCCGGGTCGTAACTCAATTCGAATTAAACAGGTACCAACGAATCAGTGGCAAACTTATTATAAAATCTAACAACGCATCTTAATTTTATTAATATATTATGTTCCCTGTATTTACATTCGTACAATATACAATTTGTGTAGGATAATAGTTAATTAATTCCTACCAAGATTACTGAGCGTACCTATACCACCCTACCTGCTGCGCCATACCTACAACAATTATTTTCTATTTTACTTGTAATGCTAAGCCAATCTTTATAAACTTAATAAGCACACGAAAACATTTAACATCATTATAATTACAATATGTAACGTAATAAAAATCATATCAACGTCTGAAGAAGAGTTCCTTTCTCGGGTACGACAGGTGTTATTAAGCTTAAAACCTTTATATATATTTCACAACTATGAGACGTTCATCGAAAGCGCAAGTATTGACATAGAAACCTTACTTCGATAGTATACCTATCGTGTAAGCGGGAAAGACAACAGTTTCTTTTATGCGAAATAGTACTCCGTCGAAAGTTGAGCGAGAATCTTCACGCGAATTGTTAAAATCGTGATCGTTGGCTGGTGGATATTTATTAGAGGTCATGGCGTCGAGATCAAGGTGTAACAACAAACAATTGACGACTATTGACAAGCACGCCGACAGCAGCTAAGTGCTACCACTTACCACGGGTCGAAAGTTATCCCATGTTATAAAAACAGTGAAAGATCGTTAACATTCAGAATATTTAGAAACGTGCAGAATTTTGTCCGATTAGAAGCGGAAATTAACTTTTGTAGATTAATAGATAAAATGTAATCTATATTATTAATAAATGAAGAAAAATCTTTCTACCTTTTTTATGACAATAACGCGAACGGCGGAGTACGAAATTTGGCATAGACAATGTTTACATATATAATATGCATTTAAAATAATGAAAATAAACAATATGCACACTACCATTCATTTGACACACCCACACTCATAATATATACACAGATATACTCTATTGTTTATTGTGTGCTCACACACAATAATATAATTTAAATAAGGCATACGCTATCACGCGCAATCACACACACACACACACATGCACGTACAATATTTAAAAAAAAGTTATTTTATAAGTTACGTTTACTTTTTATTGATTGCTACTAGTTCTGTATTTTATTTTAATTATTTTGTACTTGGTGGATGAGAGGGGCACCCAGTAATACGGATCACAACCCAGTACAGGGGCCTTCAAAATATATCAGATGGCAGTTGTGACATCAAAAATAATTTAAAAACACAATTCGTGCGATATTCTATTAAAATATAAGTGTTTTAATAACCATCTTCCAAATGTGTGTGGACTTATTTATTGAGTAGCGATCCGACTCGACTTTGTTCGTATTGAACAATTAGTATACATGACCCAGCCTATGTCCATCCGAAATAATATACCTTTTAAATGGAAAAGGAATATTTCTAATAACTTCCGTGGTTCCGGAGATTATATTCTGCATGTACTCACAAAATTCACACACTATAATATTATAACATCGATATATTTGACAAAATTCATGAAACCGAAGGTCAGAGTACAAAACACAAATACCGATGTGACCAGTCGGCATTCCGTGCCTAGGCCAAACACTGTAAGGACTGACTCAGTCAGAGACCCTACAAAAACTAACGGCTACACTAACGAAACTTTAATTTAAGAATTACCAAAAGGACAGTTAAATAAACAAAGCGGTTTATTTTATATGAGGAAAAAAAAAACACAATTTCAGTAAGATATATTTTTACAAAGTTAATAATTTCTTAATCTTAGGGCTTCAGAGTGAGACAAATATAATTAATGCGAAAATGAAAAGCAACACTGAATATTAAAATATGTGTGTGTGCGTTAAATGATTGTTACAAGAGGAGAATGAATAAATAGGCTTTTATAAATTAGTGCGTTCAACACCTTGGGACTCCATCACCGCTCACCATCAGGTGGGATTGTTGTCAAGCAATAATTTATATTATGTTTAAAAAAAATCACCTCATCTCTGACGGTTTGTTAATAGTTAAATAGATTTAATATAGTATATTGGGTCATAGAGAAAACATCCGAACATAGTTTGTCTTCCCAGTTGGTGGTAGCAACGCCATAATTATTCATTAAGTAAAATATAAATACCTATTATCAGCTATATGGGACAGTGATCTTCTTTGTTTAAACAAAATATGCGTTAAGAAAAGTTTATATATGTCTATATAAATCTTTAACATAAAAACCTACCTTAATTTATAGATGTATAAAAATATTATTTTATTTCAACTAAGAGATTACTACGATAGACACTCATTGAACTACGAGTGTTGCATTATTTCCACACGCAACTATTTATAGTTTTTTTTTTTTTTGCAATTGAATTTGTATTACAATCACGATTAGCCAAATCGTGACACAACAACAGTTATGTCTCAGGTAACAAATTTTATTTGCAATGCTTCATGTGCTGTAATACTTAGGGAAACCTTTGACAACAGTATACATTCCCCGAGAGTACAAGAAGAAACATATATTTAAATCAGCTCTAATTGTATAGGTTAAATAACAAGAGGAACGTAAGGTTGCCAAATGATTCTAGTTGGTTCGATATCGTCGGAAATTTATATAAAATAAAACAAACTCTCGCAGCGTAATGTTAAGGTGTAGCTGCACCTCAATTAAACCACACCATTCTACGGTAGGAACCAATTATCATCACGAGTAAATGTCACAATATGGCAGCAATTCACCTTAAATAGTCACTAATTTGACGTTCCGTAAATGATCACTAATTTGACGTTCCGTAAATGATCACTAATTTAGCGTTCATCTCATTCCCAAAAGTTTACTAAACACCTAAAAAAATAACGATCTTTTTCATGCTACAGTTTCCCTCGTATTTATTTAGATTTAAAAGTGAACGGATATCGGTAAGTTCCAGTTTTGATCAATTCGCAAATTGCATACAATGGCGGCCCCCCACTCGTTCGCAATTAATAAAAGCTTTGACCCAAAACCATGAGTACATTTGTAAATGTCGAATCATACTACCTATCAGTAACTAATTACCAACCTATTGCTAGCTTTTACATTCTCCGCTTTTGGGAATGATGGATATCCGTGACCGAGCCATGACGTAAAATCACTTTCTTTTTATTATTTTAACTCCAATGTCAGTGTCATGGTTTTTTTAACTCACAATACCTGCAAGGTTTTACCGCTGGTAAAAATATTAAGAGAAACCAAGTGTACATTTCGAAACAAACGTTAGCCAAAATCGAACGTAAGGAATCGTAACAGCATTAACGTTTTAACCTTATTGAGGTTGTTTCGAAACTCAAAAGCAATGTCATAATTACTGATTTTATCTTTCATACAACGTTAATCAGTAGGTGCTAACTCATTAATGTAAACGCAAACCCTAAATCACGTATTATAAGATAGGTATTAAGTTAAAATCAGGAATTGTTTTACCTACATATTCATAGAATGGAACAACTTACCATAAATCAAGGTATGGACAGGGGAAATGCAATGTGTATCAATACTCCTGAAGTCACATGAACAATGACACAACCGCTTTTTGTCTCGCGTCCAGTGAAACGTATCAATATCGAAACACAGCAGAATTACCACTCTTCACTAACACATGCCTTTTTCACTGCACTCAACACATACTTATGACTGCACTATACGGGAAGCTTACACACGTTTCCTCACAGTTATCTGTTAAGATTCTAGCGTAACAGAATGAGGCAACATCACCTTGGTATTCGCAATGCGAAATTTAGCCGGTCGCGAGAGGCAATAGCTATTTAAAAGCGACAGTTCAACCGACTTTACCGGTCGAAAACGTTCCAAATTCGTATCGACCAGTTGATTTTCGATAAAACCACGCGTTGAACAACAAACGAGTGAGCTGCGCGGGCAGCGCCAGCAAACTGAGGCGCCACGGTGCGCGACCGCGCGACGCATCTATACCTAACGATGTGGACTTCAAACTTTTACACGGCCAATTTTGAGTGAACATTATCCACTGCAACCCGAGAACACCTGTATGAATTTTCTACTCGGCAACACTGCTAAGTTGCGAATAAGCTCATACGTTTACATACATGGGCATGTCACTTGGACAAGGCTTTCAAGAAACGACAGTCACATAAATATGCACGCAACCGATGACGCGGTTGTTTTAATCGACCGGTTGTGGTATTAACTACCGCAGAGATAAATAAATTATCCGCATAAGAGTTTAACCAAGAAAAACCATTATAACTAGTGAGTACCTTAAAACCACATATGATATATTTATGTTAAATAGATAGTAAAAAATGTATTTCATTATGTAAACAACTGCTAAATAAAAAAAAAACTAGAAATGTATGTTTTAATAAGTACAAATAAAAATGCCGTATAAAACTAGACATGCTGCGCCAACCCCAAATAAAATTGGGATAAGGGCAGGAGGATGATGATGATGTATAAAACTAGACGACTAAAAATAACCTAAAACGCCACTAGTGTTGTGTAATGCCGGCGTTCCTTCAAAGGAACAAGGAATTTCATCTGAAGATCATAACTTGACTTGTTAGTGCAAATGCGGTATCTAATAATTGACCATAACCAGCGATAAATAATTCAACAAAATGCTATAACCAATACACACTGGTAATTTTTTTTATTCACAAGCAGGGAGCATTTAAAATTAAATACATAAAATTTAAAAACTACCAACTACTAATATAATAACGTGAAACGACGGATCGTGAATAACCAGCTTTATAATAGTATCTTACAACAACATAAGAATGTTAAAAGACACCCATGAAACGCAAACTTGTACTCCAACTATAACTATGAAAAATAATTTAAACTACCGATGCATATCCAAGACCGATTTTAGAGTATTTAATTTGCATTATACATTACTGAACAAAAAAAAATATTATAGATGTACATTCCCGCCGGTGGTAAGAGAGTTCACGATTATGTTTTGTAAGATATTATCTAGAACATGGTTGCACAGACTTATGAAGACTAGGGGCCACTCGGGCAAATCATGAACTGATGGCGTGCCGGCCGCCAGAAATATAGGTAATTAAAGACAATAAAGAATTGATAATAATTTATTAAAATTCAAAAAGAATTTATTAATTTGAAGCATGGCACTGCATAGTGCTTACAATCTTTTTTATATTTGGCTCAAATTTACTTGTAGCAACACGTAAAACTGCTTCCAAACTTTCATTTGCAAGGCGGTTTCGATTTTTTGTTTTATTATTATTTAGTACTGAAAAAGTTTGTTCACATATACAGGTAGAACCAAATAAGCTGGCACATTTGCGAGCATTTATGCGCAACTTTTCGTACATATTTTTATCAATGCAGCGGTAAAAGTTCAGCAAGTCTCCTTCGTTGAATTTGTTGCGTAAATCTTGATCGTTTTGAATGTCGATATGTTCTAACTGCATTGACTCTGGCGCATTTTCAACTGAAATCGTGAAAGGATTGCTGAATATGTTCAAGAGAGGTTTCATTTTTTTTAACTCCAAAAATCTGTCTTGAAAAGATTGAATCAAAATATCTAGCTTTTCTACATAACTGAAATTAATCGCAGTTTTGTTGAATTTTTCAGCCATTTTCTTATAATTCGGAAAATGATTGTAATTTCCAGAATTCAATTGTGATCTGAAAAGTGTCAGCTTGCATTGAAAGGATGATACATGAGCGTAGAGCTGGGATATCAGTTGATTTTTGCCTTGAAGCCGTGTGTTCAAGACATTCAAATGATTTGTAATGTCAACTAAAAAAGCCAAATCACACAACCAATCAGGATTTTTAAGTTCCGGGACATCCCTTTGCTTTTCCGCCAGAAATATTCCAATTTCTTCTATTAAATTTAGAAATCGTTCCAGTGTCAATCCACGGCTTAGCCACCTTACTTCTGTATAATACAGTAAATCTCCGTATTCGCTTTCGATGTCATCAAGGAATTGTTAATTTTATTCTGGAATAGAATTAAATATTCTTCGAATGTACGAGAGTATTTTTTTGCTGTCGGCGGGCCACCAATATTCGACCGGCGGGCCGCATGCGGCCCGCGGGCCGCGGTCTGTGCATCCATGATCTAGAATATTTTGTACGACTAAGAAACGAAGATCCTTACCAGCATATTAATGAATTCCCTCGCACACATTAGCGAGGAATCTCGATGCAAATATAAATAGGGAGATGTTTCTGTAAATAAGTTGTCCTCTTGTAAGTTTATATTAATAGAACCACAAATTTACACCAAGATACTGGTGTCATAGACGTACACAATTAAGACATCGTAAATATATAAGACTTTACTAAATCCGGTTGGGGATCTCAACCGAAACCCTCACTTGGAAGACAGGACCACCAAAAGTTAAGTCAACGAGCCGATAAAACCTGTTGGTAAAGCATGGTCTATCGTTGATGTTAAAATATTCCCTATGATCAGCGTTCTCACATCGCTACTGACCGGCACACAAGTTTTTGCAATCTATATCCACTTGGCTATTCTCATTCGCATCGTGTAACCATGCAACTGGGTTGTGGTTGAAGAACAAGTTTAATTAAGGTGTGTGCATATTTCAGACCGCACTCTAGAAACTGCATGCCTAGCTCATATCTGTGAGAATGTAGCAAGTGTTAATAGTATACACGATACTTTTTTTCTAGACTCACAACATCAGATGAAAGACAGACAAAAGACGTTGCGAATGCAGAAGACAAAACCGGGAGTAAATTAAAGCAACGTATGTATATAATAAACATATAATCAAGTAAATTAAATAACACTGGAGAGTTTCCCACAGCCATCTAAATTCAGTTATATGTTAAATTGACCCGTCCAATAACTAATAATAGTCTCTTTCATAAGATATAATGCCACATATGAATAGTCACCGTTTTCGATGTTCCCAAACTAACACGGCAACACAACATTGTTTGTCAATTTGATAGATATTAATCTCTTACAAGTACTTTATTATACGTAACTGTAAAATTTCTGTATATATAAATTATATTTACCGTCGTTAATGGGTGATATATGATAAGAATTTTGATTATAGCTATTTTAAATATTGAAGCGTAAGAAAAATAATAAACAGATTTACAAATTTATTGACGATAGCTAAAGATGTTTCACATAGCTTAGTATTGCTGTTTCACGTTTGGCACCGATTTAAAACATTTCATATAATAATTTTTAATTTACATTAATTTTCGCATTTTAGTACGATTTTGCAGCTTTCCTATTTGAACACACTTCAGTGATTCATAACCGGTACCAAAAACAAACACCTCAAAATACGGTTGGTTATTTTAAATCCGTTGAGGAGTTGCATTTTTTGGTTTAAGACACATCAACACACCTTGAGATTATATTCTGTTGATTGATTTTAAATATAACAAGAGCAAATTTCAAATTTTCTTTAGCTCAGATTAATTTAATCATGTTGAGTAATTTTCTAGCACATATCTTAGCATTTTAACAACTTGTCTTTCAAACAATGTCGAGAGAAATCCAGGCATGCAAAATTTATAAATATCCCCACGTATACTAGGGTGATGATCAGCCCTTTCAAGACTTAAGATAGAGGCAAGGCGTCATTAACGAACATTTTACAAGCTGCTTGAACATTTTGACACGAATCATGGACAGGGAACCGAGTGCAAGTGAAGTTTCAGAAGGCTCTAAAGCCATCAGTTGACAAGAACCTAATTATCCACCTCAAAATACGACTTAAAGAGCACTTATAAGGTGTAGAAGTTATTTGGGTCACTTATCTAATTACGAAAAGACAGTGACTGACGTGAGAATATAAGTAATTATGAATGGTGACTCGCTCAATCTGTAGCCACAGATAAACATCGTGTTGAAGGTATTCGATCATTGCAACATTCATACATTACCACACACAACATACTCGATAAAGCGCACTTGATAGATGATCATTACGTAACATTAGATGATGGTGTACAAAATAAAAAAGATAAGATCATAGCCGTCACGATACCAACCATTCCCGGCGGCGATCCTTCGAGGACTGTGTAATAAGAAGTAAATGACAGGGTGTTTGTAATTACTGATGAATGCGACGCCGGTGTGCGTGTCAGTGGCAAGCCTTTACATAACGACCGTTATTTTATTACTTTTTGTGCTATAAAATCTCTTTCTAGGAATTAAAGGGATGCTATATCGAATGAAGCAGCCTCAAATTGATAGTTTCTTTAAGAACATACAAGGATGTAACACGTGATAACCAAATCAAGTTTATTAATTTAAAAAAAAAACATTTCAAAGATCCAAATTTTAAACTAAATTCTCAGAAGAAACAAATCGCAATAAATCGTAGTCGCAGATTATGTAATAACAATAGCTTCTCGAAAACCAAATAGCAGCATCGTGATACTCAGAATCGTTAAACTGCTCGCGTGAGATGCATAAGTGCTTCCGTCTAAAGAAATTGAGCGATAACATAGAAATCGTAAATGTATTAACATATATTCATCTTACTCTACGTTACACTTACCAACTTGTCCCAATAAATAATTATTCTTCTAGGTTATATTAAGTTAATATAGGTGCATGTTACCTATGTAATGCAAGCTCGTCATGATCATTATGGCATTCAGATCTTTCTTTTAACATATACGTAATTAGTGTATTATGATTATATGATCCAAAACAACATGTCAACAATTTATTTTAATACTTGTTTACTTTTACGATTTAACACTTCATATTACTGTTCTGTTTTTGACAGTATATTGTATATGTGGGGCGCACTAAAAGTCTCCGGAATCAATAATAAAAAAATATTATTAATGGTCAAAAATGAATTTATTGTTTCTCAAAATATTCTCCCTTTCCGTCAATGCACTTTTTCACACGAATGAACCAATTTTGAAAACATTTGTGCCACTCCTCCGTGGTGACGTCATATACATGTTTTTCACACTCTTCGACAGCCTCATCTGGTGATGAAAACCGTTCATCGCGTAATTGGTTCTTGATTTTTGGGAACAGAACACACGGTGCCAGGTCAGGACTGTATGCTGGATGACTCATAAGTTGTACGTTTTTCGCCTTCTAAAACTAATTTGTCTGTCTGGGCGTGTGGGAACTTGCATTATCGTGGTGCAAGTTGATACGGCGCTTACCGTTATTTTCACTGAGTTTGTCAATAATTTCCAGTAAACAAAAGATCGTTTACCAGTCACTATTCACGGTACGACGATTTTCTAAAGCAACAGTCACCACGTGTCCAGTTTTATTAAAAAAAGAAGCAATCATCCGCTTCGAGGCAGTTTTAAGCGCGCCACTTTGGTTGGTTTCGGCTTATCTCGAAAGACCCATACGCTCGATTGCTGCTTTGTTTTGGGAACGTAGCTATAATTCCATGTTTCGTCATATGTTACTATGTCCCACACCAAATTGGAAGCCCCTTCGTTGTATCTGGCACGCATAGCGTGACACCAAGTGATAGGGTCCGGTTTTTTGAGCATCGGTCAAATTCTGTGGGATCCCATCGAGAACATAGCTTACTCACACCCAAATGTTTGTGTAGGATATACTGTATTTAACTCATTCCCATGTTCAAAGATGTCCGGATCTCATGGTAAGTCTGTCTGTCTGCCTGTCTGTTTCGATCATACGGCGCACAGCATCAATATTTTTGTAGTTCACAGAGGAATTTCATTATACAAATTGACACTACCGCGTTTAAATTCTGCAAACCAGCTATAAATAGTTGTCTTGCATGGTGATTCTTCGCCAAAAACAGACTGAAGCCGAACGAGGCTCTGCTAAGCTGTCAAATTACTTTTAAAGTCGTAAAAAATCATGCATCAAAAATTTTCTTGAGTTAAATCGATTTTATTGTAATCACGCAACTTTTAAAATGACGCCAAACTGTGAAAACACTTGACAATCTGATGAAACAACTTGTATCCTACGGCTAAAGAGTTTCATTTTTAAATGCAGTAATAACTTTTTAAATATTGTTTATGTAAGTGGCCAATTGCGGAAAGTGTGAATTTAGTGTGACCTATGTATTAAGCACTACTTGGTACCAAAACTAATAAATTACAAGTCAAAGGTATAAACATAGAACTAAGGAGTATCAATTATAATCGTAGTATTATTTACATATTATTAAAAAAAAAAACTAAATGCATCGACGACACCTTTTATGTTCGCTCGACTGTCGCTGGTATACTAGACCCCAATACAAGGATATCACACAAGAAAACTTGATAGACAGGTTTTCTTGTCTGCTTTAAAACAGTGGCATTACATCCACACTACTACAGGTAATGGCAAGTACCACCAGCCACACGTCTAATCATCATGAAATCTAAGCCAGCAAGTGAACGTCGCGTACTATATTATTAAAATTTTACTAATCTTTATGTGATTATTAACACGATAAATATCATATGTTGATGGATAATGCTATCGAATTTCGTTTTACATCACTATATAACGTATTATAAAATCAATTAATTTTCTCATGTAAATTACTCATATGTAAATTACTACGCACAAAAACTTTTATTCTAAAATGTCATGAATAAATGTGAAGAATAACACGTAGTATTTAAATAAAGAGTGACAAAATCAATGGTAGTAAACAAATACATATATAGCAGTTAACCGATCCGCAAAGTAGTTGAAAATAAAACGGTCAAAAAATTCGTGAGAGCATTCCAAGTAACAAAGTGGAAAAAGAGAATAGATGAAAGTACCTTTTAATGAAAATTAGAACCGAACCAAGATCAGTATCGTATTGAGGCCGCAACAATTTCACACGATTGCTTAAATTCATAACTGACCGGACTTAAACAATCGTAACGTCTTCATTCTCTTCTAATTACACTGGTTCTTTTACTGGAACACTTTTGATTAACTTTAACAACCGTTGAGTTTCGGTGGTTGGTGGTTGATGGGCAAATATTTCTAACATATGTAAGTTTTTTTACATACAGTAAGTTAATGCTTGACAACAATCCCACCTGATGGGAAGTGGTGATGAAGTCCAAGATGTTGAACGCACTGACATATAAAAGCCTATTCACTCTCCTCTTGAAGACTCCCACATTGTAAGTAGGTGGAGAACCGACACGCTCAAATTATTCTTTGCAGTGCACACAATGAATGACGACACAAACCGCGCCGTCAGTAAAGGCGGTACGTTCATTACGTAAGGATGGATATCCGCCGTACATCTAGTTGTTCGATGGAGAAATGACGATGACGGATTTATTTCGAATAGTTCCTGCGCACTCTCTCCAATATGTATCCTAATTGTGTGTTGTAATCAAAATGTGCACGCCACCAATTTGCACGCCTCTCCATCGATTATAATGCTGATGATAGATGACATTTGGCAGCATCAGTCCATATCTTACAACAGTAATCCACACATGGTCGAACCTGAGCTTTGTACCGGGTTAAAAGCTGATTCGTTATCTGCAGCTTCGCAAGGACGAAACAATTAATTATAACACAAGTTACGAAGTTGTTAAATATACTACTAAGATGGCCAGATCATTTAAAATGGATAAGTGCACCAAAAGCTCGCGTATAAAACATCTAAATTTCTGGGTCTTTTAATAGCATTAAGACACATGCTAGAACAGCAAATGTTCACTCAGCTGTTCACCTTTTGAAGTACCAGGAATTTCCCAATGAGCTATTGGCAGATGCTCTTTTAATAAAGTAGCGACAACCTGCAGATGTTAGTATTGTAATAAATAAAGGAAAGTCAGATATTAGTATATTGCATTAGCAAGTGTTTTATTAAAAGTGCAATAGAAAAAAGTAATGCAGACCAGTTTATTATACGTGGCAAGACCATACAGTACTAGTATAACCCTTAGACATGCTTAAACAACCTCAAACAGAATTTTCAGAATAGTAAGTCGCAGGTCCTTCCTGTGTACTAAGATTATGTACTTACATTTCTACATGTTACAATTATACGGCATACATATCATCAGTTCCATAGCATTCAGACTTAAAGGCTACATTGCCTAAAGTAACAGAATTATTAAAATTGGCAGTGATTAGAAGATATTAACACCTACCAAAATACAATCGTGAAATGAAAGGAGAACATTTAACCTGACTGGGACATAGTCGATTATAAAATTATAACACCGTAGCAGACCTTTTCGTAAGCATGGTGAACGACATGGGTCGAAGCGCCTTAGGTATTAAAGTATTGGGTATTAATGGGTAACGTGGTAATGAGATCGAACTCTGTATTGATGTCCGATTTATGATTGTTTTGTATATTTTATTTGCCAAGTGCGGATTGGCGTACTTTTCATACCTTTGAAAACATTAATGAGGATTTCTCAGGTAGGTAGTTTCCGCGTATTTTGTTCATAGATTTTTTCACCTAATACGAAATTTTGAAATAGATCAATGTCTAAATTACAAGGCTTTCTGAACTTAGTTTATGATTTCATACCATACGACCTGTAAAATACTTGTGTCAAATGTCATGTACGTTACGTAAGTAAAATTTGTGACAGTCAAGTTAGTCACACTTATGTTTTCATTTATTTCCACTTAAGCATCAAAATCGTTGAACAGGTTCAAAATCTTAAGCTTCTCTACTATTATTCATAAATACATTCGAAATTCAAACCCTTCAACTGTGAATACAATAACATCTGTATTATATTGTTGTCACTCCATATATCAGAATCATGCCAAGAGCAATAAAACAAGTAACACATTTTAGTCTGGAATGCATAGAACAGCAATAACATATCCACAATAGGGCAAAAACTTCCCTAGTTCATTGACGAGATGCCTCGCATAAAAATATCCTCGTATAACCGATCAAGTTCTTCTCGACCGCATAAATGCAAGGTTATCCACTTGCCCGTTGTTCTAGTTTTTATAACAGCCACCTGTCTTTCATTAAACTCAATTGCAAAAGAAAAGTCGTTTTATATTAGTTAAGGTAACTACACACTACCATGGATATAAATAATGTATGGGTATTTTACGACACCGAAAATACAATCGCGTAAGTTTACTATCTAGTTACAATGGTTTTGCAATCTTAGATAGGGCATGTCGCAAACCACAACGAATCTTGCTCATTGTTTGTCGTGTGACCACACTCAGAGGTTACTTTCGAATACCGCACTCACTCAGGAACACTAAAAACAGAGCCGTTACTAGTTCTCAATGGAATAATGTAAAACGTTTCGTGACGTGACGTTGATAGCAAGTGAAATTGTAACATTAAACGAAACAGGTTTTATCTTAGACTTGTCATTGGCGCAGTTACTGTTACAAAAAACCGTCCCCCATTTAAAATTAAAGATACTGGTTTACTCGCGAAGGACTAATGTCTTTAGCACTTATGCGATTGAACAAGATTCTATATGTTTAAAAATTATGTATATCGGGAACTCCCGAAACTCGTATATGATCAATAATTTATTTCTATGAATATTGCAGAAATCTCCTTCAAATCGACTAAAATCCATCGTTCAATTTACCACCGTAGACGGCGTGATAGACTATGGCCGGTCACATATGGCCGGTCCCCTCGTTCCATTTTTGGCACGTAATACGTCGGGGATGCCTTGGGCGTCATGGACGTGAATGGGCGGCGATGAGCGCTTACCATCGGGTGGCCCGTCATCTCGATTGAATACTATTGCCATAAAAAACCATCGTCTAATTTTGGAAGAAAGCCGGAGCCTTACAACAACAGATCAGTTATGGTTTATGATGAATATTTCGTTTCAAATTTCTTAACTGTAGCGTTAATACTAATAAAATGTTTAACTGCATCGAATCGTCAATCGACCACAACTGGTCCGTGATTTCCGATTTGTGAGGGTTTCAGTTTCAACTCGCCCGAGGCTCATTTAATTATGATTTACAGATTAACTCCATCTAATGACCGCTTATTAATACGGGAATTCTAATCGTGCGGTACTTGAAACCGTTCAAGAATCATAAATAATGGTGATAATATCTAAAGTAAGAATACATTAAATTCAGTAACTCCCTTTAACTAATAACCTGCTAGCTTATATTCTGAATTGAAATTGTACAGTTATTTAATAACCTCCTCATGTAACGTATTAAATAAATTAAAGACTCGCTAGAAGTGTATTCGGTAGTACAATACCAATTGGGCAACAAAAATTGCAAGTAATTCATCAGTTAAATGTATGCAATTAAATGGATCATGATTTCAAAGACAATACACAACGCTAATAATAAATCTTCAATATTCACAAACGGGTCACATTATAGTAATCGACATGACACAATATTCCATTGGCAAACGTAGAGCCAAAGTGACTTATGTTCGCGTAATCTGAACCTCAGGGCCTTGCAATTATAAATTGGTGACGTTCGTTAAAACAGAGATATGTTTATCTCCTGACTTGTGAAACTGAATCTAGCTAGCTTGTTCAAATTCTAACATTCCGACTGCAAGGTGAAGTGGGAAAAATCTTATGTAACAACAAAGATATATTGCTATGTTCACCCGGAAGCTCCTTTTCAGATAGAAAGAGTATCTTTATACGATTCCCTTGATAGATCTTTGTACAATTCGCCTCGAGCAGTATCGTCGTCACTCCTACCAATTTCACCGAAAAATATTTTCTTCTTTCTATATCCTTGGCCGACAAAAGAGAAAACAGGCTTATTGATGTAAAATAGTTACCGATATCCATGGACATCTGCCATAGAAATCACAGACGCACAAACGGTGAAGCAGAAATCAGTCCCTTTATTTTGTTCCAAGCTACCTTGTATTGACTAGAGTGATTACGTATGAACTGTTCTTATTAATTCCTTTGGAGTAGTAATTAAACTGGAATTGAGTATCGAGCAGGTTTGTAAAAACCCCAACTCTTGAGTAAATTTCATTTCATAGATGTATGTAAAAAACAAAATTCACATAACACAACACAAATCTTTTAGTCTCTCTTAGTCAAGCTGTTTTCAGTGACATTTCGGAAAACATAATCTTATATTTGTATTTTTCGGGAAATTTTCATAAATTAATAACTTACATTTTTGACAAAGTTTCCAAATCTGTAACGAAATATAATTCAGAACGGTATCAAAATAAGTAACCTTGTGTGTGGTTGCGTAGGAGGAAATATAAATGTTGGTCGCAACACTCGCAACATAACACCAAAAGAGTATAGGAAATATTCAGACACTGAACATGACATGTGCTTCGGCACAGCCAACAGCCGCCGAGTAAAGCATTGTTATGTCACACACTCTCCTGTTACAACTGTATGATATGAATAACGAAAAGCGATACGATGGCACGGTGACACAACCTGTATCAGCCAAATCTAAACTTCCATTGTATACAGAACAAAATTGAATCTGCAAGCCATCTTGAGTCTTAGTCTCTCTATATTAAGACATCTTCTAAATTCAGCTTGCTACGGACAGAGAAGTTCTTTAATGTAAGCGTTGTTCAGCTCTTCTATTCATGCCTACTATTTTGGGAAGAAAAAGATTAATCAAGTCAAGTGAAACCGAAAGTACCGGCCTTTAACGTACCGAATTTAGCGTCATTGATACAACAGTAACTAAGAGACTAATGCTAATATACACAATGAATTTGCAATATTCAAAAAGGAATAGATAAAGGAACGCTGTAGAAAGCTTTTGTTCCATTTTTTCTTTAGTTGTGTACGACACTGTTATATAATATATACTAACAATATTAACTTTATTCGTGGTATTATTGTAACGTATAAAGAGAACTATGTAACTATGAGGTAACTATTGTAGATGAATACCGCTAGTAGAAATATTATACCTGCAACAGAGATATGAAGTAACGCATAACAAAAACAAGGCAATGTCGGTTGACAATGACAACACATCCATTTGTTTGTCTTGTTTGATCTTTCGTTACGACTAGAATGGTTTTCACGCAGATCGATATTAAATTTCATTTCACCTTTTTTATACTTTAAACATTAGCATATTGCTGATGCGAACCCACAAGATTTTCCACTACCCAAAAATCGTCTAACGCGGCGATTGCGCGGCCGAAACGCTGGTCGAGTTTTGTAAGATGACACGTTTCGTTAGTGCAACTTTTTTGTTTACACTTTCCAATGTCATGTTTGAAACATAACACATGAAAAATGATTGGAAACTGTCCGTGTGTACTTGTACTTAGCAACTTCATTTCAAGGTAACCCCTGCCACACCATAATTAGTGGTAACTTGCTTATTATCCGTAGATTAGTAAGACGTTTCAAAACAGATCAGCTCTAAATATTAAAAAAAATCATGGAAATCGGGAAAAACATTAACAAATTTTTTTTTTATATTAATAGCCGACAAACGAGTAGACGAGCCACCTGATGGTAAGTGGTCACCGTCGCCCATGGACATTAGCAAAACCAATGGTATCACTGATGCGTTGTCGGCCAGGAAATTGGAAGAAGGTAAAAAAGAAAGAAAGAACTGGCTCTCAAGCCCCCAGCCGGAACACGACGAGTCGTTTAGCGGCTGACTCAAGCAGGAGGGTGGTAGCTAGCCATGCAAGCTTTACGGAAAGATAATAATACCAGTAATAATATTAATGACTTAATAATAATACTGATAATATAATCTTTACGTGAAGCCCTACCACCAAGCAGGCTGACTTCTGTCGCGTCTTACGACACCCTGTTTTGACAGCATATGATTGGGGGGAGTATTCTAGGCCGCTCCAATACGGCCAATTGTTTAAATGTATTTTTTATGTCGATCGACGAGCAGGCGAGCCACTTGATATTAAGTTGTCACCGTCGCCCATGAATTTGACAAACTCCAAACGCATCATCGAAGTGTTGCCGACCGAAAAGGAAACGGAATCCCGCATTATTGAATGGCAATTAAATATAACGCGGTACCTATACATAAATCATACTATCAATTAGTTTCATCGACATTAAAAACAGCATCTCATTTAATTATTTAGCCTAAGCTCAACATATTACCAGCTTATGTGTATTAAGTATCCAGTTTCACAAAAATAAATGTGTCAAACGGTATCTATTCATTGATTAACATGACAGCTGATAAACAACACTAATCTGTGACATTGAAACCTCACCTGCATAACGGTTTACAGCTGTGCGTTACAAATCTGAAGTGTAAATTCTTGTTTTGTACCGTTGAACTTTTACCATTTTATTAAATTAAACGGACAGTTGAAACCTATTTTATGTATGTTTCCATATTCCGGAGTATAGAGTACATAATGGCTGAAATTTTTAGACAATTGCTTATAATAAAAAAATTCATAATTATTTTTCTAGAGTTTTATAAATTAATGGACATTATTACTATTGTCACTATATCCGATTATTACTTAGCAAGTACAATCAGGTTTTCCAAAGTCTAAATCCTATATGAACTTTATAATTACATACAAAATAACACAAGCATATAGTCCAACATTACGTAGATACACAGCAGCTAACATATTCTGGCCCCGGGGCAAATTGTTCGATCTGTCCGCTTTCCTTGGTTATCTCGAATCAAAGATGATTTACGGCCAATGCGGTTTGCCGCGCAGCGCGTACACCGTTGCACCGTCACCACACAAGAGTATATCATATCAAGAATTACCAAAAGAATACTAATGTAATTATTTTATAGTTTGCCAAACATGAACGTAAAATGAAACAAATTTATAAATAAGGAGGTCCTAAAATTTGTAATTTATTTATTAAAATTTTAAGCCCTAAAACTTATTTTGAAAGCAGTTTTGTTTATTTATCTGTAAATTTATTAATAATGCATCAAAAAAATATAATCTTCATAAATTATATAATTTTCTATTTTATCAGCAGTGACCAGAACTGGGTCAGTTTGTCACGTCAGATTGTCACAAGGCAAAGCCTATATCTAGCAGTAAACTTCTAAATGTTGATGAAGCAGAATCATTTGTCTTTCATGTAAAAATTTACTAAATTAAACCGCAAAGCTGATTTACAATCGGCGCAAGGTATACTGCTATATTTCGTGATTAGTTCTCAACATTAAACGATTATTGCCATATTACACTTCATAATTTATAATACTTCATTTGGATTGTGATCTCAAAATCTTACAAGTAAAACAGTAAAATCTTGAAATACTTTCTGTTTACTGACTTGTTACAATTTTCTTTAAATTTTTTTGTTTACTATCGCTTTCTTTTTTTAAGGCTTAGGTTTAATTCGAATAAATTTATAGAAATTTCATTTGATCATAGTATTCCTAATTCTTGTAATAATTGGAGCTGGTGAAACTAAATCAACTGTTAAACTAAATCAAGCCACCTATAGTCTTTAAAAAAAGTCCACACGCTTTATGACAAAACTAAGTTTAATCTTTTCTAAATTGATCGTTTGACTGTAACCGGTTCATTTAATGTTAAATCATACTCGTTTACAAGTCAATTTCATAGCGGTGGAGACGTAACAAATGGTAATGACCCTAAATCAGTGCTAAACATAACTATTACCTTACCTACGCGTTATACGCCCTAGCAATATCCATACGCGGCAACCTTGTTCACTGACTATCGCTTAAGAGAGCCAACACATATATTCACGTTGATTCGGCTTGCGTTCGTTTGATCGAGAGAATGGTTTGGCTCGAAATACATATGCGCGAAGTCACGTAACACGTACACACTTCTACTCATGCATATGAGAGAGATACGTAAGTGGATGAATTCAGTTAATATTTTAATTGAATTAGAAACATGTAAAATATATGATTCATATAATTTTTCTAAGGCCACAAAGTTCATATTCAATTAGTCACATAACCACGAATTATAGCATGGCGGTTGAAAATCGTATATTCATTATAAAAAAAAACTGTGGTTTTGGGTATATCATATCATTTATTGTCGTCCATACTGACATAAATATACGGTTCACTTTTTCTAACATCTAGTTAAGTACAACAAGCCTTTGAGTTTTACATTTTTCAATCAAACTAAATCTTTTTGATCTGATTGTATTTGAGACAAATGTCTGTGAGGAATGAAAAGACTCCCTAACGGTACCATACGATCCCCTAATGGTTATCACTCACGGACGAAAAGAAGGCAAAACGAAGGAGAACATAAGTGGTCGGTAGGCGTAACAATCGGCCTGCGATTGAATGCATTCTACCACACACTCCCACCCAAGTAATATCACCTGCCTCGTCTTTCTATTGTCGATCGTAACTAGCTGTTAGCTAAAAAATAAATTAATAAAAATGTGAAAGTTATCTTGGCACCATAAAAATGTATCAAATCAACGTAAGCTTACAATTAGGTGAGTAACAATTCTTAGTCAACTTTAAACTTACATATAGTAATCAAATTTATTTGTTAGTCCTTACATTAGTTTAGAAACTGATTTTTTCTAGCAACTTTGGAGGTCTGAAGTGATCCATGCTGTATCTTTAAATATATTTTTTAACAAAACTTTAATTCATAATTTAGTATCTATTATAACATATAAATGTTAAAAACAAAGTTGTCATTTATGTATAGATATAGACAGTTATACAAGGTTTATGAGCATCTTCTATGTTGGTATGAATGAACGTCATTCGAAATAGTGATTTAAATATGCGGAAGACATAAACCAGAATCAACTCTGCTTTTAGTAGAGTAGATGTAATATATGTAATATCACAGTCATATTAATAGCCAAATCGTATAACATCGTAGCTATATTTTATTTATAATTATCTTCTACATAAATAAGATTGAATCTTGGCCCAAAATGATTGCTTACAACATTTTTTTAGGCATATCGTTTTATCTTTTATGAAATAGTAAAAATTAATTCTCACTTCTAAATGCTGAAATGAAATGATACATAATATGTTGTTCCGTGATTTTGTAACACAATGAAATGAGCCTCCGGCACGGCATCTGTATACTACTACTGCGCCGACACCCATGAGATTTTCTAGTTATAACACAAATTACCTAAATCATAGCAACTGAGGTCGATAAAACGACAAATGCTAGGAAATTATTCATTTCTATTACAGAATAGTTAGAGAAAATTATCAGAAGAATCACTATTGAATATTAAGTAAGTAAATTTATCAATAGATCCCATCTCGAAAAAAATCCTACATCAGTGTTAACACCAAATCACTATGTTACGCCTAAATTGTTGAATTGCGCCAATATCTTCAACAACTGTTCTTCGTATTAAAATCATAATACAACGCAATATGTTTCATTTAACCTAGTTAATTTTGTTTCCGTTTAAACCAGAACATCACTCTTATTATAAATATTCGTTTCGGCAATCAACGCGGACGGAACGAATAGTGTTGAAGTGTGAACCTATAGCGTCGCACGAAGTGCGCAAAACTCGGCAACTTTTCGTGAGGTTTTAACCAATAAATAGTATATTTAGGAATGTTAGATAATCTTTCTTTTAAATTAAACTATTTATTTCTTTGCGGTGTAATGATTTTTACATAACCTGTGATAAAAAAGTGTAAGTAACAATTTTTCCCGGCGCGTTTACTTTTTTGCTAATGATTAGTTCACTGAGATTATGCAAGTAGTCATATGACGTTGAAGAGATCTCAGAGCGAGTGGACCAAAATTCGATTCTGCGGTAATAGTATATGGTAACATGATATACACACAATATATTTGTAGAATATATTAGAATAGAATCAGTTATTCATAGTTACAATATCATCCGATAAGTTAAATGCAAACGAGTCGTTAGATTTTTTTTTTTATCGGAACCGATTGATTTTCAATACAAAATATTGCAGAAAAAAGCTGGACCAGCTAATAATATTACTATGTAATTGTAAACACCTTCGTTGCTATTGCAGTTTCTCAAGCCGAGATATATTATTTACTACAAACAGTGAACACCTTTAAATGACCACGGGTAGCTGTTATCATTGAATAACATACGCTTTTTAAGAATGTATGATCTCCACACTAGATATTAACCTCTACTTCCGCCACTTAATCCAGCATGATAAATTTTGTGCTTAGTATACATTTTTACTTTTGTTAACTTGTTTCATACTTTTATTATTCTCATATGGAAAACGTATCAGACGTATCAACTTCGTATTTAATTTTTTTTTGATAGGAAAAGAATTTCACCTCTAATGTCACAGTTTTGTTTCAAATAAATAGATGAAACACTAAATATTTCGTAACAGTCGCATAGCCAAGCAAATGGTAACACTACACTTCCAAGAAACTTGGTAAATTTATTATGTCATTGTAAATTGCCTTCGGCTATTGACTGATGAGCGATGAAGAGATTTAATTATAGCACATATCTGATCTAGCGTTAGAATCTCCGAAACCTAAACATACATATAAAAGAACGTAAGCAGGCCGTTTTAGCTAAATATTTAAACATAGATGCAAATATAGGGTGTGTAAAACCGATGTCGTGACAAGACCAGGGTCCGATGACAGCCCCCTGCTGTAATCCTTTCATGGCGTCAAACTGTGAAATGAATTCGATTAGCCCATTACGAAAGTGACTTAACAATTATGACTGGATAATTTACAAATGATGTTTCGATATTCGCTCTCAGTAATATCATACATACTCTGTTTAAAGTACCTATACCTTAAAATGTTAATTAAAATGTGTAATGTAAATTAACGTTCACTGTAGAAGCCTCACAGGAAGTTATATAAAACTTGAATGGTCATAAGTTTCTAAATCGAAATTACAGATTCGTTGGAAACATTCGTTAGCGCATATACGTCCCTTTATTATCATAGATAAAGTCTGAAAATAGCTCAGGAACTTGAAAGGCATAAACAAAAAATATACCCAAGTCGAACAGGACAGAAATACGATCGTTGTAGCAGCAATCGTTCCATTAGATAGCGCCTAAAATAAAGTCTATGAATTTTCATGAGAGAATGTCGAAACTTCCTTCATATTTATTGCCACCAATTCGTGGTCGACTTCCGCGTCCAAACCGGGATCTCAAGTCGTCAAATTAATAAAAGAAAACTAACTGCCACTTTCCCCGCTTCCTAGTCGCCAATAAAAGAGGAATGTTTGTTGAAGGAAAAACGACTCATAAAAACTCACCTAACCAAATAATCTTAAGATCTTACTGTTACATAAAATTGTATTATATTGTAGAAAAACAGCACCAGGAGAGCCATTGAGGTACTTTATATTTATAATTAACATAACCATTATAAAAATAATTTCACACAATTAACGTTTTATGTATAAAATATGTCCTGAAGAGAAAATCATATCATTTAAGGTTATTCAAAGACGATTTTCATAATTTGTTTGTAATTAGTAATTAATAATTAATAAACAAATAATAGTCATAATTTGGTTACGTCTTCATATCGCCTCCAAAAAGTTTAGCATTCTTTTATTGGGTAAGTTCGTTCTTACAATAAGGTTCCAAAATTTATACGTGAGATACCTTTTCAAACTTTTAAGCAACGCGTTAAAGCGTAGCTTGTAAGTAATGGATATTATATGGTATAGGTTTATTTAGGACCCTGAAAATAACAGCGTCGAAACCAGTTCCGCGCAGGTTAATACTTATGTATTTTGTAATTGCCATGTGTTGTTTTAAGAAATGTGCTGAGAAATTTCTTTCGCCGTTTCTTCTCTTAAATATTAAAACACCTTTTCGAAACGGTAGTAGAAGCAAAAAATGACGCGCATAAGTGTATTTACAAAAACGATTTAATGATTTTGAAATTCGAATCTGTATAATAACAACACAGTAACGAAAGTGATCATTGATGATAAATACGCCACTTCGTTTACCATTAAACAAAGTATCTAGAACATACCTAATCGAATTTTCAATAATTATTAAAAGTAGTCCCAAACTATGATGACCCTGGGTTATGAAAAATGCAAAAAGTAAAATTTCCGACGGATGCGATGCGATACTGTTGTATACGCCGAAGAAAGTGTGTTCGATTGATCATTGAAATCACAATATATCAGTAATTGAATCTTAATAGACATTTCTTGGAGCCGGTCATTGATAAGCCAACGAGTAAGTTGTCGGCTTTTTATATAATAAAACTAGTTAACGAGCCTACGGCACACCGTGTCAAGTATTGTCGCTAGATAAATGAATAACCAACCTTAATATCAATTGAAATACATTACATACATGTGAAGCAGTTCAACTCTTGAGTCATTCAACTCGTCGACTTTAACTGTATCCTATAACCGCTAACGAAGTTTTATATCAGTTTGCGAATAACCCTTTTGACGATTACTTTTTCATACTTCAAATGCATACTTAACCAAACGATCACGTCAGCGATCTACGGAAAATAACCAAACTAGTCAAAACCCATAAACCCGAAACGCAAAAGTATCTTTACAGTAGAAACAGGTGTGGCGATAGATCAGTCCAACTATTCAAAGAAAATTATCTTATGCCATCTCGATGCGTTATAAAAGAGATAAAATGAAGCCCATTCTATTAACCGATTGCGAAACCTCGAAAGAAAAAAGTTGACAAAATTACGGTGATAACTTTCAGAATAATAGCGACAAACAATTGGCTGCGTAGAGAGAGTATTCTAATGTAACAAGAAACAAATAACATGAAACTGAGACTGAGAATTAATTGCAAAAATCCTGAACGGAAAAAGCGCGCTGATATACGACGATTTTCAAGATAACACTGACGAACAATTTATATAACATAGAGAATAGAACGGATCTTGATAATTGTTTTTAAGTACTCCCAGATTTTTGTTTTGTTGTATCTATGAGAACAGCATAACAACAAAAAAAGTTGTTCTATTTGAAATTACAAATTACATTCAACAAATTTACTAAGAAGTTTATTTAATTTAATTCAGCACTTGCGGGCCGTCGCGACTTCGTTCGTGTTCAACAATTAAGTATTTTACACAAACACATGACATATGTATGCCTATTTAAGTATTTTACACAAACACATGACATATGTATGCCTATGTCCACACGAAATAATGTACCTTACACACGGTAAAAGAATTTTTCAAATAGATAACGTCGTTCCAGCGTTTAATTTTCTCAAATACGCAATCTCACAAAATTTGCCCGCTCTCTTTATAATATTATCAATAGAGATTTCTTTAAATTTCAAATTGACGCTGATTGTACTTCAGATTTTCGTAACATCAATATTCTGAATGTTACTTCCATTTAATTTGATGTCTATTAGTGAACAGGTTACATCCTCTTAAATGTAACGTTACATCTAGTAATGTTAAACGCAATCAAATTTACATACCTTCTATAGTCAATTAATCTTAAATCTATGATTCTACTGCTATAGATGACATTTTAACACGTTTTGACATTATGGCAAATAGGATTACGACTAAAAATATTTCTTACGTCTACTTCGTGTTACAGTTTTTAATCACACAAATCTCAGTACATTTAAGACAAAAATACAATTGAGTAATCTTTTCACCGATCAAATATTTTAAACAGCTTATCGTATTGCATACTGCGGTTTTCTTCTATTGTGTCAATAAAACTATCACAGGGCCGAATCTATTATGTGTATTATGTTTTTTTAGATTTATATATAGAATAATTGAATATCGATCTCTTTTAAAATATAACGATGTGTGTATGTAGATTAAAGCCATCTGGTAATTATTTTTAATTTTTTTAATGTAAGTAAATCAAAACATATTTTTTATTATTGTCTGTCTGTCCGTTGTCGTTACGCGGTAACCACAGGGCAAATTAAGGCATATATCTAATTGTTTAGAAACTTTATTCCGTTAAATAAATAGATTTATTGCAGAATAGGGCATAAAAATCGAATGGAAAACCTATAAAGAGATTATAATAACGATTACAATAAATAAATATATTTAACATTTTTAGAGCTCCAAAGACTGACCCGTAAATTAAAAACCTAGTTTAAAAAATGAAATTAAAAAAACCCGGTATAAACTTTGTAAACACAAACTTTTGTTTCTCCGAGCAAAGCCACGAGGTAAAAGTAAAAGGATCAATTATCTTGTGCTCGTATGTATCATATCTAAGGAATTCAATCGTTCCTCCGTCGACCGCTACATAGGCTCGTTCTTTATTGCATATCCTGCGAAAGATCTTAACAACATAATTGGCCGATCGAAGGTATCTTCGGAGCTCATTTATAGGTTCTCCTATCGTTCTGCAGCCTAGCTCGGAATCTGATAAAGATGTTGTTATTTTCCTAATTTAGACTTTTCTCAGCTCGGGACATATGAAACAATCGTAATTATTTTTATGGTCTGGAATTTTTCCTGCAATTCAATTACAGCCAGTAAACATGTATGTAGAATTTTAATACTTGTACCTCAAATTAACTTTTATTGCCACCGACTCTTCATCTTTTCTACGGCACTATGGAAATAATTAAAATGCAATTCATAACTATACTTGCCAACATCAGAAAATTTTTCATCAACACGAAAAACATCTTAAAAACTGGCAATATCTTACCTTATAAATATATTGTATCATTAAGTAACAAAAGGAATTTGTAAATGTTTGTAAGATGGATAGAATAACATTTATAACCTGTTTGCGAATGATATAAAAAGCCTAACTAGGCTTTTGCCTGGCAACTGCATTCACACTGCATAACAATGTCAACAGTGCAAACAATTGTGCTGTTTCACTTGGCATTTGAGCGACACGAGTATGGATCGCAGGTGAAGCTCAGACACCTCTCATTACAGATACCTGCTGACAGATGTGTTGCACCTTACTTGAAATTGTGTCACAAGTACTTTGTTTGAGTTCCGTGCATCCGACGAAAAGGGGAGGTTAGAGTGGACTAAATAACAAAAATAATATGACATCAAGGAACGTTGGAAGTAGTTTTCTGGTAAAAATATGTATCCTATTTACATAACATTATATTTTTAGTAAAAGCTTTATTAATTTTGTATATTTTATTTTAAAATTGAACTTTTACACTATTATAAATATCACCTTTAAAAAATCTTATTCATAGGCATTTGTTATTTCGTCGACGTGCATTTTGCCCACAATGTATTATGGACATTTTATCCATGCTAGGCGGAATTTATAATGTTTTATTGGCGAAAGCTGTCTGATTCTAAATTTTATAGCAAGATGCCAAATTTTCTGACGGTTTCTAAATCATAAAAATGTTGTTTTTTTTACATAGAATAAGTTAATGCTTGACAACAACCCCAAACGATGGAAAGTGGTGATGAAGTCTAAGATGTTGAACGCTATAACTTATAAAAGTCTATTCACTCTCCTCTTGAAGACTAAGTTTTGTTATTGGCAAATACATAAATAATAAGCAAGCTTGAATAGTAGGAATATTTAATGTTCAATGAGCGAAAGCAGTGACCAAACGAGTAGTTTAGATATTAATAACTAGACGGCACTGTACTGATTGTTTTATCACACTATTGGACACTCGTATGTTTTGTAGAATAGGTAAATAAGAAGCAAGTACAAATGGTATCGCAGAAACAGAGTTGTATCTGTCATTGAAACCCAGTAGGTACAAAGCCATGCGCTGAACGATGCTATAAAAGCATCGCTTCACAAAACTCGCATAGAATCATTCGTGTACCCCGCTTTAGCTTCTATATAGCAATATACATAATTGTGTAACGTATACTAGCTGCAAACAAACAAAGTAACATGTATTTTTAATTACAAACAATACAAAAACGACAAATTTATATAATCAATAATATGGGCCTTTATTTCATATCTGAAAATCAGCTACTAGAGAACATTCAACAGTCCGTTGAAAAGGATGTGTCAATACCATTCATCATAGAGGTGGCAGGGGACACCGGACGCAAATGGATTGGATGATCGTTTCCTGAATGAAAGTTTCTCAACAAACAACCAGCTACCGCAACTAAGCAATATATTTATCATGTTGTTTCCATTTTATGTGGCAGCTTACAATGACAAATGCACTCATAAAGGATTAGGTATTGAATTTATGATTAAATCTTTCTATGCTTGAAATGGAAACGTTTTGTAATATTTTCGTGATATATCAAATCTTATCGACTAACGAATAGTGTATCTTAAATTTGAATCACAAAATTAACCTTGTGGATGATTGATTATCCTTCGACTTTAATACGAGGTCTGTGAAAACAACTACCAATAAATGTTACCACCGCGTCTTACATACCGCTTAATTTATTAAATATATTTTATTATTAAAACATTTATGTACAGCAAAAGTGAACAATTTGTAACAATTACATTTCGCAGCAGTGGGAAACAACTATCAATGCCATCTGACTGAACCAATATTAAAAGCACACAAATCGTGCCTTAACTGGAGCTTTCGCATTGTTAGAAAACCGATGAGAATAGTAGAAGGGAAAATTAAACAATCCAGATATCCATCATATCAGGGTCTATCGCGTTTGGCAGAAAAGGCACAATGTTTTAACGTTTTAAGTCGTGACCCACTGGTCGATCACTTTCGCCAATTTCTACCTAAGACTTAAGATCTTGTTAAAGAATGATAAATCACTCACACGAAGTTAAGAATCAAATATGATTTCAATACCATAATACGTGATGCGATACCTTCTTTAAACCATTATCGGCTCGCAAGACATCGGTCTCACCTCATAAACTGACATAACCTAAAATGTATTCTACTCATTACATAGAATTTCTAATGCCCGTGGAAAGCTTCAACACAACATCCACTATCTATTTACTACGCAGTAGCAATTCCGTACACACATCAGACGTCATTATAAGCCCCCTTAAATTACGATATTATTGACATCTTAATCGTATCCTCCCGTCAAAATACAATCAAAAAGTATCTATTATTAATTAATTTTCATTCAACCGTAAATAACAGTTCTCCACATCAAACGTATTCACTGTATCGCTTTTAGCCATTAATAACACAATCACAAGTCCAACCACACAATTTAACATTAAAAAAATATAGGAAAGTGATTTAAAATTAGTAACTGTATGAAACACTGATCTGTTCAATGCATCGATTTAATATACTATATATGTACATATGTCAGCGTGGACATCCTTCTTGGCGTCAAGCAACACATTTCTCTCCGAACCACTGATGCTTGAAGCTTAATACAATAAAATGCTTCAGTACAGAATTGATACACATTACTGTCTCGTCATTAAACAAGGAATGAAGTGTCTAGTGATAAGAAAACAACAAGCTTAATAGTCACGTTCATATCGAATAATAGAGTCGCATTCATTGAAATGTTTCTAACAATAGACCGTTTCCGTATACACGACTCCGTAACCAGGCCTGCGAGTGTCTAATAAATTCTAATAATCAGGCTTTCTCATGTCATTCAGCTGGTCATTTAGCAGTCATATCGTATGAACGCGAAAGTGTTCGTGAAACAAATGGCAAATGCTGGCTGGTTCAGGACTAATAAGTCTCGGGGCGCAATGTGTGTGGGTGGTGCGAAAGTGGATTCGATTATCTATGCACCGACTTTGACTTCCATCGGTAGCTTTATCTCACCGATCAAAATGTGTAGTTTGCTTTTTGATACTACCTGTTACATCGAAACTGTTTTAGGGTTCCGTATATTCGATACAAAATGGAACCCGTATAAGATCTATTGTTTGACCGGCTGTCCAATTGTTCCATTAAACCAAAAAAAATGTTTAGAGAAAAACCTTTATAAGAATGTAGTCTAGAATAAACGGTTTTTTTATACGAATTATAATACCTAACCCTAAACCCTCGAGGGGAATACAGACTTGACCATTTTTTTTACATAAAATAAGTTAATGCTTGACAACAATCCCACCTGATGGTAAGTGGTGATAAAGTATTGTGATGTATTTATTTATTTGTATTTTTTTATTTCAGTATATCTAAACTTAACGGCGCCCTTGTCGGTAAATCCGGTGTTCGAAAAACATCTTAACAACATCACGAAGTTTCTTGTAGTGATCTGTTTCAATAATCACTTGCATAGTTCAGGGTTCATTTACTATCTACCATCTAACAGAATGAATATTTGAACCGAGACATTTAAATGTAGATTATACAAATGGACGATTACGAAATGAAACTTCGTTCATAATATTTATTTTCTGGACGGTTAAAAATATTTAGCTTCAGTTTCGTTGCTTTGTTCATTTGAATATATAAACTAATTTACTAGTCAACGAGCAGATAAGTCGCTTGATGACAAGAGTTTACCATCTTCTATGAATGCGATGATTCAATGTATCTGGAAACTACACATATACGTTTCAAAGAAAAAAACGACATGTAGGCTTCATATCAAACTTACCGCCAGCACGAACCATTGTAACGGGTCTTATCGGGCCAAAACTACGTCGTTCTTAATACTTATAAACTATTTATATTTTTATTATATTATTATATAAACGACCCCGTAGCCCATTTGGTAGTGACCCTGCCTGCCGAGCGAGGGGTCCTGGGTTCGATTCCCGGCCGGGGCAGATATTTATGTGACAGATGAATGTTTGTTCTCGGGTCATGGGTGTATGTGATGTGATAATTGTTTATGTCCATGCCACCCGCAACACAGGGAATCCTAGTGCGGGGTGTGAGTGTGTAAACGTTTATAAAAAAAAAAATTTTTTTTAATAGGCATACGAGTAAAAAGTGGTCGCCTACTCCGTTCCTATCTTGGCCGGTAACGTGTTGGTGATACCTTGGATGTCACGGTTTATCAGCTTACAAAAAAAAATTACTGATTTTTACTTGCGAGACCGGAATATATTTAGGACTAACGAAGTGGACTATTTGCGGTACCCTGCTGAGAAACCGGCGAGGATTGCCTCGTGCTACTACTATTCTTGTTGAAGATGGCTGGACTCTGCTAAAACCAGTTGTAATCGCGTAACACGGTAAGCCCTTTCCTGCTACTGCAATCAACCCTGCCCTTCCCTGCTACTGGAATCAACGTAACATGTTATTAACGTACTTAATTTGCAATGTCAGAGAGTCAGTTAAAATGTAGGACCTCCACTCCCTTCTTGATTGACATGTCCGTGATACTTAGTTTAGGTTAGGTTATCAGGTGGCCAGGCCGGTACGCTTGTTGGCCGTATATTGAAACAAAGAAGGACTATTTGACGATAGTCACAATTCATGCCATGTCCATAATAAAAAAATTAAGATACCTGTAACCATGTCGTTATAATTACCAACATACATCAACCCCATTAGTATATTTTGATACTTCTCCAACAACTGATTGACACGTTATCAAACTTAAGCTTCCGAGGACATTTACATAAAACGCGTACAAATGTTTTGCAACGCCAAACATTTGAATTAATCTCGCTTTGTAAACTGGTATTCGGTAAAAGATGTACTTATTTCGTAATTTTAGGAACATGTGTCCCACCCACTAAGGTACTCCCGTAAACAAGAACCAATATTGATATTGTGGTAAGGAATTGTTTGAAAAACGTTAAATGTTTAGCATTTTTCGGTTGCAACAAGTACGTTTATCGTTTCCGTTTCAGCCACCTACCCATCGAGAGGCAACATGTGCCCGTTTGCTAATTATTGCCAAAGAAAAAAAAACACGTCCAGAAAAATTTGCGAAAAACGCGTATCTAACTATTTACAAGCCTTGTATTTATGTTCCTATTGAATTTCACAAGTTAAATCCGTATAAGATTCATATCAAAATTTCCTCTGAATTTGTGTTAATTTTATTCTTATTTGACGACACCTACAAATATGCCATTGAAAGTGGACATAACTGTAAATGGACAATGGGGTCATTTTCAAAGCCCGAGGGCCTTTATGTTTGGTCCGGTCGCTAAGTTACCAGTTAATTGCATGGAAATGCTATGAACACGTTTGGAAGATTTATAGATACTATATCTAACGGTACGATTCAAAGAATAATGTGTGTAGATTCTTTGAACACGTCTATGAAATGACCGTTTAGATGATATAAATTTCATTCTCCTACTTGTCTTCCTGTAAAATGGTCTGCGTCCATTTATGCGAACGCTATGCTCCCAAACCGACTGTTATGGTTTTTCGTGTCATCGTTATCAATAGATAAAGATAAGGTGAATGGGGTAATTATTAAAAAAATATAAAACGCCTTATAAAAACGAGTAGCAATTGTGTAAGGTGCACTTGCTGTTTGTAAGCCCGGACATCATATTACCTAAAATAGAACGAGAGCGGGTTTGTAGGTGTTGTAATAAAAAAAATTACCGCTACTGTATTATGTTTACGTTCTAGTCACCAAATGATACAATATTTTTTGATCGATCCTGATTAACAATTTATTACGTCAAACGCAATACCAAATTATATATTATTGAATAGTCTCTATTTATTTTTACATAACATAGAATATTATTGACGATAATGACTCTTTGAAATCAAAATAATCGTAAATATTGATCTCGGTCACATTTCTTTGCTAAGTTGCATATCGAACCACACTACCAAATTGTTTGACCTATGTTACTTTCGTCGTATTGTAATTTTACAGTGTACCAGTTACAGCTAATCAGATACGTCAAACTGTCACAATTCATTTACGAAACTATTTATTTGTTACCATGTGGCACGGTGGATGTAATATCGCACTTCCCATTCACGGGATTGTTTTTCAAGCATAAAGTGAGCAATTTTGTAAGATTTAAGTTGTGTTTTCATGCGTTTAACAGAACTGTATATTTTAAGAGCTAAATAGGTAAAGGTGATTTTGTTTTAATTCAGCGCAAGGGAATCACTATTTTTTGCCTACTGTGTGCCGTATATCTCTTATTTCTTGTTTTTACTAACAATAAGTTTATGCTTCGCTAAAATTCCTCTTAATAATAATCAGCGACCGTGTTTAATCAGAATGTTATTGAAATCCTTCACACATTCAATTCTTAGTTAATATTGATTGAAAATCTGTGTTAAATATAGAATACGCTTTCTAAAAAAACATTCGTACATACAGACCAGTGATTAAGATTTGACGTCCAGTCAATAATATGAATGTCTTTGTATGTAAAAAATCTATCTACTGTAGTTGGTTTAATACTCAGAGATTTTAAAACACGATATTTCCGTACAAAGCTTCCGTGCATCCAATACTTCATAAATGATTTTGACCGTTTTCATAACGAACGCGGTAATTCTATTATCTCACACATCAAACTCACAGTTCATGGTGAATAACACCATAATAAATGGTTAAAATATGACCAGCGGTAATTATGATGTAGTTGTAGTAATCATTAGTCATAATAATTAGATAAATTAACCATAATGTTTCTCACTGCAATTATTATTCGCGGAATCAATTGTAACTTTGATTACCTACTGCGATTACTGACATATCGAGCAGCTTTTAAAGTTTATCAAATGAATCAAAAGTTTATAGTCGTAAAACGGATTCAGTTATTTTCCGGTGACATAAATAATTATATAGAACCGGACACCATTATGGATTCAAAATATTACGCCACTACATCATAACACAATTTTTTAATATGATTAATATTACAATTTTTTATTAATTTATTGATCGTTTCCGACCATAGATGAATTAAAAAAAATATCGTTGAAGAAATTCTATTTTATCCAAATTTGGCGAAAAACATGCAGACAAATATTTGTCAATGGCGCCTCAATAACTCACAACCTAAACATTAGTATCGGTTTGAGACTGCGTGTAACAAGAAACATAAGCAATACATTACGCGCTCGAATGAACATCAAATGCATCGTCGGTTTCCGCACTGGACCGTGGATGCGGTACATGCACTTGCACTCATACTGCACATGGCTCGTGGTTATAGCATCATTTGCATATTTGCGGCAGAACCTCATGTGCAAAAGATCCAAGTTGCTTGCGGAGAATCCTCAACAAGCAATTCTTCTAAAGAATTAAATTGAGGGATTAATGACGCCTTATGTTTTTATCGCAATTTTATAATACTTTTAACGTATGAAATCTGAATGACAACAAGCACCAACTACCCACGTTCACTTGGTCACTATTTACACAAAGTCAACTGTCTATGTTTTCCTAAGAAAAACCACAAAACGGGACGACGGTGTCTTCAAACAAGTAATCTTTGGTTAGGGTAAGAGTATAATGTACACCAAACGGATATTTCATCCCGTTATATTTAATACAGCCACAAATTTTCAGTTTCCGTATTAGTTTTTCAAATCAAGAGTTGAAAGTACATAGGTTTTTCCAAGTTTTCTGTTATATAATTTACATCCCCGTTCTAACCACTCTGTTCTAGCGAATCACGATATAGCATCTAGTCATTGCGTATTGTAAACGAGTATGCAAAAGACAAAGCATAGATAAGTAAAATGAGTATATTGCACCTATCATATTAAACCTCTTGATAATGTCCATAATTCACGATAAATCAACACTATGACAGGCAAAAGAACGAGCAAAGAACATAGAGAACATTCTAGATAGTCGAGAGCCACTAATAAAAAAGCTGGACTATACCAATAACAATTCAGGAAAACGACAAACTTTGTATTATTATTATCTGAAGACCATTTGGCGGAGTAATGAAGTCAAAATAGAGTTTAAATATGCATTGGACTTAGTGATTTGGGTCAATTACAAACGTTAAATCAGCGTTTACATTCTCCGTCATTTGCATTAAAATCTGGAACAAAATATATTAAAGGTGAATTGAAATAATGAATAGGTTTAAAATGTACAAATGTCTTGATTATTTTCTAAATACACGCCAGAATAACATTTCGTTGAATAACGACGACAATGTACAACTTGTAATTTCTTTTCTGGTCACCGGATCTACATTCATTTGTTTAATCCACTAAAACCGTTAGTATTGTTCGTACTATCAAGGTGGCCGTAATAAATTTCAATGGAACCTTGTGCCGTTGTTTCTCCATTGGTAGTATTTCATTTATACAAATTCAATCCAATAAGTAGTCATTCATTGATATTTTATTATCGTTTCGTTTTTTTTAGTTATATCAAGTCCTTTCCTTGTATTAACGTCAATCGTCGTTGTTTCCCTTTGATCAACATCTCAATCTTACATACGTAGCGTATAGAAAGTAACACATTGCAAATTATATAAGCTACAATAGTACAGTACAGTAGTACAAGGAAAGCGGAATTTTTTTAGGGGGTCCAAACAGACTGGTATACATACACAAACTTGCAAAAATATTAAGCCCAGCTCGTGCGTACCGCGTACGTATACATTCTGAACGATATTATTTTTTTTTTTTTGCGCCCAGAGATGGTAAGTGGGCTACCCTCCGGAAAGCGGGGGAGGGGGGTGGTGAATGCTCAATGCATACCAGGCAGCCGGCTGCTCTGGTTATGTGGGACTCCCGTAGGGTACCCACTAAACACCACCCGGTTGGCTTTGGCCTTGTGGCCCCTAAGCCTTCATCGGTTGCGACCCATCCTTAGAGAAGGATAGGGTGCTAGCGGCACTCCCGAGGGAGCGTCCGCTTGTTATTAACACAGAAGGTGTTGTCGGATGGTGAGACTATGCGGCGTCTTAAGGACGCTACTAACTGGAATTGTTGGAATTCTTGACTGTGGCCGCCAAACGGAGGTCCAAGTCAGAAGATAACTTGTCTGGGGGATTGGTGAGAGCATTTCTTGGCCGCCGAATTTGGCGGCCTGAAAGACTAGGAGCGGTGTAGTCCGCTGCCTGTCTGATAAGGGGATTACTATGTTCCTCTGAGGATTTAAAGAATGACGTGCTGTAAACTTTGAAGAACTGTTGGATAGTCGGAAGCTGAAGATCGAAGTGCAGGTCGGCGTTCCTCACGCACCAGTGGGCGTTGGTTGCTCTCCTGCAAAAGATATTTTGGACGACTTGGATGGGATGAAGGGTATTGGGTTCGGCGTGTGCGAAAACAGGGGCGGCGTATGACATCACCGGCCGTATGCAAACCTTATAGAGCGTTCGCTTGTTCCTGAGGGACATCTTACTATGCCTTCCCAACAGAGCGTTGAGTCGGCCCATGTAGTACCTGGCGGAGTTGGTGATTTTCCGTATGTGTGGTCTGAAGGTTAGTCCGGAGTCGAGTGTTACTCCTAAGTATTTAGTTGTGGTTTTCCACGGGACAGGGGCGCCTAGCAGTCGGATGTTGGGTTCGTCGTGTCTGTGTCTGGGTTTGAAATGAAAATATACCGCGGTGCTTTTGTCTGCGTTAACTTCGATACGCCATTTGGTGAACCAGTTTCCTAACTCGTCTACCGAGTGTTGGAGTTTGGAGAGGAAGTGATTTATTTGCCGTGATTGATAGTATAGCGCGGTGTCGTCTGCGAATAACGATAGTTGTACTCCATTTTTCGGAATAGGAATGTCGTTAACGTAAGTTAAAAATAAAATGGGAGCTAATACCGAGCCCTGAGGTACCCCAGCCGCTAGTGGGCGTGGGGAAGAAAGTACTCCTTCGTGTCTAAAACGAAAGGAGCGGTTTTGAAGGTAGGAAGCGACCAATCGAACAACGCGATCAGGCAAGCCTAGATAATGGAGTTTGAAAAGGAGTCCTTCGTGCCAAACTTTGTCAAAAGCTTTGGCAACGTCGAAGAAAACCGCGACTGTACGCTTACGTTTAGACGATATTATTAGATGTATAGTACTTTTTATACAAATACAGAAGTGCAACGACAAACTGTACAAGTTAGCGGTGAAGCAAACGACAACGACACAACGGGCTCAACGACAAGAGAATCATCATTCGAACAGTTGGCTCCAGTCGATGCGACGCGCCCACGTATGCGTGTCTCAACTTGCTGAGTATCAATCATAGATAAACAATACAATATTGTTTAAGCAGAAGATGAAATTAGGATGTGCTCAAAAATATTTTGAGACACCTTGTCACAATTCTGAAAGAATTAAGTAACAGTTACGCTGAATAAAATATCAAAAACATAACTTTAAACAACGATTATGACACATATCTCTTTGTTTAGCCTGCCCGAGTGCCTTTAAAGAAATCCAAACCCACTCTTCCCGCGAGAGTATACGGTTCTGCATTTCCGGCTATCCCGACTAAATAGAACCAGCAAAATTGATTTTTAGTAAAATGTGTTCAGAAACTCACGAATCATTAAGTAATATATATATTTGTAATATAATATATAATTACGTATATACACATTCCTGAAACTAGAAGATTTTATTTAATTCCAGTATATGCTCGTTGTCTATATTGTAATTAAAAATAATTAAGGTGAAAACTTACGTAAACATTTTTTGCTTTTTGTATCGTATTTCTCGTGTAAACTCTCCAAATGAAAATATTGTACGATCATATTTGTCAACGCGTTTAAAAATCTGTAGCAGTCATTAGCTTTCTACGTTTCGAGAAAGTGTACTTTACAGCATTCTTATTGGTCCCTACTTAAAGTAAATTGTACAAAAGAATAAAGAACTACTACATCTTTACAATTTATAGCAAAACCAATCGTGTTCTAATCTCTATTGTTATTTGTGTTAACAGTTCTTGAAATGGGGGTGTTCGGCTTTAAGAAAATTGCAAGCAAAAAAAAAGGAATTTCTTTTCCCTTTTATGGATTAACACAATTCATAATACGAACAGCACTATTGTATAATGCTTTTATATTTAATAATATCTGTACGATAATTATATGCATACAACGATAGTCAAAACACGAAAAATGATAGAAGAGTAGAGAAAAGTGCCCGCACTGTACGTACTGTACAGTCTTTGACATGCGACACGATCCACTATCTGCTGCCGGATCTTGCTCTATTACATCATAATCGGACACCTACGGCCAGGAGCGACCATTCATATTCATTATTGCTCTGTTAGGACAACCGGCAAAGGCCCTTTGTATTCCACTGTATTGAAGCTTAGCTAGGTGCTTGACAAAGTTTAATAATACATAAGATATTCAAAATGCATTCAGGTAATACTTTCTTTCATAGGAAACAGAGACAAAATTTTTATTACTTAGGTCTCTATGTTCGATTCAAAAGATTATATGTATAGCTTCAAAAGTTTATTCCAGTTTTAAACCTACGTAATAGATGATTCTGGTCGTGATAGCATATTCAATTAAAAAAATATATTAGATTTTGATCTAATATCAAAGTTACAACCTTCTGAATGATGCCATTATATGATGCGATAATATGCCATTGTGGCATGATTATTGGATCTACCGATTTTACCACTAAATCGTGACAAAATGCAAACAATCCGTTAATTAAAACGGAGACTGGTGATTGGATTGGACTAAAAATAATATATTTGTCTAAGCTATATTGGTCTTTACTCAAAGCGTTAGGAATTCAGTCTTAATTCGGAACGAATGGGTTCAGTGAACTCTCTCAGCAACCTACAAGGCCATCGGTATTGTCCTCGTAGTGAGTAAATTATGAGATACTTGGTCAGTGGCACCTTCCGTGTCTTATTACACGAGTAAAGCTTTTGATACTATTAAAGCTTCTTATTTCCATCTTCTACCATTCCTCTTATCTCAACTTCATAAACACTAGATATTTCATTGTTCATTTAACTCATTAAGTTCTCAACTTATCATGATAGCATATTTACTCAGTCACGCTCCAACAATATGCATTATTAAAGCTGTAATTATTGACTAATAAAAAATAACCCTTTCATTTAATTCAATTATTGTTTCGTAATCGCTTATCAACTACCAAGCTTCCATTGATATTTCCCTTTCAAATAAAAGCAGATTTAGCAATTAGTTTACTGAGCCCAGCGTTCTGATTAATCTTTTCAAAGGTAATAAACGAGTCAAAGACTTACTTGTTCACACTCAAAGCGCTATTATGCAACAAAATTGTGCAATAAACGGTGTGCAACCTTGAGCGATTTGCACAGGTGTTACCAACCTAATAGGTATTATGTTACCATTAATGTAATTAATGCCATTTTCGTGTTTATTGAAAAGCTTAATTTTAGACACAGGCAGAGCTGTATCGTATGGACGGGACGTGGGCGGAGAGATTATAATTCGTCTAGGAGTAATTTAAATTTAATATTTATATTACGCACACTAGTATATTATTGATCTGCACGTGTTCGCAATGGCCGCGTTCATTCATATTGACATACAATAAAACTATATGTATAATTAATGGTTATGTTGCCGACATACTCAAGCTATATAAATACATGAGACGTCAAGTAAATTTAATCTTCAAATCATAAGTTAATACTAAAAGTTCATAGTTTTAAGTAGGTGTTTTATGTTGGAGTAAAGTTTGGCTCTACTTATTTAAAATTAGTGAAGTACTCGTGAGGGATTAGTTTATCGTTGACATAGACCATATAGGCCTTTACGTCTGAACTTGGAAAATTATGAATATTTCTCTGGTATTAAACTTTAATTACGATAGTCTACTCATTTTCGGGATTGTAAACGTAGTTTCATTTGATAGCTATCTTAAAGAAGCATTAGACTGTTCATAAATTAATTCTATATCTAGAAACAAAAGTGCTTGTACACTACTACCTTATTAATAACTCAAAAAAGATAACCCACCAGCGAGAGATACATTAACAAAAACGTAAAATTTAAAGACAATTCGTATTAAATGATGCGATGACTCATTAACTACCACAATATGGCGCACAACGAAAGGAAACCCTCTTTCTGAGTATGATCACAGCGTTACGATCTCTTTCACACAGTCGACCAACGGAGTTGGTTGGTGTAGACACAGGTCAATTATTGAATACGAAGTACTCGTTCCAGAAACTCGTAATAATTCTGGGAAAAGCGCTGAAAGTATTTAAATTATAGAAATCCCGGATTATAATTGAGAATTGTGAACCTTTTTATTGTGTTCACATAAATAATCCACTTAAATATTCTAGTACACTGTCTAGGCGGTTCTTACACTTTGGAAATAAGGATTACTAAAGGTATGGCGGCGCCGCGCCGTGGCGCGTAAAATTGCTTTAATACTCGTCGCTTCGACCGATTCGGAACAGTTCAGCTGCAGGAAATTGTCACGTTTACAATATTTTTGCCATAATAAATCGTTTTTTGTGATTGTTTCCATTTCATTTTTATCACATGAAATTATCGCAATAACCTATTGAATTTCCAAACAAGTAAAAAATTCGGTGTCAAGAAATCCGCATATATGTATATAATTTAAATCGACATACATTAGTGATGAAATGTAATAAGTTACGATAGATAAAAACCACCAACCTTAGGATATGCGCTTCATTATTTCATTTATTGCAGGCACCTGAAAACAAACATTTGAAAAGTTATACACAGCTAAAGAAAAATCTCTGAACAGACGCATTCCCGACAAAGGAAGTCTAAAACAGGTGACCGTCCTCCAAACACACATGTACGATTGATGAGTATCGCCATTACAGTCACACTCCCAAAAATAACTAACCATTAAAATGGTTTCCAAGTAACGTCCCAGTCTCTCTACGAAAAGCATATTCCACCCTTTTATATATAAAAAAAAACTGATTTTAATTAGTTTTTAAAGAATATAATAAAACTTATCAACCTTAACAGTGTATTAATTTTACCATTATTCTGTCACGTAAATATCTGCCCCGCCCAAGAATCTAATCTCGGAACTCTTCGCTCGTCATGGAGGGTCACCACCAACTGTGGTACAGAATTGCCAATTTTAAGTTTGGCTCGAAGAATAAATTTATGCAACGCATCGAAAAAAAAAAATTGTTAACGATCAACAGAATATAAAAAACGTGAAACCCGAACGCAATTATCATATCGTAGTATCAAAATTAGAAAACAATTCAGGGCATTCCTCTCAAGTTATATGTCATAGTGCCGTGTCCACTGAATACCGCTCTGCCACTACTCTAGTAGTCTCTCAAAGTGAGGGATACCGCCCGCTTGAAGTTGCTGAAGGCATTGTGGGGGGCAATAGAAGACCAAAAAAAAAACTAAAGAGGTTGGGATTTAGCCGGATGTCGCGGTGGTTGATAAAAACGCGAATAATTATGTTTTCCAATACTTTATACTTTTTTTTCCAACTTTCTTTATTATAATATAATTTTTATATTATATAACTTTTTTATATTGTAATAAAATTATTCAACCCGTATGAAGTAGGGCCGGACCGATAGTCATATAAAAAACTAAAATTAAATACTTTATACAACAAAAATTACAAAAGATCATTATATACCATTTACCATTGTGACAGTTTATGAGTAAATATTCATATAAAAGTCTGAAAGTTTTTCCTGTCTTATGTCAGATATTTGAGTAGGTACCGGAACGACAGTTTTTGCACGCAATTTGAGAATCTATAGAAAGAACTCATGAAAATAGAAGTTGTCACTGAAAAGGGTGCTCCACCCCCCTGCCGCGCATCTCCAGAGGGTAGCACTTTTCTCTTTGTCTGGACGCAAAAAAAGGTGGTGAAGTAAATAGGTTTGAGAACCTGTGCTCTAGTGCATTCTAACACAGTAGATGACCGCGGCGTTGGCAATTCGCCAGCAACCCGTATATTTCTGGCGATCCTTTTACATGTTTTATTAATTTCCATTTAAAATTATTTTCCTCATACATACTGTGGAGATCTTCACTTTATACTCCGTTCATAGTTATGTTATTACTTCTGTCTACCGGACGATTACCCAATTTTAATTCCGAAACTTACAAATGATAAATTGTTATAAAATTGCCTCCTATTTATAACAGACGAGTACTTATGACATTATTATTATTAATTAGTACTTAATCTGTAATGCTTTGCATGAGTTTATTTATTTCTTAAGTTATTGTGCACACAATAAGAAAAAGTGATTCGTATTGTAAATCGAGACACAACTACGTCTATGATTCTATTGGTATGTTTTGAAGTTCAATTAACACTAATACCATTAACGACCCAATAAATGACAGGACGTACTGCGCACCTCACAATCCTGCGCTAGTATGGATTATCGGAGGACATAGTAGTGAAGCTGCGTGCGAAACTTACCAATTCAATTCCCCCCACCCACCGCCTCGAACCCGGTATCGAGACCCTACGAAGTTATATAAGTCAGGTTTAACATCGTGGCCGTATTGGGGCGGCCTAGAATACTCCCCCATGCTGGCAGAACAGGGTGTCGTAGTAGGCGAGAGAAGCCAGCCTGTTCGGTGATAGGGTTTCGCGTAAGGATTATATTATTAGCATTTTTATTCAGTCGTTAATATTATTACTGGTATTTTTATCTTTCCCTAAAACTTGCCGAGCAAGCCACCACCCTCCTGCTCGAGTCAGCCGCCAAATTACTTGTCGTGTTCCTGCTGGGGGCTTGAGAGCCAGTATGTACTTTCTTTATTATCTTCTTCTCATTTCCTGGCTGACAACGCATCAGTGATACCTTCGGTCTTGCTGATGTCCATGGGCGACGGTGACCACTTACCATCAGGTGGCTCTTCTGCTCGTTTTTCGGCTATTAACATTAAAAAAAAAACTGCTATATGCTGCTATTTATCTCATGGCATCGAGACTTACCTACTTCTTACAAAATTTCTTTCAAAGCACGGAAGCACATGTTTGATATATTAATTAGTACTCTACAACGCTGAACACGGTCCATGTCGATCACAAATGATTGACATAACGTGACATAATAAATTGACGGCCACGAACGCTACTATTAATAAATCATGAAAAAAACTTACAGATCATTATTTTATAAAAATTCAAGAAATCTCTCCATCATAGTATCTGGAATCACGTTTTCATAAGTTTCGCTATTAAGATCTGCAGCGCACAACAAATATTATTAAAAGGCGCGTGAAATATGTAAAGGCCGTGTGCCTTCCCGCTGGAAACAATAAAACTTACGGCATTAACATTTAACAAATCGTGCTCTATCCGTCGATATCCCTGAGAAGTACTCTAATTACCTAGAGATACATAACGTTACCTAACTTGATATTTTGACTCTGCTCTCTATTTTGTACCAATTATATATTGATGTTACTTTCAATTTTAAACCTTACGCCAAAGCACGTTTATGTGTGATATATTTTACAATACCTATATTTTATTTAAAACGATCACAAGTCTGCATAACAATAGTATTACATCTATGCGAAATCTCGTGGTGAGGGAAACAAAGGTCGTGTGATCGAAAAAGCAGTGGGCACGAACGTTTCTATATACTACTTTTTGGTGTACATTAAAGAGGATTTTGTTGTTGTTGTTCGCCTTGACAATTTCTATTGAGACCCAATTGTACTTCATAACATCCAATTGCACCCACTTATTACTTGTTGACATAGTGATAATTAGTACTGAATTAGCACACTTCGGGTACATTGTTACCGATATTAACAATCGTTCTAACAATGAACTTTGGATAAGTGTGCCACACGTTGCTCGCGCAACTTTTCTAAAAGAAAACACGGTACTTTCATGTTCTAGTACTACTTCTTTATGTAGGGTATTCATGAACTATAGAGCATTTATTGAACTTCGTCGGCAATACTTCGTAAATAACTATAACATAGATTAATTTAAACTTCACACGAAAACACAAGTAAAACAATAAATCAGTTGTCATTGATCAAAGAGAAAGAGAGAAATAATTCAAGAGTGCGTAGCCTGACAAAACATCAACAGGCGACATAGATTTGCTGGCTCGTAAAGCTGAAAGGTACCTTTAAATAAATACATTTCACTTTAAAGAGTTCTTAATGCCATACTCTTAGAAGCTTTTTAACGTAGGAGATCGCTAATTATTATCACTCCGACTGAGGTTCAGCCTACAGAACGTAGGCTCCCTCTTTTAGTACTTCGCTTACGTAGACATAGTAGTTTCTTTCTTTTCAAAACTTGAAGAATACTACTACCTTACCTTACCTTTAATAGTAAACCGATATACTGACACAACTATATACTATTGCGGTAACCCGCACAACACATCGCTGGCCAATAGCCTCAAGGCGGAAAATACTATGTCGGCAAACAATTGCACGCTTGTGGCAAACCAATGAGTACTTGCACCCAAACAACATATTAACCTGCGCTCGAATGTGGGGCGATGTTAGATTCATTGGATTGTAAAATATTACGGCGACTTGCGTTTTGCGTGGAGAAAGGTGTAAAAAACCAGCGTATACTACAATATTATTGAATATTATCATATGTCCTTACATATTGTATAGGGAAGAGTATAATATCTTAATCAAGTGTCAAATAGTTGCATTTAAGCATACTTTTAAAAGTTGACATCTTTTACCAAATTCATGTTATTAAGAACATTGTTAGCCTCAGAAATTTATTGACAGTCCCTATATTTTAAACGCCGCCTATTAATACCGATATCATATACATCACGCCATAGACTTAACATTACATTAGTAACGAAACAAACAATCGTCTAACGTTATAAGCCGCATCAAATATATCTGTATCTGACATTAATATTATTAATGTATTATGTCTATTCATTTATTTATTTATTTATTTAATCTTTATTATAAAGCCTTATTACAAAGGGTTATAATGGGCGGACTTAATGCCTTAAGGCATTCTCTACCAGTCAACCGGTGGGCGTTGGTGAAAAAATGTGGTAGGCGCGAATATATATATACATTATACATAAATATATATAGATACACATATATAATTATAGCATCGCATAATAGCGCAAAGTGGACTGCGGCGATCGGCGTATGTAATACACCTCGGCCTTAAATCGACTGCAAAACCAATTGTAATATTAAATAAAACGGCGTAAATTCAATAAAAATGTTTTTGTTGCTAATAGGTAAATATAATCTGTTACATAAATAGAACAATATTAATTTGGTCCGAATCCTCTTTTCGACCATAACTTGCACCCAACCGAGCCTCCAGGCGGGTCGTAGGATCACGCTTCACGATCAGCGATTGGACACGTACTTCCTTCCTGCACTTGTTATTGACCCCTCTGGAACGTTAGCTGCATTACCCTAATAGGGATTTAAAGGTGATGAGATCAGATAAAGCTGACATACTAGGACGCCAGCGTTTTGAACGGCATCTCGATACTCAATTGCTTAACTGACACGTTCACCGCCATAAACATTATTTTATTGTTTTTCATAGTTACGTTTCCATGAGTAAATTAAATTGAAGAAGAATGTTTTACATTTTTGTAGCGAAAATTGTGAAGGCAAAATTGTGAAATAATCGTTAACGAGATTCTATCAAAACTCTTATTCCTATTCAAATCTACACATCTATAGTGAGAAACGGTCTGTCTAAGATCGATCGCTAGGACCACCAAAGGAGAGTCTACTTGGATGCAATCATCTCTAACTTCATGCATCATTGGCTTAACATATTAAACGCGTTATGTTACAAATGATGCATTACTAAATTCTGGGTACAATTTAAAAAAACTTAAGTTTACTTTTCCTTCACGCTAATCAGAAACTACTTTAATTTAATAGCCATCCCTCACCTGCTTTAGATGGTATTTTTTATAAAAGTGAAGTATAATGAAACATACAATGACGCACGCCGAGAGCCTTTTTATTTATTATCATCACAACAAAATAATAACACCGTCCAAAGTATTATTAGATAGGAGTAAATTTGAACAACAGTACATATATTTTATTTATAAATTAACGTTCGATATACTATTTTTTTCAATCCCTCGCGCCTATCCTAATCTATACTAATATTATAACGAGGAAACCTTTGTATTTTTTTATGTTTGTAACGAATAAATTCCAGAACTACTGAACCGATTTTAAAAATTCTTTCACCATAAGAATGCTACATTATCCTTGAGTAACATAGGCTATATATATGTTACTAGAAAAAATAAGGGATCCTTGCTAAAACTTCACTAACGTGAACCAAGGTGTAAAGAAAATTGCTTAAAAATTTCTTTCATCGCTGCGCTATTGATGATAGAACAAAAAAACGCAATACAATACACAATATTAAATTACAATATTAAAGAACATATCAATATCTACAAATAACTTTACAATACTATATGTCCAACTATTGCAGTTATGTCACTATAACCACTTTTTACATTTTAAAAGTTGACCAAAATCAGACCATGATAACCATACCTTCGTATTAATCCTTATCTAAATAAATCATTTCATATTCAAAACTGTTTCAATACCTATAGATCTTTTTTGAATTATTCAAATCGAACATTCCGTTCAGAAGATTTTACAAATTTAGGAAAATAAACACAGCCACCGCCCCCGCGCAATGACCAGTGTGGCCCCACGGAAAGCAGCCGTAGCGTAGGCCAGTGGAAAAGGCGACGAGGGAGGAGGTACGAAGTGCGGGGCGGGCACATCTATGAAATCGGTAGTCGCACGGTAGGCTCCTACACAGCGGACGTATGTCCTTTATAAAGATAGAATTATAAATATATCCCAAAATGTTTAAAAATAAACGTACACCCGTGCAAAGCCGGAGCGGACCGCTAGTCAACAATATCCTTGGTATTAAGTCGACACTATAGCATAAAGTTGAAACTAACCTAGTCTAGTAGTTTATAATCTTCCAACCTTCCACTACTGACGAAAGGTATAATTTATATATTTAGTTGTCGGTAGCAAGTATTCAAAAGTAAAATTACTTTTATATAAATATGATATTATTAAAGCTTTTGAATTAAGTTTATCAATCTAAACAAAACAAAAAAATGAATTCTATAATGGTAAAAATTTAATATACTAAATAAACATCAATTATTTCGACATGGCATACATTAATAGTGGACTTTTTTTATCATCCGTGCACGTGGCAAGATTTTTCCAAGAATAGTAATAACTTTAAAGTCAATTACTTACTGCGAGTAAAATTTTTCGCGTTCCAAATACATCAATTAACAATACCGCGAGGTATAGGGCGAGATACAGTTCAATGCGGCTAAATACTTATAATTAGCATGAGAGACGAGAAATAACTGTTGGACTAGATACATTATTCAACACCGCTTTGGGTAATTCTAAAGGTACGGTTGCATGAAATGTGTAAATTGGTTATCTTCGGGACTCTATCTTGTGGCCATCGGAATATGTTTAAGCAATATCGAAGACATTTATCGTGTATATTTATTTATATTACAATCGTTAGCGCGTCTGTTACAGACTGTGTAATTTTTGAATGAGTTAATCGCCTGAGTTCACATTTACTCAATATAACTTACATAGCAATAATGAATTCCGTTAAAATAATCCCCGATACTATTAAATGAATCTATCGATCCAAAACTGTGCATTCACCAGATGAAGTCAAGTTTTTAACAGTTAAAACTAAACATTCAAAAACCAAAATGAAATTGCATTTTTTTCTGATTTTCATGACATCGCACTAAAATGATTATTGAACTAACTACGCTATTTTTCCAATCGAAATTAAGACACCTATTATATATCACCAAAACCAGTTTGGTATGGCAGTTCTAGCTTATTATCACTACTTTGCAACATCACACCTACTTTCATACAACACAACTACTCTAGAAAGTTATTACTAAATTCTTAGCAAAATATATAATATAAATCCATAAATTATTTAATAATTCATTATTAATGACTTGACTAACAATAAATTCACAACATAATCAGCTTGGTTTAGAAACGTAACAATTAGGATACGAATTTATTGCATTAACTTAGATTAGTAAGTTAAAAGAAAATGCAAAAAAATTCCAGTTAAAGATACATTTTTCATTTAACGCGTCTCAGAGACAAACCATTGACAAAAGAATTAGAAACTCGTCGTAGAACGGTTGTAGAACTTAAACATTCTGAAACATGTTTTGACCCAACAACCATTTTAATCGATAGTTTAACAGAACATAATGACAAGTAAGTAATATTATAACCGATCGTTTTAAAGCGGTGCTGTAAACAAGGTCTATAAAACCATATTCCACAAACACGAATATTATGGTCGAACGGGAAAGCGTGTGCCGGTTTCAATAACATAATGAAAACAATAAAACAAATCGTCATCCAAAACCTCTTCACGGGCGTTAACACACTCACACGCTATCGAACGGTTACGACTTTGAAAGCGATATACGGTAAACGAATCAAAGTAACACAGTGGATGTATCTGACACTTTCCATACTTCTTATATGTTCCGCATTGTCATTGATTCACTGATGGTATGAAGCTGGTGCAATCTAGATGAGCAGTCACTGCTATTGTTAAGGACTCGATTATAAATAAGAACTGAACTTTGATTGGCGTTTTTTTCATAGGACAATTAGCAATGTTTTTGTATCACATCGCTTCCTACTTAGTCGGCAACGCGTTTGCACGTTTCATACTAAAATATTGATAACCTAGCGGTTCAAATGTCGGTTTCATGCACCGCGACCTGGGTTCGAGTTGAATCCTGCACGCACTTAAGTTTTTCAATGAACGAGTAATAATTATAAGTGGCGTATTAGAAATTAATTATCCTTTGCGACGCTCGAAAATAACATCGTCGGGGAACCTGTATGCCCCAGAGGTCTCCAAAACATTATGTCTACGATAACCTTAAACCCTTAAATGAAGGGAGACAGGAACCCAAAATAATAAGGCATTTATGGAATGTGAAGAAGAAAATCAAAAACCAAGTTACTTGAAGCCACTTGCGTCAGAGTAGGATGCAACTGCGTTTTTTATGAACGGCAACATTGATCTTGTGTGTGTGAGTGGATAACAGCCGGGATTTAACAGGTATTTCTCGATTACCACACAAAAGGTTCGGAGGCGTAAATGCGTTTCGCAGCATAACCCTACTAAATTATTTACTCTTTAAAATTAAAACGTATTCTTACTACAACAAATATAGAAGCACACAAGTTTTTGTCCTTAATAAATATGATACCTAATTAATTTTAGAAAATTCACCTTTTTTATATTTTACAAGAACAAAGGAAATTGGCTTCCTTTACATACTTGATTGAGTTTTGTTATTTTACTCTAAGTTAAGTAGTACGCGATTTACGTGAAAACTACATTTGAAGCAGCCTTAGCTTATATCAAATTCACAAAAACCCCGCGTTCATCGGTAGGCATGTTTGTACACCTGTTCTAGTTCCTAGTGTTTACCTAGCAATAGTTTCGCCATCCAATAGAGGGCAACATCAAACAAACCATTATGCTTTAGGTACTGGAATCGTTCACCACAACAACTGTACAAGCGAGTCAAACACGCTTCAGATGTAAGATGACTGATTACGTTAAAATAATATTCCTAAAATGTGATAACATTTTCGGTATACATTTTAAAAAATAACCTCATTGGGGTATCAACTCCATACGAAACGATATGTCAATAAGAATTAAATGTAAGAATATAAAATTCAATGATTGGGAATGCCAACTGAACATTTTAAGGTTGTGGGAAGAGAGTGGCATAAGCGATTGGGATTTGCAAGGGTTGAGTACTTACAACCACAAAAAACGATTTAGTGCTTTACTTATTTGTGCTGATAACTTGCTTCTTGCCAAATATCATGATAAACGGGAATGTCTTTAAGGGTTTTTATGTGTCAATTTGCTAACATCAACGAAGTTAATAAATGATCGTATTTTTTAATTGCATTAACAAGTTTATGTTTTACAGACTTTAGTATAAGATATAATTTTATTTTAATATTTCTTCCCATTTTCCTAAAAAAGGTTCTTGACGCACAGACAGATTGACCGACAATAAAGTGACCCTGTAAGAGGTTCATGTTATCCTTTCGAGTAGCGAACTTTAAAAACGAATTTAGCCACCTTTGATGTCTCAGCCGAGGTAATCAAAAGGTTATTGCGCCCTCAAATAGAAATTCCTTAAAGGGACGCCCGAAGCAGTAAGCTATTAAAAGTTATACAAACAAACACTTCGCCCCGACAACTTCATAGCGAGATGTAATCCGTTTAGACCAGCGATATGGAAGCTAGTATTTAAATGAAAAATAATTATCACAAATTTATTAGTATACTAGCGGGCCACTTTGACTTTGTTCGGGTTGAACAATTAATTTTATATCTATACATATTAGACATCATTAGGTTTACTGTTATTTTATTTAGCGTATCATCTGTGTGATCATGTGTTTTCAATACATCGCAATTTTCATTAAGATCGGTCAAGCCGTTCTTGATTTATTACAGGATATACAAACAGACAGACAAAAATTATCAAATTGAAGTCAGTGAGTCATAAAACATAAACCGTAAAGTCAGTGGACATGCAAGTAGTTACTACAAATGTCAGAATGCTGACAATACTATGTGGATAATTGAAATGTTTAGATTTGAATAAATCAATTTAGGAAAGGAGTATTAAGTATAAACGCTATTTGGACTCTAAATCATTACAAAAAATATCTTAGGGGCCATTGCAGAATAATTTTAGTAACAAACAATAATTGTTTCGTTCATCGGGTTTTTATGTTTTGGACTTACATTGAAAATATTTGATGATGAAATGCAAATTATGAATTATGCTTGAGAATACAAGTTTGTACGAGTTAAAAGCTCTTTTCAAATCTTGCCAGCTTGTGAGAATCGTGATACCTCGACCTTTGACCAAAGTTATGTTACTAGTCTGGCACATGTACGCAAGATGGATCCTACATTAAGTTAGAATAAGTATTAGATGCTATAGCTATGTTAGAAAACCTTAACTGTAACCTAGAAAAGATTATTGAGAAAACAATACACAGTTACAAGTCAACCCACGTTATAAATATTTATTTATTATCTCCTAGTTTGGTTTGTCTTCCATTTACTATACTACCTCATCAATGAAAAAACTCTGTATATATGAATGTTCATATTATTATAAATATTTTATTAATTATAAGTATATTTTGGGACAGCTTCCTGAGAGTTTCGCACACCACCCCGTTACCTGTACTTCCCCGTTAAGATTGGTTGCAGAAGTCCTCAACAGCCACAGGTAACAAGTGCAGGTAAAAATCAAAACATACAGGAGGCAACAATACAATCACTCACACTAATACAATTCACTAACTTAGTGATGAACTCAGCTAAGTTCATATTTCACACACACAGTATTTTAATGTTTATTTGATAAAAATGTTCACATCAATAATTCCATCCGGTAGGTGGCGCTATACTGATGTTATTAACAAATAAAGATCATTCATCTACCGCGTTGATCTAGGGGGGAATAGTATAACACACACACTTTTAAGAATATTGTGAAAAACTCTCAGGAAAGAAAGTTTTCTCAAGTTACAATTCCTTTACGAAAGCAAGCGATAATAAATTTCTAAATCGCTAAAAACCTTTGAAAAATAAGTTGACGTGAAGGAGTAGAACTTTTTTATCACGTGCGAAAGATCAATGATCAAATCATGATGTATGAAGCTTTAATTATTTAAACACACACACATTTTCATAGGCACACTTAAGTATGTATTCAAAAATAAAATTATAAAAATTACAATTGCAACAGTACAAGCACGAAGCGCTGAGCCAAAAAGCCAATGAACTGATTTTAAACAATAGATTATTCATTGTGATTTATGTGATTGACGATTTATGAAGGGTTTCACCTTGACATAAATACTGGAGCACAGTTATTAGTTTAAATATGAACCCTGTCAAAATCGCCGACTGGGTATACATTTTTGTGTGTATGAACATCAATTCACACTATCATCGTTAGTACTCTATTATTAGGCTAATTTAATTGTGTTGAGAGTGATTTTTTCTTTTGATTTACATCATTATTTGCCTAGACACGCTACCTGTGTACGCCTAATATACACAAACGACTAGTCTGTGAATTTTTAGCCATAAAATTAATAAAATATTAAATAAAACATTTTTTGGTGCAGAACATTCTAAAGATTATGATATTCTTTAACAATAAGTTGTTTTGTTTTATTTATGTCCATATTGAGAACTACTTACATGGTTCCAGCCTATGCATGATCTAAACAAGAATTCCATTCAATAATCGATATAAAAAACATAATGAAACTAATCACAGTCGCAATGTATAATACCCGCGATGATACTCGTATACTCGTAAGTACCTAATTTTATATTCTACCTGTTAATTAAACAAACTTACTCATAACTACATAACTATATCTCTACCTAAAATATTACATTCGAAAATAGATTCTAGCAACTGTCAACAGTACATTATAATGTGAATGAGCATTTATGTATGAATTTGTATCTCGCGATATGTACATCGCGGCTTCAAAAGAGAACCACAATAAATTGGATGTCTTACGAAGCCCGCGGGAAATATACAATAACTGTTCATGAAAGATTTGTGACTTTATGATAATTCTACTAAAGCGAGCCACGTATTTAACAAATACCTGGGTAAATTTTGAAATAGTCAATTTAACCAAATACGATGTAGACGGCTCAGACAGGGCTAATTGTAAAGATTACATTATTACGCCTTACTTGGAAATGCATAAAGAAGACTAGGTTTAGTGAAAGTACCTAATATATTGTTATACAAATATTTTTCAAATTGTTGTTACACAGTTGTTGTAAATTTCAAAATTTACTTGTTTACATTTAAATCTATGGTCATATACATATATGGTTTACATTCAGCTTTCGCCAGCATGAAATATACGGTAGAAATATTTGCTAACAATTTCACGACATTGCATAGATCCTATTCTTTTAGATAAAATAAATCACCATTATGTTTTATATTTCCACTGAACAATGAAATTTTTATCTACGTCACTATTCAGCACAAATCATAGCATCTTAATTTATAATATTTGCTTTGTTACATAAAATAAGTTAATGCTTGACAACAATCCCACATGATCCCACGTGGTGATAAAGTCTAAAATGTTGACTTATAAAACTTATAAAAGTCTATTCACTCTCCTCTTGAAGACATGAACAATATTTGATCTGATTAGATCTGGGAGAATGACTCCCGCAAGGTATGTCCATCAGTAAAACGTAGGATAAGCAAAACAAAATGACTAAACACTTTATTTTACGTGGTTGAGAATAATTTCAGAGAAGCTGGTCTTATATATATATTAGTTTCTTACAGGCAAACCTATTAGATTACGTTAGGTTTCTATTCGAAATAAAAACAGATGTAAAATGGAGGAAAAGTAAGTGGTAGTAAAAGACTAACAGAATATAAGGTATATATAGGAATAGCAACAAAGGCAAGAAAATGAACACAGGAGACAAAAAGTGGCATCAGCCCACTATTGAAAAATATGCTTTAACTTGATTCTTCAAGAAATACTGCATAGTACCTAATACTTTCTTATGTTCTTAGATAAGAAAATCTTATGCCGCGAATAATAAATAAGAATTCAATAACAGCTTAACTCAAAAATAATTACAATGCTACCACAAACCCGTCAAATGGAATTAGCATTGAAAGCGTTATATTACTACGTATTGTGTCCGGATTTTCAGACTTCTCCCGACACGCGGATACCACAACTATCGAAGCGACTGAATGAATGTGAATGGTTAAGAAAAAAATTTTTTTTTTTTTATTTCGTCTCCTAATTTATCACACTCTTCACAAGTCATACTTATAATGGTCAGTAAACAAGCAGATGGGTTTGATTTGATTGATGAATGGCCACTGCTGGCTATGAACATCTATAAAACTAGGAACGTCCACGAACGTTGTTCAACAACCTCGTGTGCCTTCGGGAGCGTAGTTGCCCTTATAGTATCAACGCTTCAAGTCCAAGGTAATGAACCATTTACTTTAATCGATCAATTTCCATATTGCGGGAACGAACACATGCCGCTAACTCCTCAAGGTTTTGTTAAATATTCAGAAGGCAATTGTTTATTTGAGCAGCCCATGACTTCGTATTGCTAAAACAAATCAATGATGGAAAAATATATTTTTTCTGCTTAGATACGCTCATCGCCCAATATATTATTAAAATAAGGATACTAAAGTTAATATAAGTACATAATAACAAATGTTATTATTATTGTATGTTAAAAATAAAAATACCGTAGACAAATTTTATGTATCCATAAGTTCAGATTATAATTTCACTCCAAATCGTTGTATGAGCTAAATATCGTTTCATTCGTTTTTATTTCATCTGCTGGTGTCGGAAACATTTTTGCAAAACAAAAAGAATCGTTAGGTGTACTTCCAGTGCACCGGTCGCGTTCCTCTGGAGATCCCGGAGTCCTCCACAAGCGTTGAGGCTGGCCACCGGGGGGGTTTTAGTGGGTAAAAATCCCACATAACCCTGTGTCGCTCCCACGGCACCGGGTACCTTTTGAAGGTTTCCCCCTCGATAAAAAAAAAAAAGGTGTACTTCCAGTGGCATTTATAGTTCCTTTACTACTTCAAAGTAACATCAGTGGCGAACGACTAATGGCTTCAATAAAAATAAGAACTATAATGGCAAACAAAGGCAATTTGTAAAGATTATTTGAAATTAAGACTACTTTGATTAATATTATGTGTATTTATTTATTTTAATATTCCTAATTATGACAAGGTGATAGTCTACAGATGCATTTATAACAACTTCTCTTCATATTTATTTATGAATTCATTTCTAAATTAAACATTTTCATTCATAAATATATGTTCAAAATCTGTATCCATCGTGACTCGTACATAAAATACGGCAACAGCTCTATGTTCATCATTTAATCGCATGATAAACAGATAGACTGAATGCGTTTAGTTAGATCCCTTTAAGGGCATGGTGTAGAAAGGCGGAAAATCGTGAGAGATGTCAGATTGCGAGTCGACATCAAAATGAAGCATCGTATGCAGAAATACCGGCGTCCATATCCATGTACTGTGGAATGCCGAGAAACTGCAAGACCCTGCGGCTTCGCTTTACGACTCATGCGGCCCTTATATCCATTGTTATACTAATAATTGATTTCGTATTTTTTATATATCTTAGTGAGCAACGTTCACAGAATGCTAGTTACTTTGGTTCGGCATAGTAAAAGAGACTTTTAGGCATATTTTACAATCCTTTACTGTTTTTTCTTAATATAAGTTCGTGACCATAGGTTTAGCAACTATCTGTTTAGTAACAAAATTAGTTTTTTTAATCAGCCCAAAAATTAATCACCGAAATCACAATTAGCTTATTTACGTCTGTCAATGTTATCAAACACTATATGAGTACTAAGTTGGCAAGTAATAAACGTTTTCTGTCCAGTAGATACAGATATAATGGCGTGTGACAGACGAACCTAAAAACAGACGAGTATTCCTATAAAAAATTCAATTTGTTATTGCATATACGGAAAACTAATCAAAAATGTGATATACTGTTACAAATTATATATATTATTACAAAAAAATCTCGCCGTCGGTTTGATTGTAACTGGTTGTTCCATAAGACGTCGTCGGAAGAAACGCGTCAGCAATATTAAGATCATGTAACAACGTCCACAGACGCATGTTCTTTGAGTCAGACGGGTTGACGCAGCGAGGACGGTTCCATATTAAGTCTGTAATAACTTCGTGCAGTCTTTCACTTCAGCCTGTTTCACATATGAAGTGAAGTGGTAGACGTAATCACAAGACAGCGATATACATGATTTAAATATATTGCAAACAATTCAGTTTTGCAGATTTTTTATTTAATAACATTTGAGTTATATACAAATTTTATCTTGACGAAGTGAAACAGTGAGACATTTGATTTAAACTATACTACGTTGCTCAAATCTAACATAAACCCTGCCGATTTCAGATTCTTAAATATCCTTAAAACTTTAAGATCTTCCTCACTAACACAAAAGACTGGAGAGAGAAAAGTTCTGATCCATACTATATATACATACATATATATATATATATATATGTGTATATATACATTAAAGATAATTTAAAGAAATATTTGGAGTGCGATACATTGATAACATCTTACTCAAACGTGTTTGCCAGTCTATTCGTCCGACCATCACAAATTTTATATGTATATTCAGTAGGTCTGAGAATAAGTTATCTATTTTTATACCCCTAAGTGATAAGGGTGGTCCATTCTAAATTTTATTTTTTTATTTTTTGGACAATTTTTTTTTTTATAATGTGGCATTAAAAATACATACAACCCTAAATTTTCACCCTTCTAACATCAACCCCTATTTCTTAATAGCGATATTAGTAATTCAATAATTTTCAATCCAGGTCGATAACTGATTAATTATCACTTGATCAGTTATCCCCGCCAGGCGTCTACCGGTGTCACTTCTGACCCAGTAAACAGCACAGCGTAGGGATGTGATCTCTTTTCTCACTACCAACACTTTTCGTCCATTATTATTACTGTTTGTGCATCAATCATAATAGTGATGTTTACAATTATCATTTTACTATTTCAGTGTTATTTTCAAATAAATTTATCATTAAAATCATTTTAATGATATAAATTAATCATATAAATTAATTCATATCACGGACATTTATACGTGGCATGCTCTCGAGTGAGCAAACCATCCAGTTTGTTTGTGTTAGCTAAAGATGGAATAACAAAAAATATTGTACACTCTATTGCGTTAAGGGTTTGATATTGTTTTTTAGTAAAATTATTATAATTACTGATATATATCATTAATAATTTAAATGGCTAAACAATGTTTGCCGGGTCAGCTAGTAAACATATATAAAATTAAAAAACAAGTTTTGTTCTGACACGATTGACGCTATTAATACCGGCAGAAGTGTTGCCATTTATGGATTAGAACTTACTATTAGGGAGTATGTTTGAACTCTACTCCAACGTAATCTACATTTGGAAAAGTAGAAATACACTAAAAAACGCCAAAAATTAGTCTATAATATAAAATTTTAAACCATTTTTGTATTTATATATATCATAAAAAATCATTCAATTAGATTCATCAAATTATGAAAAGAATATAATTAATCCTTCCACCTTATTAATTTGAAATATTGCTCGAAAGTGCCAGAATTTTAAGGCCTATAGAAATACGCGTAGATTACGACATGTAAGCATCCAAGAAAAGTCCGAAGATAATGGTCGCAAGACTACGCAACTTGAGTTATTAGCGTATTACAAAGTAGCCACATATGGCTACTAAAGAGTTGACATTTTGACTAAACACAAAGACCGCAACAGCAACGCAACGAGTTATGATAAAAGCACATATTTTACGAAACACAGCTAAAGACTATTAAGGAGCCTCGTGTTGGATTCATTTCACATAACTATATTAGCGAATGAAGCACCGTCTGCTGGAGGCCATGTGTCGACTTGATCGACCTAGTTTAGCAAGTTCAAATGCGATCGATAGATGGGGACAGGTGACAGCTAATGCCAAAATTTCATGGGCATAACAAGCCGTGAGTCCCGGTTGTCACACATAAACAATTATAATGTTTTATTTCTCACGCCACTACATAATGTAAGTATACACTTATTTAAACGTACCAATATATGTGCATTAGTGCGTGCATGGGTGGGAATCAAGAGTTACTGTATAGCAATCGTTTAGCCATGTAGGAGGTCTAAGAACTACCAACACATGAGTTGGCCATTACACAAACTGAAATATCGCGGTGATGTAAACGTCTGGCCTCCTCAATAAGCTAGAGACCAGAAGCTAATATAAGCTAACAATTTATTACATCCAATACAACGACGAATCTTCGGTTAGTCAAGTAATAAACATTAATTATGAACGTTCAATCCAAGTTTCAATAATCATTACATTAATTTCCCATTGCTGGGCTCGAGTCTCCTCTCATATAGTTGTTATGGATTTAACAATACGAGTAAGTACAGCTGCGATCGACTTCATACATAACTGGAACACTCGAAATTGGGGTTTGACTATTAAGATTCGTAACAAATGTTCATAGGTAGCAGTCGCTAATAAAGACAAAGTCGCGTCCCGCATCCGTCTGTACTCTTAAATCTTTTGAACTACACAACAGATTTTGATGCGGTTTTCACTGTCATTGTAATAATTATAGGTACAATACATGCATGTTATATTTACATAAGTTGGAAAAAAGACAGTTTCTATTAAAAAAAATTGAATTTCCGGCGCTTTCATTGCCAACGCTAACTTTACGAGATATATAACAAAGTTGTACTATGGTAAGGTACAAAAATGTACATTTCCAATCTACAAAATAGTCCGTGATGGCATATATCTATGGGTAACCCACACTGGCCATTATTATGCGATTGATATTTTTTATTTTTTTGTAGGTTATACCAGATACTTTCGAAGTTATTCAGAGTAATATAACATAAATATTTATTTAATTAAATAAGTTGGTTACTTTGGGTCATTTAATATACATAAAATTTACTCTATATAGCCAGTCATTATCATTGATATATTAAAACATATTACATATAGATGACCAAATATTAGTATTCGCGATGCCGATACCGTGCACATACATATTTACCATTCCAGTTTGAGCGGTTGTGATTTGCGATAAGCTGTATTTTGCCGTGACCATTAATAAGTCAGAGGGTCAAACATTCAACGATGCAGGCTTAGGTTAGAGCATCGAGTGTTTTTCACTAGAAAAAGTGTATGTGGAAATTTAAAGGGTAACCTCTAAACAAAATATGTTCCTATTGTCACATTATAAAACATCTATACTAATGTATAATGAGATAGTGCAAATTTTGTGCATGAACAATGAGTTTGTGCAAATGCGGAAATAATCTCCGGAATTAGGGCATCTATGTATTTGAAAAATTCTTTTACCATTTGAAGGTACAATAATCTAGATGGATTAATTGTCAAACCAGTACTAATTCGAGCCAGGCCTCTAGTTCTATATAAATACACCTGTAGTATATTCTAATAATGAAAGTAATATTATTAATTTCTCCACATTGCACCCGTACCAAGCCAGGGCGGGTCGCTATTTTTTAATGTACGCAATTTTAATGAATTCTGCTCTACATGTCATAATGTATAACCAAGTCGTTACTATTGACTATTTCTACATTTAAGTTCTTTGGAACAATCTATTTCCATCAATTTTTACTGAGCTAAGCAAGAGCGAAGGAACGACAGACGCGAACGAAAGTAGGATGGGTGGCCGCTAGGGATAAAAACTATTTAGCGTTTGCATGCTTCGCAGCGCACCTTTAACCATCGTCCCTAGTGCCATGCTGGAGGTTTCGGGCGTTTGTCTCTATTTTCTTTTCTTTCATTTCTTCGCTCTTGACAATTTATTTGGTTACAACTTTTCCAACATTTTTGGCTCGGAACTGCGTGTGGAATACACTCTAGGCCTCTTTAATTATAAGAGACCTATGTACAGCAGTGCACCTTTCGTGGGTTGTAACCAACTAGGTTTAATATATGGGATGAATTTAAATACACACTTAAAATAAATGTGGAATAAACGTAAGAAACTTTGAAAACAGACATTAGTTGTATATCACTTTAAATACTGCTATGTCCGGCGTCAGGATCGTGTCCAACTTAGCACCCCAAAATAAATTCCCATTTACCAGTGAACTCACTGTCGCTTTCTTGCATTGAGTTTTCCTAATACCCATGATTAAATTCCGAATATTCATTATTTGTTCTTGTAATATATGTACATTAAACAGGAAGTTAAACGGTACGAGACCCCAATGACACGACTTACCCCCATAAGGCCAGCCCTCCGCCAACGTCACGAATGTTTATGACTCGTGACATGCGACCGCGAAGTCACGCACTTACTATATTGAAATATTAAAGGGATTAAAAATAAAACCTTACGAGCTTTTTGGAAATAATGAGGTGAGATATACCTAATTTGAAAATAACCATCGTAAGAGTCACAATAGATTAGACTTCGACAAAAAACGTACAGATTCAGTATAAAGAACATACAAAATACAATAAAAATAATGAAATATGCCACCTTTGCACCTGAAATGCATAACCCAAAACTCATGTGGTGTGTGAGTGGCACCATTTATCCATCCTTTGGTACAAGCCAGCCAGTCATGCTCGTGGTGCTTTCTACTGAACAATGCAATAGTGATTAGGTCCGTCTTGTTAAAGGTCTCTGGACTTTTCACTAGCCAGTTTAATAGATAGATACAGTATTGTAATAAGGTATTTTACCAGACTAGTTATGTCCCTATTACCACGACCCACCACATTACCAACAACTCAACCAACCCCGTCTGAATGTTCGTCAGATTAATATAAAAAAAAACAACCCAATAGTACGATAACTAATAATTTTTCACATTAAATCTTAAAACCAATCTAACAATATAACACCAGCCAACACGCGCCTTGAGGTTAATAAATTTAATCTCAGAAGCTGCACACGCGTTAGTAAATTACCACGTTCTAGAATCCCGCCCCTTCTATTTCATTAAATTTAATGAACAGACTTAAATTAGAAGGCGTCTGTGTTAAGTGAGTTCGTTATGCGCCCTTGAATCAAGTTCAATTTCAAACAGTGGGATCTTCAATTACTACACGATCAGCCGTTGTACAACCATAGGCTGCTATTAGCGGCATTGTACAGTTCAACTACGCTGCGCTAAACATGCTATCGTTTTAATGTTGTATTACATTTTAAAATCCGAAAAAAGGCGATAAGTGAGAGCAAAATGTGTCATTCCGGCGCATTTAGTAACAGCGACGAAAAGACTTTTGAATTTGGAACACTATTTAATTACAAAGTTTGAACGCAACTCGCTTCGATAAAGTTCTGGCTGGTAGTAAAAAGTGCGCATACCGACGCAGCATTAGTTGACCGAATTAAAATAAAATAGGCGAGAACTTTTATTCATTTTTTTATTTCTTTTTATCAAAATATTACAGACAATTTTAATTAGTAATTTGGTTATATAAAAATAAATATTCGCCACTACTAAAAGCATCTCGTCTTTATTTTTTTTTCTTAGAGGGGGGTGAACAGCAGAGTGTACCACAAGGTACCAAAATTATTTAATCTCGAGCGACGTCCTTGAATACTTCTCGCTCCGCTTACGATTCTACTGTAGAATCCTCTCCGCTCTGGATTCAATTCAAACACTGGATTGTTGCTGTTACAATGTTGGAGAAAAAAGCCACACTGCCAACGCGTCGGTGATGGCCTTAGAACTATGTGGGATGACGCCGATTCGATACCAGTAAATGCAAATGGTGATTATTTTTTAAAAAGCCTACAATAAAAACATTTGCCAGCATATTGTTGCCATTTGTTGTACTCCCCGAGGCAGAGTTGTATGTGGTTGGAAAGCACAACAAAGAAACACAAACAGTTCTCAGCAGAGACATATTTATTGATAGCATTTCTGGAGGTCCATACAATATCATTAAAAACCAAACAACTATTTGTTAAACTTTTTTCTTTGGTAAAAAATATTCGTTTCATCATCGCTGTGCACAAAAATTTATCAATGGACGGTGCATATGCACGTCATTGTACGTGACTGTCCCTCTGTACAAAGTCGTGAGCCAACACGTGAACAACACGTTTGAACATCGACGTACAATTCTTCATCGGCGTACGTACTTTATTTTTAAAACGTAACTATGTGATCCTTTCGTTGTTTGGGACGTTGCTAGGTGCGAGGCGTGAAGGGAGACACCATGACAATCAGCTTTTTACAAAGGGCCATCGTAACAATAAAGTTACGTAATGCGCAACAGAGTTCTTCTATTAATATCGGTTGCGTTTTTCTTTTGTCATTATTATAAGCACGCAGCTATTATAAGTAAATTAAGACAACAGTTAATTACCACTACGCATCAATGTCTATATAGCAGTTATTAACTTAGGTACAGAATATGAATATTACAGAAAAAATAAAAACATTCTAGGTAGTTCTATAATGTGTGGCATTTGGATATCGCTCTTCTTCATATTTGGCCATCGTAGTGTTGGCGTACAGGCGATTACTGGCAGATCTTTATAATCTTTCGGCAATTTTCATATTTCCCCTCTAACCTTCAATAACAGCTGGTGTACCACAGACCGTTAAGCAGTTAAATTAATTTTTTCCGGACCTAATCCTTAGATCTTCGATATAGTATAGGGGACTAACTCGCTAGTACACGAATACACCTCTAAATCTAAGAAAAATATGTGAACAAAAATAAAAAAATATATAGCGATAACTTGTACAACTGTTGAGTTTTCTGTAAGACTAGCGACCTGCCTAGATTTGGCAGTGGTGCAATTTACTAATAAACAATATACCCCTAGGAAAAAACTAAGTCCCTAACGTTTATTTTATAGCGTGGGAGCTGGTTTTTACCCTACGTAGTCTGTCTCTCAGTCAATCAATCATTACGTCGGTAAGTATCCAACCAAATGTTTCATTGAACAGAACTGTCAACTTGAACCGAATGTCAGACTTTAAAAGAGATTTTCCATAACATTTTCTTTCATACAAACCTTGTCCTAGTAATTACAAACACACCAAAAATGAAAACACCAAATCGGTCGGAGCCATTGTCAAGTGATGATCTTTCACACATGCGTCAATTGACTTTTATTTAAAATCGATTTATTCAACTATTTAATCAATAACTATACGTGTGTGTGTGTTTTATATTGTGTCTAGATGCCGCCATCGCTGACATCTGCTTAGATTAAAGTTTGACTGTTATAAAATTCTTTTGGCATTGAGTCCGCAGATAAATAAACTCTTTTTTGTTTTTCTGTTATGTAAATGAATATTTAAAAAAGCAGGTTTTAACATTGGTAGCTTTTATATCGTAGGCAACCACTGAAACAGGATTATTGGTAAATCTACCCCAAAAAGAAATAAAATAAGGAATGTTAATTTACATGAGTGAACATAATTATTATTTCCACAGATATAGTTCCGAAATCAAGTTGTTTATACGAGTACGTCACTATAAGGTATGACCGTAATTTTTGCTATCACATATTAAGTTTCCGTAGTGTAGCGGTTATCACGTGTGCTTCACACGCACAAGGTCCCCGGTTCGATCCCGGGCGGAAACATATTTTTAATTTTTTTTTATTGTTTAACTATTTTTAAGATTGATGTTTATTTTAAATATTTTTATCGTTCTTTATAATTACTCAAAAGCAAACAATCTTAAAATCTATTGTATCGAACAAGGAACTTGTTAGATATGTTTTGCCAACCTGAAATAACTAAAATTACATAATTTTCAAAGAATTTTAATTAATAAAGTCTATGATAGGGTAGACATTTTTAATAGTAAATTTAGTAAAATTGCAATAGTACTACTTCAAGTAATTTGTTATTGTTAAGTAATATTAAGATTCGTTTAATTTGATTTGTCTAACGCATTGGGTTAGCAACCTGTAATGTTAGGCTGTAAAAAATAAATAAATAAATAAATAGATAAATTTTTCTCAAACTGAATGAAACATATTTACTTAATTTACATCCGCATCCAGTCGTTGCTCACCAAGTGATGATTTAGTATGTTAAAATCAATTGTATATTTTATTACAGTACAATAAAACTAACAGGACGAAACTGTATTTATAATATTTTTAATATTAGAATATATAGGTCAAAACAGTTTCTTATTTTATATTGTCTGTCTGTCTGTCTGTCTTTCCGACCACGTATATCACTAACACCTCCGAATATATGTATTTGAATGATACTAAGCATTTTAGTAGCTTACATAATAAGTCGTAATTTCGGATAGTTTTTATAACAGAAAATGGATCTGTCCCCGCGGAATAGGAAATAAAAGTTACTGTGGAGATTTTATTAAGTGGACATTAAATAAAATGTTGAATACATGATTGCAGCTATTGTTATTATAATAAATTAACAAGTTTCTAATTCGCAGGGCTAGATCAACTAATTTTTAAAACAATACGGGTGAAGTTTCTAAACATAATGCGTAAATTTTCCGAAGCAAAGTGATTCCCGTACTAGTCTATGTTATCTATATCGATATTATAAAGAGAGAGAGGGAGCGAGCGCGCGCTCGCGCGCGTGTGTGTGTGTGTGTGTGTGAGAGAGAGAGAGAGAGAGAGAGATAATTAATTGTTAATCCCAAAAGATGTAGGGACGAACTGCTAGTAATTTAAGCTTCTTCATTCTTATCCAAGTACCCTAACAATGACTGGCACTAATTACTTTTGCATTAAGTTTTATATCTTTGTTCAAAATTAGGCTCGATTAAAAAAAAAACACAAAAATAACATTTTCAGACTATAATTCATGTTGGACCTAAAATAGTGTCATATATGTAAACTCGCTGACACCGCTTCACACAATGCCACCGAAATAAAAACTGATGTTGATAACCGGTTCTGCTAAACACGTTTGTGTGTACGCGCCTTATTTACTCCCTAAGAAGCATGTACGGGGACGTACCGACTTCGTGTTGCAAATTAATTTCGATCCCACAAATAAATGGAAGAGAAACATTAGAATTGCATAAACAAAACGGCTGAGGAAGGATTAAACTTGTTTGAATCGCGATAACGACGCGGAAGAACGTTGACAATGTGGTGTCAACGCTGAACATTGATCCTAGCGCGAACGGCTGTCGAATACGCAACGACAACGGTCGTCCACAACACGAGGCCTTTATTAATCGTGGCCAAAGCAATTAATTAGCTAGGCACTTTTTTAAACACTACGTCAAACAGATTTAAATTAAAGAACACATCAAGATCCAGGACCAGTGTTGTTGCACTTTCCGGTAGATGGCGTTATTTAATGATTTGGTTAAATTTTTTGTGTAAGACTAGTCCGGACTGAAGTGGAATTTTTAAAAAAAATATAAACTATTTTGAAGAATTAAAAAAAAAAAATTGTCATTATAATAATTTGTCAACATTTTGTTTAGTTTAGTTAGTTAATAGCAGAGTTATGATTATGTGGCCAAAAAAAATATTGTTATTTATATTAATTAATATCAATTGTCGAATCATTCAAATAATACAAGATTACTATTTGTATTTCATTTAGTTTTAATGTTTTCTTTAGTGGGTCTAATGGAAGAGATTTCTAAATGAAAAAAAAATGGGACCCATTCACGGTGTTACCTTTTGTAATTTTTGTAATATTTGTGTGCATTCATTGTTAAATAAATATTAGACGTAATTTAAAGATTATTTCTTAATAGATATAAATATATCAAGAATAGAAATTATATCCTTTAGAGTACAGTTTTGTGTTATTTAAAAATAAAAATTTTGTGGCATTGGACTGTATTTGTAGATTGGTAGGTACCTACTGCACAAATACACGAGATGCTAATACGAGGATGGCAGATTGAAAATTATTTTAAAGCTGCTTACTTAAACAGTTGTACGCGTATATGTATGTGTTGCAACTTTTCTAAAAATTAATGATTCATTCAAACTTGCTTTCCTCGATCGCCGTCAATTTGGAGCTGAATGACGCGGACGTAAACGATAAATGAATCATGCAAGGCCTACAGGAGTGCGACACCATTGGTAATTAAGCTTAGAAAGTAGTGTGGCTAGTAGAGCACAGGGCACGGACAATTTCTAAATTGGCCACAACGCGGAAGGTCACCGGCCACTGATAAACAATCAATCTCGCGTACGGCAAACTAATCACTATACCGGATGTGTAATGTTCCAGTATACATACACCAATACTCGATTTCAAGAAAATTAATAGGAAACAATGAATATGCAAATCCTTCGTTCCCCGTTTTTTAATCTAACCATCAAATTTCATTGCACTGTCAGTTCATTCCGCGCAGAAGTATATAGCAACAACTTTTCATGGGACATAAATTACAAGTGATACATGAGTAAATGAAGAAAAAATTGTTTACATTGAAGAAACGTACCTACAGGTTAATTAGTTTTTGGGTGACTTTGGATAGTTACATTTTTAGTGATAAAATTAAATTGTAATTTAGTTAATTTTTATCTATTAATAACACCTGCATAAAAGGTAAAGTTCCTTATATCGGATAAAGCAGGTGGTGATGACAGGTCCACATCTTCATTCTAATGTGCTAGAGAGTAGAAACTGGGATTTCTACTCTCTAGCACTTCTTCACTGGAAAAGCTAAATGTACATACGAAAAGCGAAACCCTTGTAGAATCACTCTGTGTCAATCAATCTGTGTGTCACCTGCGATATTCAGAGAATATATTGGACGGAAAAGTTTAAACTTGAGACACATAACAAAACGTTGGTGACTGACCCCATTAGGGACGTATGAGGTATAAAAATTAAATCCGTCTCACATTTAACTGTTCTGTAGGAACCTACCTCTAAGAAAACTTCCTTTCTTATCGTGTTACGATAAGTGAACTGTAAACACATGCGATAAGTGAGTAACTCACAAATTGGGCAACCTGTGAAATATTAATACACGTTTACTATCATGATATACAGTTATTGTTACAATGATTAATTTTTGTTCGAATTTTAAAAAAGAGTGCATGATTTTAGGTTTCTTTGGTCCTTTAAAACTTGCAGTTTCTCAAAGGTATGAGAAATCTTCCTTTATGCTTGTTCTCCAGCAAGTTGGAGATGGTGATGAAGTCCTATAGGTGTCGTATAACAACGTCACCGAGACACATCAACATCACTGTCGTTTGTCGATTACCGGCTATAAGTAGCGATGCTGTGTTTGTTAGTTCAAACAATATTAAATATCACCTGTCTCTGATCTAACGATAGACTATTAAGTCGGTCGTAAGGGCCTAGACGCATGCATAGTAAGGCATTTTTATATCAAGTTTCATATTAATGGTTATACCCGTAGATTCGTAAATATGTTTAACTACAAATATAATGTTACACTATATCTGTTTTGGTTAACCGGCATCTTACTAGATTAATCCTTTTTATTATTCTAATTTGTGAGGCAATTAATAAGTGAACAGAAACTCTATACACAAAAGTTAATTATTAAAGAAATTAAAAGAAATACCGTCTTTTATTATTACTTCTGATCTTTATACCGAACATCTTCTATACCGGCAAATGAATAAGTGGTCATCGTCATCCATCTCTGAAACTACGAACAACACCGACGCGTTGCCAAAAAGTATATTACAAGCCTACTTGCGACTTCTCACAAAACTGAAATACTGCATTACCTTTCATTCATCTCGGATATCTTAGTCTTTGACAGTATCATGAAATGTTATTCCATCCTTTATAAATTCCACAATATATTTACGACATGGTACACATTTAGGTTAACAACAAAAATCTGAAAATAAACTATTAGAAACATCAATTGAGCGTCGTCTCTCAAACCATTGTTTCACGACGCCATCTTATTTTACTGTTATCTTCCGGTTTCGTAAGCTAAACTCTACAGCACGTGTAAATTTGTTTGACAAGTTTCGAAAACCACCTAACCCACTTAAGTATATGTACTGCCCTAGTACACACTCATTGTTCAGTACGTGCTTAAGTTACATCATAAAAAAACATTGAAACACTTATAGTATTCTCATTTCGGACCACGTCAAAAATACCCAATTAAGTTATATTAGTTATAAGTCACAAGCTTGCTTATTTGTACCTATAATTATCTATACTCATACTAAATAATAAATCAAACCCATAAGATAATGTCCACATCTTTAATCTAGCTTTCGGCCATGATAATATCCCATACGAGTTTAATTTTAATCCCCATTAAACTGATGCCTCTTACAACAAAACAAAACTTATTGCAAAACTTATAAATATACACACTGAACTCTCACGTACATGTTGGGTTGTCGGTGATATTAAAAGAAAAAGCTGCGTGATATAGCTTGTTTTGAATGTCTGTGGGAAATTATGTTTTAGTAACAAAGGTGATAAAACGAGCAATGTAAACTTAAATGATATTCTAAGCCCTAAACCTCAAGAGTACCAACCAATACACCTGTAACCAATTTTAAACGGAACTATAATTTGTGGTAACAATCGATGTATAAGCACTTTACATCAACTGAGCTACACGCTCGACTTCTATGCACATATCAATAGTAACTAAAAGCAGAATTTAAAAAAAAGTATCTATTTCAAACGTCCTGGTCGATAGTGATCATTGTTTTTGGTATTAAGTAACGAATACCCCTTAGCTCAGTTGGTATTGACCCTGCCCGCCGAGCTACGGGTCCCGGATTCGATTCAAGGCCGGGGCAGACATTTATGTGACAGATAAATGCTTGTTGTCGGGTCATGGGTTTTTGTAATGGCATATTTGTGTATATCCATGCCACCCGCAACACAGGGAATCCAAGTGCGGGGGTGTGAGTGTGTAAACGTTTATGTTTTATGTTTATCATCATACAAAATGTACATACAAAGAAAATATTGAAATCATTCATCAGATGTATAAGCTGATAATATTCTACGTTTCCAAAACTTCTTTTAGAGTACACTACCACTGCATTCATCTCACAGGACGACATCGTCGCGTTCTGACCGAGCATTCCTGCGTCCCTCGCTTCAGCAGTTCACGCATATCATGGCTTCAAAGGTGACGTGTGAAATTAAAAAGCAGTCAATTTTCTGACCAAAGAAAGAACTGGAAATTTCACCAAAAAAAATAATAATAAGCTAAGCTTACCACCGGTTTTCCCTAAATTATTCGACCCGAAATCAGATTAAATTGACGACTAAAAACGCATTAACCTATGTTATTAATCAGAACAAAAACGAAGTCGCTTGAGAATGCTCGCCCCGGCTGGCGAACACGTCTTATATAAAGCTTTTTCTAATCGGCATTAGCAGTTGGTGCATGATTGGTGTACAGGGAGGGACCCTAAGACTGCATACCACACTATCTAATAACAAATACTTAATTATGTTCAACACTTAATTACCTAATTTGGGATGAAAGGAGCATCATCCATCCTTGAATCCAAGCCAACCTCCCCTGCCCACGGTGCACCTTGCTGAACAACGCACAAAGCTATGTCAAACGGTCCCTCTTGTTGGAGGTCACTGAGCTCTGTACTACCCACTTTAATCTCGATGCATGCTTGGTGGTATGGTATTTTCCCGACTGGCTAGCTACCATCCACCTTCTAAAATCTACAGTGAAATGTTTTATACTTGGTTCAGTTGCAGTGTCAGAGAGCCAGTAATAATGATAATGTACTAAACCAAACAAATATTGTATAGGAATGTGTTCCCCTATACAACATTTATTAAAGGCAAACAAGTCTGCTATTTTTCTAATAAATCGTGTATTTCAGAAGTAGTACTAACTTTATAATGTAAAACAGTTCAATGATAGTAAAAGTGTGGAATCACACAGGTGTTTCAAAGCTTGGTAACAATTATAATAAATTTTCTCTACCCAGACATGTTGATTTATTAATTGGTAAAAGATAGGATATTATTGATACATGATTATTTAATGCTTATTGATTGTTGTACAGATTCTACTAAACCCGAAATAGAAATTGGCATTTCAGCTAAACATTAAAATATAGTGTACTATCAGAGAAATAATTTGTTAATGAGGCTAAGCATTGCTACCACAATAGTAACATATTTTTATGGACTTTTCTAAACATGCTAATTGTTCTGTCATTCAAAATATTTTTTTGGTTTTCCAGTGTCATTCCTTGATAAAACAATTAAAGTCTTTAAAATTTAATAGAAGTTATCTTCACTAATTCCAAAACAAGATCAAACAATATGAATAAGGTTTGTACCAGGGATGTTATGGAGCTCCATAACCGAAACTATTGGATATCCAAAATAAAAATATATCTGTAACCGTAACCGAATCCGAAAAAAAGTTTCAGATAATTTCGGATAGCGGCAGTCTAAATAAAATACGTTCTGACAGATTTTCGCCAGCCGAGCCGATACACTAGCCGCGTCATTCTCATTTAAGTCAGTTTTTATAATTTAATTTTAATAGCTATTGTTTATTCTGTTATTACAATACATACCCATATAGTGATTACATAATCACTAGAAATAAAATTAAACTGTTACCTTGTAAATAATTTTTTTTTCTAACTCCTTAACCATCTTATATCCTTAACCGAAATTATCCAAAACAATCAGATATTCTAAATAATTACATATCCGTAACCTTAACCAGAACCGGCAAAACATGATTCATATATCCGTATCCGTATCCAGAACCGCAAATTTCATATTCATAACATCCCTTGTTTATACATTATCATACTTAGCAGTACTTAATAATATTTATTTTTATTCTTTATATTATGTACTTAATACATTTTGTACACATTGAGAAGTTAGTTACATGTGTAAATTTTAAAGTTTGCTAACATCAACTTCAGCATATCTTTACCATACACTGGATTAAAATAGTGACCGCAGCAATTTGATATGCAGTGCTTAGAAGCAAGAAAGGAACACTGCATACACTTACTTATTAAATTACTGATGTGCCTATACTGACTAAATCTGAGAATGAGTGCCAAATTTCATATCATAACAGTTTATGTACTTTTAGCTCTGATAAAATTACAAGGCAAATTTATGTTCTTAAGTAAATATTAGATTAAAAAATAAACTCCACATTAATTCAGATTCTCTGCAGATACTACTAATAATAAAAAAAAAAAAATTGCTGAACAGCACCAATATTATATCAAGTTTCACTATCTTGGGGAGGTAATACAATTAAACTTAGAAAACCTTACCTACCATCGTAGGCAGCTAGCTGGTTGTAATGTGATTACAGGTTAGTGACCTCCTTAGTAACCAATACATCCACTGTTTTAATAAAGTACTAAGGGCTTGGCAATCCTTATCCAATAATATATTATAGGGTATATGAAATATATTTGTATTAAACGTTGGATACACAACACGACATACCATTAAACAACATACCATTTGTTTATGGCCACTTCATTGCCGTTTACCAGATCCTACCATAGCTTTAAACAATTGTCTCAATGAAACCCTTAAGATGGGAAAACTATTGTAAACTATAAAATGATTAACAGAAGTCATAAATAATTGCAATATAGATAGGCCATGTATAGTAACAAATTTATTAATGGCTTGCTACAATTTTTTTTCATAGTTTATTACAGTTATTGTTGGAATATAGCAACATACAAAGATATAATACATTAATTAAATAAACTTATTATACCCATATTAAAATCAAGAAATAAAGTAACATATGAATCAAAACATAATATAATATATTTGAAAACAATATATGCCAAAAATTTCCAGGCCTGCATCCATCCTTATCATCATAATTATCTTGGATTTTTAAGAATGGCTCCCAGTAACTTAATAACATATAGACATAACATCTAAGGTTCATGTTATCCATAGGCAACTAACACACATTATTATTTAAAAAAATTAATTTGACACACAATGAGTAAGCAAGCCAAGAAGCACATTGCAGTGCAAGCCTACAAGGTCAAGGCAATCCAACTAAATAAATAAGGAATGAAGTTGAACTTGAGTAACGCTTTGTATCAGTAATATTACTTTTTCCTTATTATTATTTTGTCGTTAAAGTGTACAGTCGCTTCCCTTAATTGAAAAAAATTCATGGAATTGCTATTAGCTTAGGTTACCAAATAATTAAAACTTATAAAAATGTTTCATGGATAATCAATCTTATTTTCGGTAAGTTTTTCTGTGGACGTTGGCAAAAAAAGGAGTTTTAATTATAACAAACGCATTAATAAGAATAAACCAAACTGAATTAAGGAGTGACGCAAATCAATAAATCAACGCTGATGCGGATGCATTTTTGCTGCAATTCCTAAGATGTTAGTTAGACAAAATAACTACCTAAAATGAGCAAAGTACTCTTTAAACAGAGACCGCGATAGTTGAAACCCCAAAAAAGGTAATTTTCATACATAATTGATAAAACAAAAACTTACCCGGCGACAGGTGGGGTGCGCAGAACTATTCAAAAACACAAAACAAATTTGATCACTTCACAAAGTCACGCAAACAAAACGCAATTATTAAAACATTTTCATAGTACTACGATTTCTAAAAGTGTATTTAAGACACACTTCAACTTATGAAATACCTAGTTGCTTACGATTTATAAATTTTTCATGCAAAGAAAATTTTTCAGCTGAGCATACAACCATGCTAAGCTCGGCACAAGCACAACATGACAACTTACATACTACTCTGTGATGACAATGTCAACACAGGATACTCATAGATGGTACACCTATAAATACTGAAAGTTGATACTATTCTGCACAATATCAATCATGACAGTATTCTGTGATCATGATAGAAATGGAATCTCATTAAATGAAAAAACACATATGATTAAGGAATGAACAATTTTATGTATAAATAAATTTATGCACAATTCACATAATTAACTGGTATGATATTATGATTCTAATAACTAATCGTAGTCATATAGTACTATGTGAAATAAATTTATAGATAATATGTATTTTTAGATGCTTTTTTTAAATTAAACTCTGTTTTGCTTCACAATAGTGAGTAGTTACAGGTATCAACAACTTTATTGAATTTATTATAGACTTTTTTTGATATTGATAAGGGGTGCAATAATTATGATTATATAATAAGAACCATATCAAAATATAATGCATACATACGCGTATAATAAAAATTTAACTGATTGCTTTCACGAATTTGTACATGATTCATATAAAAAGGAAATACCCTCGATATATCCGGTTCAGGCGGTACAATCTTAGTATTAAAATCTTAGAAATAGGACTATAAAAAACCGACAAGAGACGAAGGTATACGCAATGTATGCTACAGTTAATGTAATATTTGGCTTTTGAAATTGTCTGTATTATATTTACACGATGTTGAGGAAAAATACCAGAGTTCGCTAGTGGGTTGATTATACGACATATTTTTATAGAATAAGTAAGGTTAAAAAATTGGATTAGATTAATATACTTTTTGAATAAGGCGGGTTATAACTAAATAATAACTAGTGTTGCCGAAAATACAGATTTTTACCAAAATCTACGCAAAAACAAGTAAATAGAATATAAGTAACATTTTAATTTTAGTATTAATTAATACTATTATTACATTTTAATGAAAATATTGACTTTTTATGCATTTTACAATAACTGTACGGGAATCTTCAATCGAATATTGAATTGAGTAATGTCGTCCACGTCCTCTTACTGTCGACCAATCCAATGCGCCCGGCGCGGGCGGCGTTCCAAAGAGTAGCTAGCTTGATAACGAGTAGCTTGCTCAGAACGGGTAGTGTTGCCAGCGTACGTACGGGCGCTAACAATAACCAAAAGCATAATGAAGATATGAATACTATTTTCAATGGGTAATTTTTTTGAGTTCTCCTAATTTGGAATATAAATCGTGTAGGTAATCGAGAAAACCAGATGGCAAGTATAATGACATTGACAAGACTAGTCCAAAGTGACAACGGAAAATTTGTATTCAAAATTTTGAAGTTGATGTAAATACTAAACTTTTGTAATGTTAGTTGCACTTCTTTCTTCTTTGATTCCTTGTTTTTTTGCTTTTAAAGTCTGGTGATTCGTTATTTAGTGTGTTTTAGTTATAGTTTTTGAGATAGTACTCCATAATCAGTATTTCATTTGCGGTGCTATACTCCTGTGGTGTTTCTCTGAAAACAACTGATATGTCTACCAAGAAACAATGCTTTATTCTCGAATGCCTTAATAGTGGTGTAAAAATATAAATAAAATAATTAGCGGAAAAAGAAATGTCGATGACGTCAATGATCCTTTGCAATTATATTGTAAAAACTATTATAATAAACACTTACTGACCCAGCAAACGTTGTTTTGCCATATAAATTATTAATTATATATATATAGCTAATTTTAATAATTTTATTAAAAACAATACTTAACTTAGTAGAGTGTACAATATTTTTTGTTATCCCATCTTTAGCTAACACAAACAAACTGGATGGTTTGCCCACTCGAGAGCATGCCACGTTTAATTATCCGTGTGAAAAACACGATGTGATATAATTTATTAATGATAAATTTAGTAGAAAATAAAACTGAAATAGTAAAATTTTTGTGCGTAAATCTTAACATAACAGAAATATACATAAATATATAATATAATGTACAATTAAACTTTTTATACCGAAAAAAGACCAATATACAATTGGCACGAATTATAAAAATGCTGCTGAAGACAGAAGGCTTTAGAACAGGAAAATAAATATACATATCCAGATAAAAAGTAAATGTAATGCGGAGACGTAAAAAGACAAGGAAAGAGCTAATAAAGATCCTAATTTTATTTTAGTTTTATTTGATTTGCAGGCTATAATTATTGCAAAGTGAACCTTTTTATTACTTGGAAACTGTGCGTATTTAATATCAATCTTTATAAAGCAGACTTACCCTATAAGGCATACTGTTACTCATGATCCGAACTTAACAGTAAAAAAGGAAGGTGGGAAATTATAACCATTTTGTTGCAGTAAAGGTGTTCCATCTAATGTACCCGAAATCAGTCTTCTTTCTGACATTTGCCAAGGTCAAAACATAAGTCTTTAATAATAATATAATTCTGTAATCGTGCAAGTTTTTGGATTGTGAAAATACGTACATGGAGGCAGATTCTATAGCTACACAGTGCTATTGAATCACGAAGGAAAGCAGCTTTAGTGTATTCTATGCAAGACGGGATTACAATATGCCAACGTGCACGGCGTAGAAAAGTACATATTGTCAATAAAAAGAAGATAATCTAAGAGCCACATAAAACAAAAAAAAAAAATATGTGTTCTATGATTTGAAAGATCTGGCTTCTAAAATAGTTCATAACAAGGGTAATAAAATTATGAACACAAGGTCATGCAGAGGGGCTTAAAATAAAGCGACTCAATGGTAATGGAGGAGAAAAAAATCTACTTAACTACGACATGGAAGAAAAATGATAAATTTCCATTCGAATTAAAAAAAATTGTAAAGAATCTTTGAAGTACCAATTCCCCCTGTATTGTCTTGGGACGAAAATATGTAATTCTGTTATTTTAGTTTTACTTAAATTATATCTTTCTGTTCACATAACTATTGTAACAATACGATTAAGCTGTTCAAACTGAGTAATTATAAATATCGCTTATTTGTTTTTAAATATAATCATATCAAAAAATATTTACCGGTAAAAACTGATAACTTTCAGTTTGTTTCAGTTATTTTAACATAAACCAATTTAATGTCGAATATTTTTTATTTTAGGTGTTCACGCCTTATAACATTAGAAATTTACAGCTTATTTACAAACGAAATAACTACACCACCCCGACGCCGACTAAAATGATCATGATTATAACATTAAATGTGTTGAAGATTTCTTAGATAATAAATCAAAGTACAAATGCTGATACCATGTTGATAATTCACCGTTAAAACTATGATCAATCAAAATTTAAAGTAATATTTTCTTATTATGACAAATTATACATTTATACGGTTCTATAAGAATACCTTTAATATGAGAACTATTATTAAGGGCCTTTATTAACGTAATAGAACCCAAAATAATAATTTTTAAAAATTTTGTATGTTTGTGTATTTGTGCGCTCTAATCTCAGAAACCGAAACCGGGTTAACCGATTTCGTTATGCTTATCAATAATGTACAACAGTGAGGATCATTTAATATTTAAAGTTCGTTTCATTTCAATCCGTCCAGTATTAAAAAAGTTATGAATTCATACATGTCGTAATTCACAGAACGCGAAAACCCTTGTTCCATGTGGGTTACTGTATAATTGAAATAACAGATCTTGTAAGTAATTAATCACATTTATTAAAATGAACACACTTATTATTTCTATGTGACATGATTTCTCCAATGAATGATGAATACAGACTTTGTAAGTCTAAGTTACACATAGCCAACCCTAGTCCTAAAACAACGCAGGCGCTATTTCTAAACGTAAGGGTAAGGCATAGTTTTAGCATCGAAGCTAGGGCGATTTGCTAATATCATCAAGAAAGCTTTTATTTACAAATGTACTAAAAGTATATTACAATTTTAGGCTACACAAACCTTGTACAATGACATAAATTAAAAATCAATAACTTTATAAATGGGATAGTCATATGCGTATAATTAAGGGTTTAGGGGACAGACTTAACAGAGGCGAAAAAATTCATGAAATATTAACGTTTTGTATCCAACACGGGATATTCATCCCTTAAAAATAATTTTATATCTATGCAAGTGAAGATCGAAGATACTCAGACATTTTATTTAAAATTAACAATACTTACACATATTCATATACAAAAGTTTCGTTTCCTGCAAACTTATGCAATTTCTAATTGATTGAGAGAGGCGTCAAGAATTTGGTCTTTTCCTGCGTGACATTCAGGGAATAAGTACTCCCATAACAAACAGCAAACTTATAGCTACACCCATGAATGTAGCAGGGGTATTGACTTGAACACTACCATAATTTATATTATCTTACTCGCAGGAAAATTTCACGTAATTTTAAATGTAAGCTTTCTTTCTTCAGTTTGACTATGTTACTGTACTTTTTCTATGTATCTTTCTATATATTATTAGAATTCTTATAAATTCTAACATGAACACATCCAACTGCAACTATAGTAAAACAAATGTGAACAATCAACTATTTAATCATAAAATGGATATTTTTAATTGTATCTAACCCAGCCGAGTCTTAGGTGTAGTAGCTAAAGTATGTTTTCTGGACATTTTCTTCTGGGATGCTTGCATTTGTTGTAACTGATTGTGCACTTCACCCCAAATATCAGATTGCTCTTCTATAGGTATAGTTTTTCTATTAAAAAAAAAAGCAAAAATTAGTATGTAAAAAAATTAAGAGAAATTATATTTCTAAATGCAGCACTCAGTAAAATACATGTTTTTGAAACACCCTTCTGAGTAATAATATATTATTTGTTATCTGAGATTAAAAAAAAATACATATGCTATTATTTTCATTATTAACTGTACCTACCTATAGTCTTTCATTAAATCATATTTTTCCCATGGAGTTTTTCTCAATTCCCTCCTCACTCTATCCTTTTCTTTCAAATACTGTTCTATGTTTGCTACTCCTTGGAGATTTTGTCTTTCCCATCTTTCTAACCAAGGTCTCGGTTTTAAGACTACCTGTAAAATGGGAAAATAATTAGTATAAAACAACAAAATGTTGAGGTAGAGCTATAAATACAAGGACAAATTAACATTTAATTTTTTACAAGAGTAGATCAGAAATTATTTAAACTTACTTGATTTGTAATGAGAAAAGACAGTCCTTGTAGAGAAAATGATCTACACATAAACTAACTTTTTATTATAATATTACCTGAACAGGATTGACTGGTACTGGTGTTCCTTCTGGAAGAATTTCTTGGTCCATGTCAAATGGAAATGCGCTATATTCAGGTAATGCATCCCGCAAATAAAACAATGTGTCATCAAGACGCTTTTCCAGTCTTAAAACTTGTACCAGTTGGATTGTTGGATCATATAGGTCATACCTCACCTGAAAATTTAAAATTATATTTTACAACTTCTTGTTAAGGTAACAGAATTTTGTATGGTTCAGATAGGTAGATAATACAGTATTTGGGAAATGATTACTGATAATTTAAGGAATTATTTTATACTAATTTTTATTATTGAATTTTTTTTAAACAAAATTTAGAAACTTGTTTTTGGTTAGTTTTACCTATAATTTAAGATATTTTTTTTATTCAACAGCATATATGTTTACCTTCAGAATAAGGTTTTCTTAAGTCTATAAGCCTCCAAAGATTTTGGGGTTTCATCAAACATATCCAATTTTGATCTCATAAAAAAATAAAAATGGTTACCTCCCATAAGTTTTTTGTTATATATTGATATAGTATTTTTACTATGAATCCTGTGATTCATATTATTTATCATCATATAGTCTTCTTGTGAAAAAAAAAAAACCGGATATAAACTAGAAAAGCTAGTTACTTACAAAAAACAATTTCCCATATATAGAGAGTCCATTTTGAATGAATTTATAGACCTCAGTAAACCACAGAATACTCAACTTATAATCATAAGTTTAAGGCCATAATGTTTTCCTTCAACAATGTGAGAGATTAGAGTATGGTGCCCCTTTAGTGGTGTCAGATAATCAAACCACTTGACTGCTACTGTTTTCATTCAAATTGTTCTCTTACTATATATTCTTCCAAAAAGTTGAAACTCTACTCTAGTGGTGCCTAAAAGTGTGATTTATAAAAAATTGTGGGGCAAATTACGTTCCCAGTAAAATTATCGAAGTGTTTTTACACCTTTTTTAATTAATGTTACATAATCTACAATCTAGGAAGATTGTAGGGATATTATGGATATGAAATTTCAGATTTGGATACAGATACGGATATATGAATAATATTTTAATAATAATATGTTACAGTTAACAAAATGAAATTATTTCGGATTATCTGATCGTTTTAGATAGTTTTGTTTACGGATACTATATGATTTACAACTTGGAAAAGAATATATATATATATTTACAAGGTAACAGTTTGACTTTATTTCAAGTTATTATGTAGTATTATAATCACAGCAAAAAACAATAGCCTTAAAAATGAAATAATAAAAACTATCTAAAATGAGAACGACTCGGCTAGTGTATTCCCTCAGCCGTGAAAATCTGTTATAACATACTTTACATAGACTCTGCCGCTATCTGAAATTATTCGAAACTTTTTTATATGATTTGGTTATGGTTTCGGATACATTATTATTGTAGATATCCGATAGTTTTGGTTACCGTTACTGAGCTCCATAACATCCCTGATTGATTGCTATAAGTGTATAAAGTGTACAAACCTAAACATAATTTGTACACATAGGTATAAAATCAATGTGACACATTATCTCTTAACTAAATATTTATATTTTCAATAGCCAGAAATCTAAGACCAACTCCAAAAATTTTTCAGTGGCCAATTGGACTACTGATAAAATAAAACACTTACCTCAACACCCTGATGATCAACAACATTCCTCAGTGTGAACTCAGCTCTGAGGCCTGTCCCTTTCCGCTCTATGCATATTCCAACAAATCTATTTGTCTTACCCTGGGCATGAGGATCTGATACAGTTACAGCAAGTATGGACCCTGGAATTGTAAAATATTTTCCATAAATATGGGTCAATACACAGTCTTACATAATTCGTAACTTGAAAATACCTGTTATTTTAAACATAATTAACATAGAATATTAAATAACTTAGAAAATGTAATTAATATAAATCGTCAAATTCCGATCACTTTTCAAATTTATAATGGGGTACAAAATGCTAACCAACATAAAACTCTGGTATATCTACTTGTTTTCTCCTATTCAACATATCAATTCTCTCTAATTTTTCACGCAGACTATTTCTCCATAGCGGGTTTGGATCCGGGAGGAACTCGGGATACACCTTTCTGTATTCTAGAACAGGATTCAGAAGTCGTCTGCGCCCAATATGTTTGCGTACTTCAACCTCATTCGATTCTTCTGCTGATTTTCCTAGATTCTCAGGTATAGTGGTCAAGCCACGTCGGTCTACGAATAGTAAGAGGATTAATACAAACAAAAAAACAAAAATATATATGTATTCAAAAATTCTAACCTCTTCTAATCAACCATTTCGTAACAGACAACACATCTGCGGTCGATTTTCTTATTGTTAAGGACATTGTATCAATGATGCAGATGCGTGAAAATTAGTAATATTATTCGCTTGTAATATTCAAACGAATGCACATCTGAATTAAAATTTTAGTTCAAGTATTAACCCAAACCAAGCAAACGATTCGCCCACAACATGGCATTGAGTAATCAAGATTGTCATTGTCAATAATGTTAACATAAACTTCAAAATATTATGTCAATGTCAATTTCAACAGCATCACGTTCATCTATAGTCTGTAAGACAGACTAAAAATGTCCAATGTTCACACTGTGTTAAAGTCTCTTTTTTTCACTGTCATACTGTCATTTATTTAACATATCTTGACTATACTTCACTTTACATCATACAGAATGAAAAACAAATTATCGATTTACAACAGCTCGACCTGAATAACAGCCGTGTAGTGGATTTTATTGAGTGAGTTCATCATGTCTTCTATTATTCAGAAATGTAACGATGATAACATTCCGTTAGCGGATGACGATCCTCAAGTTATAATCCACGACGATGTCGAAAGCAATCGACTGGATCACGGCCGTTCAATGGACTCATTGCCGAGTTCTTACACCGGAGGGTCTTCCAGCCCTGGCCTAAACGGACCACCGAGCTTTGAACCTGATTCTGGAATCGATGAACAAGAAGAGAAAGCGAGACTCATATCTCAAGTACTTGAGCTACAGAATACATTAGATGGTAAGTTAGTATTAGGCATTTTATTGGACCCTTTCGGCACCGAAAAAGAAAATAACATCTTAAAAAAACATTGTACGTCTAGTTACATTAAAATAAATCACCACAATGATTTTCTATCATATAAAAATATGTAGGTTACAACCTTGTATTGTAAGTAATAAGTAGGGATGTTGTGGTGTTCGTATTCGGATATGGATACGGATATATGATTAATATTTTACCAGTCTTATTTCGGATTATCCCATTGTTTTGGATAATTTTGGTTATGGATATTAGATGATTTACAATTTGGAAAAATAAATTTAATGTAATTACAAAGTTTGACTTTGTTTCTAGGTACTATGTGGCATTGTAATCACAGAAAAAACAAATTGAATAATACAAAAGATCTAAAATGGGAACGATGCGGTTAATATATTGGCTCGTTCAGCTTAAACCAGTCATAACATGCTTTATTTAGACTCTGCCTGTATCTGAAACTCTTATCCGATTCGGTTATGGTTTCGGATATATTTTTATATCCTAAATCCGATAGTGTCAGTTAGGGTTACGGAGCTACATGACATCCCTGGTAATAATATACAGTGTACTTAATTACCTTCTATTCGTTTGTACATAACTGTTGTTTTGAATTTATTAACACTATTTTTGTTAGCCTATAATTGAAGATAGTATTTAATAAAAAGTGGTTTCTTTTTTTTTTCAGATTTGTCGCAAAGAGTTGATTCTGTAAAAGAAGAAAATTTGAAGTTGCGCTCCGAAAATCAGGTATTAGGGCAGTACATAGAAAACTTAATGTCTGCCTCATCGGTTTTTCAATCTACTACTCCCAATGTTCACAAGAAGTAATACATAAGTATATATCAATAGCACCAATTATTCACTGACTATGTTTGAATGTTGCTTGACGATGATGCAGTGTTAGCAATAGCAAGGAATTTATTGTGCTTGTTGAGTGATTATTTGATTTTAATTAATTTAATATTTAATGAATGTAATTAATATTTGGGAAAATATTTAAAACTACTACCAATAACAAGTTTCGGAGATGTTATAATATCTTAGAAGTGTATATCCAATAATTACATACTTTGGCCCTTGCTCTAGAAGGTGTAATGTATGTATGTACATACAAGCACAGAACAAAATGTATGGCTTGTTAAATATAGAATATGTTAGTAATAGGGATGGTATGGATATGAAATTTCAGTTCTGGATATGGATATGAATATAAATATGAACAGCATTTTTCTGGTTGTGGTTATGATGGTTATGAAATTATTTAGGATAATCTGATTGTTATGGATAATTTGGGTTATATATATTATATATTAGATTTCAGATTTGTAAAAAATATAATGTATTTACAAGGTAACAGTTTTGACTTTATTTCAAGGTATTACTTGGTATTATAATCATAGAAAAAAAATACAATAACCTTAAATCTAAGATAATAAAACTGCCTGAAGATGAGAGCAACACAACTAGTGTATCAGCTCGGCTCAGAGAAAACCTGTCATAACGTGTTTATGTACATTCTATCCCTATCCGAAATTATTCGAAACTTTTGTATCGGATTCGATTAGGGTAACCGATACATTTTTAATTCGGATATGCGATAGTTACGGATTTCCATAACATCCCTGGTTACTACTGTATTATACTGATGAATACTTTTCACAGTGAAAGTGCATGAATCAATTGCAGTATTAATAGATTGTTTGGAAACTATTATTTCTTAACTCCACTGGATATGAATCAAAACCTGCAAAGAATGAAGGATGTCTGTTAGTTATAATTTAGTTATCAATTACACACAATTTCTTTTCTATAAAGACTGTCATGATAACTTTACCACCTTTTAAATGTCGTAATATTATGTCTTGTGTTGGGGAGGCTTGGCTTTCTTAAAAGAATTTGCATAACTGTTTACAATGTATAATTATTTAGGGTAATTAAAATAAGCTTATATCTATGTTATAAACTTACAAATAAGTTTTTATACATCTTAAAATTCACGAAATATAACAAAACGAAATATTAAATAATAGACAATTTAATGTTTAACTCTTCAATACTAATCATAATGAATACAGTGCGTGCTTTACTGGAATACTGGAACTTTCTGGATATACCTATTGACATAATATACATGAATGTATGATGATAGCTCGATCTCCATCTTATCCTATCCAATTTGTTAGAAATTTTATACTTTATAGTCAATTTTAGAAATAAAATCGGCAATTTTTTTTTATTAATTATAGCAATATACATGATAATAAACAATACTTTAGTATGATTACAATATTCAAATTTTAATCAGTCATTTTTTCATTCGATAATTTTTTGAAGTGAAACTTTTTTAGAATCGTTGTGATTTGAAACCGGATGCAACGGAAAAAATGACAGGTAAGAGACACAAATACAAAAATATGTAGCCAGAGCGAGAGAGCAAATGTCGGTGTGTATCTATATGGCACACTGTTTAATACTAGCTTGTATTTGAGCATTTAACGTGTGTTAGTATACGTGAAAAGTACGCGACCTAATACTACTGTACACTGTATGCGGCTGCGTATTACAGCTTTTTAGTAAGAAGTCAGCGTGGTGTGTTATTATTTAACAGTGTGAGTATTTTTATATCTTGTTGTGCTAAATAATAAATTTTACAAGATGCCGAAATGTTTCGTCAAGATCAACGCAAAACAATTGAAAATAAATTGTCATATATGTAATGTCATATCAATTGTCATTCTTTTGTCGATTTACTGAAGTTTCATTTCTATCGTGTGTGAATCGCACACACACCTTTTTTTTTTAAATACGTTTTAAGGCCGGCGAAAACCTATCGTTACGTGTTTCGTTCAGGCTCTATTTTTATCGGAAATTATTATTAAATTTTTTATCAAATTCGGTTATGGTTTTGAATATATTTTTATTTCGGAAATCGGATATTTACGGTTACGGAGCTCCATAACATCTTTATAAACTATTAGTTGCTTGTGATGAACATTCCATTTATTAAAATTTAGTATATCAATATTTAATTAAAATAGTTCGCTCGATACTTTAATGTTTTATGTTAGCTAGAATAGACAAATCATATAATTAACTTTAATGAATAAAATTGAAAATCAATGTTTTTCTCATAGCCTCTAATAAAAACTAAGATATGAAACATGTCGTTTAATTTGACACTTTTAAATTAATTAATTACCTTATGGTGTATGGTTCTAAATAGAGAAAATATGAAATTTCGTATCTGGGAATGGATACGGATATATATGAATAATATTTTACCAGTTCGGATTATCCGATTATTTCGAATAATTTCGTTTAAGGATGTCAGACAATTTTTGAATCAGAAAAAAATATGTATTTACAGGTTAACAATGACTTAATTTCTAAGTATTATCTGGCAATACAACAGAGCACAGAGAACAGAACAATGGCCTAACAAATTTAATATACAGTGTGAATATTCATTATTTGCACATATTGAAACATGCGAAATGAAACCACATTTTGTCGACAAAATAAAATATTTTTTTTTTTAGGTTTTATGACCTTTTGAAATTTTTTTTCGGAATTGTGCACCTTAAGTAAATAAATTGCTATAACATGTGAAATAGGAGGGTTATCATGTTCAAACAAAAATTACAATGATTGCCAATAATAGGCCGTCCAGATCCATGAAAAGAAAACAAAAAGTCATCTTCCCAGGAAATGAAATCATATTTGTGTAAAGAAAGAAATTTTTTCAGTTAAATTTCAGTAATCGTGAATTTCCTCAAAATAATCTAGACTTTTTAATTTTTTTTTATTATTCAGTGTAATTCTACGTAGTATTAGCTTTCAGATACTAAAAAAATCATGATTCTAACTTAAACATAACATTTGCTACGAGCGCTTAAACAAAAGCAGTTTTTAAAGGTGTTGATAATAAAAAACATTTTTAATACCAATTGAAGTATTTTATTAACAGAAAATATCATAAAAGATTTTCAAAATGGTCGCCTCTTTATTGTAAACATAACCTCGCCCGAAGTATTATTTGCTGCCTTGCTCTCTGGATCATTTCGGGGTTGTTTTTAATACTTAGAGCACAGTTTTACACTCTCTCTCTCTCTCGAAAAAACATCAGCTTACGGATGCAATCCTTCTTTTTTTCAAAATGCACCACACCGTCATTTAAGATACGCCATGTTGCAGTGCCAAGAGTCTAATACTGATAGTCTAGTACTAACAAGGGCCCGACATGACGCCCCTTGATTATTTTTTATGGGGTACTATGAACTATGGTACTAAACAACGGGTTTACAGTACCCTATCAACAGTGAAGCTGATTTTCTTTCGAGAGTGGAAAACTGTGCTCTAGATATAAAAAAAACAATCCCAAAATGATCCATAGAGCAACGCGGCAAATAATACTTCGGTCAACGTTATGTTTACAACAAAGGGACGACCATTTTGAAAATCTTTTGTAATATTTTCTGTTAATAAAATACTTCAATTGGTATTAAAAATATTTTTTATTATCAACACCCTTAAAACTGCCTTTGTTTAAACGCTCGTAGCAAACGTTATGTTTAAGTTAGAAGTAGGATTACCTGAAAGTTAATACGACGTAGAATTACACTGAATAATAAAAAAAAGCCTAGATTATTTTGAGGAAATTCACGATTAGTGAAATTTGAACTAAAAAATTGCCCTTTTTACACAAATCTGATTTTTTTTCCTGACAAGATGACTTTTTTGTTCTTTTTTTTCATGGATCAGTACGGCCTATTATTGGCAATAATTGTGATTTTTGTTTGAACATGATAACCCTCTTAGTTCACAAGTTATAACGATTTATTTACGTAACGTGCACAATTCCCAAAAAAAAAAGTTCAAAAGGTCATAAAACCAAAAAAAAATTTTATTTATTTATTTATTTTTTGTCGACAAAATGGGGTTTAATTTCGCCTGTTTCAATATGTGCACATAATGGAGATTCACACTGTATATTAAAAACTGTGTAAAAATGAGTGCGACGCGGCGAGAATGCCGGCTTGATCGGCGAAAACCTGGCATAACGTGTTTCATTTCAACTCTGTCCCTAGACAAAATTGTTCGGAACTTTTTATGGTTATGGATATTTTTTTAATTCGGATATCCGATAATTTTGGTTACAGTTACAGAACTCCATACATCCCTAGTTCTAAACTTAGCAGAAGCCTGAATATACCTACAGCTACAGTTAAAGAAGTACTCTATTATTTCAAACTACTTTTATCCCATTATATTAACGACATAGCCGAGCCAGTTGGCCCATCTGTGTTACTTCATTTTAAACCATTTTGAATTTCGCGCCTATAAGAAACGGGAGCAGCACCGTGACTTGCGGTGCTATTATTGGCACGGTATTTGCTGTAATGTACGGACATTTATTCATTATATTTAATTTATAAGAGACGCCTGATTGTATCACGACAATACGTCATTTTAGTATTTTCGTAAATACGATATAGCGAGTGTTTGGATTAGCGATGTTTTGCACTGGGCGTTTTTAATTCCGTTTCAAGCGAGCGAGACCGCAGGAATCCCCATTACTCTGCTTCCTTTTTTTTGCGGCCCGCGACACAACGTCTAATACGTGTTTGTAGGCCCATTGAAAAAAAAGGTAGATTACTCCTGACATAGCTTTATTATATGATTTATATCGATGGCATACTATTAAAATATTAACCAAAAATCATGCTTAACACATACTAAATGAGTCACGGAAAAAATCATATATGAGTCATTTGCCGTTCATGAAGGTAATTTAATTTAATTATCATCGTTGTAAAAATAATTTTATTCGAATATAGGTAACAAATGAATGCATTTGCATGGAGTGACTTTGACTGGCATATAAAAAACAAAACTGTAAGCACAGCAGCAAACAGGCGGGAGTTGCGTGAAAAACACGTGACGAGCGCATGACGTGACACCGTGGTGATGTAATGGCCACAGGTTTACCACATTATTGGGAAAAACACTACTTGTATTTATTTAACTTCTATTAGATATACTGTAATTTGGAGTTTATTTTTAAATAATAAATTATTGACTGGTGTCTACAATAATAAATTAACTATGAAAAGAAGATTTTTTTAGGATAAATATTAAAAAAAGTTGTTACATTTGCTATTTCATCATAATTTATCTAACGAATAATAGGTAGTTTTACTATAATACTAATAACATGGTAATAATCATTTAAAAAAATTGTTTCCGCTCCGAATTGTAACAAATAGTTTTGATATATCATTGTTACTTATGTACGCTTTAGAAATTACTTATTATGCTAGATTTTCAAAAATCGTAGCAAAAATATACTGAACGTTCTCCATTATGTGCTATAATACAGTTCTTAATTTCCTTCCAAATTTAACATAAAAAGCGTATTGCTGACTCGAGTCTTCTTCCTTCTGTACTTGGTACTTAGACTACCTAGCTAGTCAATTGAATTCTTTATTTATAACATTCGAGATGAACTGCAGGCGGGACAGCTATTTTTAATAATAATTCTTTGTAGATTGATGTCAATCTGTATGTTTGTTATATGAGTTATGGATATTGTTATGACCATAGAACACTATTACTGGTTATGAATGTTTAAAGGGAAATTAAGCACATGTGTGATTTTATAACTATGTAATTCATTCTTGTAGTTATAGTAACATTAATATATGCATTTCGTTCTCTCACATGGAAATAATGGTATCGATCGCATCTTTCTCGCTCGAAGCACACGACGGAAAACGAAGGAAAGACGAAACACGAGTATAAATGAAAAAATTAGTCGAACACAGTCGAATATTAACAGTGGTACAGAAAAGTATTTGTTTTCGTGTTACCGTATTCATTTGTAAGCGATATTTATTTAATTAAAAGATGCCCAAGAAATTGAAAGTTGTTGTTAAATCTCTGTATTCGCACGAGATTCGTAAAGATGTGAGTTTGGACGATTTAAAATCGCTCAAATTAGAAGATGCATGGCCTTTTATAAGAGACGAAATTGAGATAGAAATCGGCAGCAGTCAGTTCGTTTGTATTCCACACATTACCGAAGCGGATTTATACAAAGTTACGTCTCTGTTTGTACAAAATGAGAAACAAAAAAATGGCAAAATGTTCACTCCGTTGGGACAATTAATTAATAACGTAGATAGAGAGAGATCAAACCCGGAATATATTAAATGGCTTGAGGAAGGCCAATTTCAAGACTTGGACTTCAAATTTCCTCACGAGAGCGTAAAGGTAAGTAATTTCCGAGCGCTCAAAAATGTTAATTTGTAGATTTTTTAGTTAACTAAGGTACGCATTGCGATTTGTGACATTTACTGTGACCTTGGTTCCTCCCTGGTTACGATGTCCTTTTCTTCACTTCTGAAATAAATTTTCAGTTTATATCTACATTATCATCAACAAAAAAGTTCTTACTCCCTAAATAATTGGGTCATCATGAAGATAAATTTAATGACTGGCTTATATTATTTTTTATAGTAAAATTCAGACTTACTGCGTATTTCCATCGACGGTTAAATTTCATTACTTTTTGTAATTGTATATATAGGTGTTACAGAATGAGTGTATAGAATATATGGTATATTTTAATTGTAATACCATATACATATATACAAGTCATTTAATAAATTATTGTAAAATAGGTACTTATTTTCAAGGACATCACGCTAATTACTTCCACTGAAAATCTCAGATGCATTCTAGGTAAATCATCAATTGTTTATCTACTGCGTCTGTTGCATTGACAGCCAAATGTGAATTGAATGCACTCCCTGTTGTAATATTATGAGGTTGAGAAAAAGCCTCCTTGTATTTTATGTATATTAATTATGTGAACCTGTTGCACTAGAAATTATGGAACTTGTGATCAAAAAAAATCCAACAACTAGTTTTAACAGTTCTCTCTTGGTGTTCACCTTACTGAGACCCAAACAGATGAAAATCTAAGAGTGCAAGGTCAGGGCAACAAGTTGAATGCATTAACACATCTCAGCCATGCTCACTCAATTTTTACTGAGTGGCTAAATATGTTTTGTCCGGTGTCGAACTATGAAAAACCACACTCACAACCACATTGCTGTGTGCGTTCTAAGAATGCTAAAGTCTAATGGTTCCTTGTTTTTAAATGAGTTGTTTAAACTTAATGTAGCATTATTCTGAATATGTACCTTTACTATTAGCCTACTAGTAGCCTACAATGACAGCAATAATGATAGTGATAATTTCTGACAGAAAACTGTGTTAAAGTATCGTTACCTGTTGTCCAACACAAGGTATATTGCTACATGTGTGACATTGTGCCAGTTTCAAAATACTGCATATTAACTATATAGTGAATCTGATGGTGATGTAGTAGATGTAATATCATTAATTATAAAATATTATGTCAATTATCATAACATCATAATGCCTCATACATTATGATGTTATTTTAAAAACCCATTATAACCTACTAGTTTTGACATCATTCAGAGAGTTCTCCAATATTGTTTTCATGGTTTGTAAAGTACCAGGTTATCAGATGAAATCTGGAACCCAATGTGATACAGCTATTAGTTGTTATCAGGATAATCATGATTGGATACATTGTTTTTCTAATGAAATCTATGTTAAATTGTCTGAATACTTACTGATTTTTTAATTGAAATATAAAATGTACAATGTTAACTGTCAATATATAATATAACTTTTTAAATGCAGATAACATTGCAAGATGAAAAGATCAAAAACAAAGTGAGAGTTATAATGGTGAATTTTACAAAGATGTCCATTCCCAAGAACAAAGATTTAGTCAACAACATCTGCTTGGATGTGAAGAATAATAAAGGTAAGGAGCTTTTTTCCAATGAAGTACAAAAATTAATCAAGTAAAAGAATTTATGAACCAGTTGTATCAATCAACAGTTGTACTAATTCCACAAATTCTCGCTCAATATCTATTTAATTAAGTAATTGACAGCAATGATCATAACACTGTGTCTACTAACTGTTGTGTAAAAAGTTGAATCAAAAATTTTACAGTATTTTTCCAGTGCTATCTGTGCCAAATCCAATAGTTATTTAAATATAATTGAATAAATCTTAAAATGTCTCTTTTAGTGTCTGTCTTTGATTTAAAAGAAAGGATACAGAGGAAGATTGATCTGATGGAAAGTAAAAATAGTGACATTTTTTAAACATTTTGTCTGTTGTTGTTTTTTAAATAAAGACTTTAGTTACATGCATAAATACAGTCTTACATTTAAATATCCAGCCTCATTTAATATATAATGAAATAAAAGACAAACATCTCACACATATTTGCACATTGGGATTCATTGTTGCGTGAACAAAGAAATATGCCCTTAAACACCTGAGAAAAATATTATCTGTGATATAAATGTACTCATCGCCTGGGGATCGAACCAGGGACGTTTTATTTGGCAGGCAGGCAGGGTCATTACCAACTAATTTACACGATTCTTGTTCAGTTTCTTTTTCAAAGCAGTATAATATGGTTGTTTAGCTTTTGCTCGTATTAAAAATGATTAATATTTGTACATTATTTTCAGATTTGGCAGGCAAACAGGCGGTGTACATGATCAACGATGTGCTCATGGCGAAAACCATAGAATTCAGAGTGACTCGCGGCACATCCTCACGTATCTTCCACCTCGGGAACTCGTCGCCTCTGGTGTTCGGCATTGAAAAGTTAGTCATTGGCGATGACGGCAAGATTATCGCGAAGGTAATTATTAACTTTATTGCTTCTAGGGGCTATTGGTCGCATCAGAACGACGTGTAGTATGCGGTATATTTAATTGTCGTTTTAATTTTTTATAGTCGCGCTGTGCTCTCTTATCCTTTGAGAGCTGGCCAGATTGGTTTGGCCAATGTAGGAGTTATCGCTGATACAGGTGATCAAGAAACGATGGTCGAAAAATCGGTAAAAATATAAAAATTGTTTAAATATAATAGAATTATTGGAAATAGTTATTAGGCAATATATTTTGCGTTTCTACATTATGTCCCACTAATAAAACAAAACCTTTTAAAAACATTTTTTATGGTTGTCATACGTTTTGTTGTTGTAGGGAAGTCATTTTCACTGCATTTGCACGCAACCTTGCAAAATATTTCAAATTATAGATTGATTTTGATCATAGGAACAGAAATAAACCCTTTTGTATGTATGTATACCGTGTTTTATGTGTGTATACCGTATTTTGTATGTATTCCGTGCGGACACCGACTTTAAATAATTAATGTGAAATCGATTGGTATTTACTAACGTAAACAACGTACCTTCCAGTCGCTTTCACGTATGCACACACAATCATCGAGTTAACTGTCTGTGCATACCGTCACTAACTACCGCTGCACCGTACCAAGTTGATACGGTAATACGCTGATAAAATAACTCAATTGTTGCTCTCTGAGACAGCACAATCACAGCCAAACAATTATGTAATCAAAACAGTCACCCATCGCATTGTTTTGCTCGGGTACCGTCTTATCATGGAAGCAATAAAAGCAAAGTCCAGTACAATGACCAAATATAAATTTTCAGAACGCACACCATCGCAAATATTAACAGTTACAGATACGTTGTTTCCTTGCAATGATTTTCTTGGCCAAAGAAATTGATAATTGTTATTATGTCTAAAATATAAATAAGTTTGAAAAATTTGAGGAGTGCGATAAATCGGAACTCGAGGCCCCGCCTCGTCGGGAAGGCCGACGATGTTCAAAGTACAAGATAACGCACCGTGATAATCCACCTTTATTGTTGTGAAAACAATCGAGGATTGTCCAGAAACTTCCGCGAGACATCGTTCAAAATATCTTGAAATGTTGCTGTTCTTCATTAAAATTAGCGATCTACTGCAGAACATGGCAACTTATTATAATGAATGCAGGGCTTAGTGATTGCTAAGGGGGATGCTGTCACGTGTCACTTTCTGGTGAAGGTCTAACTTTTCCGAGAAAATGACACTGGTTTTCACCAGTGTCCTGAAACAAGCTTATTATGAGTGTGTATGTAACATGATAAAAGGATGTGCGTAACAAGTCTACGCTATTGTCATTACAGGATCCGGTTGCGAAAACCACAATGAGCTGTTTTGATAACAAACTGGTAAAACCAAAGATATCTTTATGAATGGATAGGGAGATTGTACCGCTTTCCGCTTTGTGCCTTTTATGACTGTAACACATATGAAACGTTTCGAATTCTGCATTGTACAGATACAACATATTGTAATTTTCATTACAAGCTACTAACAGTCTCGTTACTACAAGTCGCCAAGTGAGAGTGGTTTCAGCATGGGTTTTCACACTAGCCAAATATTTGTTTGCAGTAAGTAAGTAAAGGCTTAAAATACCGAGAATTTTAGCGATATTTCATTTTATTCGTATCGTGCACGGATCGTGTCCAAGCTACTTTGAATTTCAAAACAATACTATCACTGCATGTTAAGATTCAAGCCACGTACGTGTTAAATGTAGAACGAACATTCTACTGTCGTATTCCCTAACTGAAACTGATGATGAGTTGTTCGAGAAGCGTAACGTGCGGCCGGTTTTAGTTGGTGGGCTTCCAAGTAATGTTTTCGATGATGATACTACAAAAAACGGGAAAAAACGATATTTCCCAAGCAGCTACTACATGCGTTACTCCGGCATCTGAAAGTTATGTGAAGCGAAGTATAAAATGAAAACTTACTGCACGATCGGACGACCGTCCAAAACCAAGGACCAATTTCTTTGTTCGACATTATTTAGCAATCGATTCACTACTTTTGACCGACGCGCGGATTTCACTTCCTTGTTACTAATTACGGCATATCGCGTCTATTACTCTGATAAAAACACGATTGGTGAATTGTACTTGATATGGTAGTTAATAATTATGCTTGTCATTTGAAGATATTGGTTCAAACACATTTATGTAGTGGTTAAACTGCGATTATTACTATATATAGCATATTTGTAATCTACTTCTAGTGCAATGAATAACTAACGTTCAATTCTGTTTGTTCGACGTCTTTTAAAAAATATAATAGGTACCATGAATCATAAATGTTTGAGAGAATCATATTTCACAATATTGACGTAACATCGACGTAACTCTTTCGTGTACAAGTACTGCATTATTATTTTAATACGGAAGTCGGCTTTACAGTATCAATTTGCAAGCGCGCGTCGACACATAATTAGTTCGTCCGCACTAACCGCTGGTAAACAATACGTCCTGTATCGCATAACGTTACGCAGCGAACCATCAGTGAGAATATAATTTATGCTATTATACAAACAATAAACTGTTACAAAATCAACTGTATATCACGTGATTTGTGGGGTGTGTCTTCGAGTCGAAGCCAACCTTCCTTGCTCGTAATGCACCCTGTTGAACAACGGATGAGGCTAAAGTGAACCGTCCCTCCTGTCGAAGGACGCTAGGCTTTACACCACCCAGTTCAATTTGCCTGTCTGCCTAGCTATCCCCCTCCTAGAATCAATAAGAAAATGTTTTTTATGTCTGCGTTTTTAGTGTCGCAGAACCAGTAAGAAGCACGTCCCCCTCTTTCATTTCGGCCAGTAACGCGTCGGTGTCGTCGTGCCTTATTTATAGTATAGATATTGCTTTAGTTTAACTTAAAATTAGTCAAGAACGTGAATATGATGGTGACCACGGTACCCGTAAGGTACCCGTCTTCTAGTTTCTCCCGTATTAACATAATAAAAATATCAATACAAACAGTCGTTTTTATGAAAAGTCTTATATGTTTACGAATATGTACAAATAATACGTGTATGTGTATTGGATACGTCAATATTAATGCGATATCTTTCAATAGATAACCGATTAGAATTATCAGCAAGGAAGAAATAAATATTAACCTTTAGGTTTGCCATCGCGAAAATAAGTATGATAAATTAAAGATTTACTGATTGTTTTTAAATTAATAATATAAAAAGTCACAAATCTATACCTTTTACCTAGTTTTACATCGTTATTGCATCCCGGGTCTCACCACCGGAAGATGCGTTAACAGCTATCGAACAACTTGTAGATGATGAGGTGGACTGGAATAGTTAATTTGTGTAAATGCCGGTGAAGAGTTACTAAATTTTTTCCAAACTTTCTTTATTAGTTTCGTAAAATTTTCTCAGTACTACAAATACAACATGATTGAATAATAATAAAATTACCTATACGTATGTTACGTGCTTATTTTAGGATTTCGGTTTCGTTCAAAACATTACATCCGTGTTATATTATGATTTGTATGTGCAGAATATTTCAATTATTTGAATAGACTATTAGATATCGTACTCTGTATTAATTGTGATCTTTACCTTAATGCCTTACACAACTTGGCAAGTCTCACGGTTTCATAATGATTGAGATTAATTCTAGGAATGGCGCTGTAAGATCGATTGATTATATCCCACCATAATCTTAAAGCGTCAATTTAATTTAATTTTAAGAAAACATTTATATTTTTTTCCTTTTTAAAAATAATACAGTTTTGTTACATATTGTCAAGTCTTCACGGAAAATTTATCGGCATCTTTAAAAACATAATAAACAAACTGATTTCAATTTGCTAAAGGTGTATTTCTTGGTTTCATCCAATTTTTCACTCTCGTGGTTGGTATTTTTTCTTCAAATTTGAGTGCGACAAAACGGAAAACTCAAAAGAAAACAAAAAAGGTATAAAAAATATACAAACAGATCGTGAACCTCCTCATTTTTTTAAGTTAGTAAAACATACAGATGATTGACCCGTTCAATGTACGCAAAGTTTTTCCATGAGATATTCTGGTAATTACTACCGTGATACCTCTTAAACAATTTAAGCAACTCGATATAAAGTCACGCAAATCCCTTTGTTTAAAAAGGCACTTGACGCGGTTCTAGCAAACTGTCCTCGTTTTGCGTTTTACTACTACGCCGTAGGCTAAGAAATTAATTTATAACTTTTCTATTTATGGACGAATTGCAATGAAACAAACTTAGTGTTAAGTGATTCTCACTAAATTGTATATATATATTAGTATTAAAAACCTGAACGAAATCGGTAAGGCCGTTTCTGAGATTAGTGTGAACAAACGCACAGACAAACAAAAATTCTAACAACTATTGTTTTGTTTTCTATTGCGTTAATAATGGCGCCTAATAATATTGTTTCTCATATATCGTTCATGTTCAGAAAACGATCAATTACAATTTTATTATATGTATAGATCAAACGTATGTGAGTGTGTAAACGTACTTTTTTAGTTCGTATTTAATAAAACAAGGTTTTAAAAATGAAATAGCTGTGACTTTAGAAAACCTTGGCCGATCGATCACTTCGAAATTCTAAGACGATTACTTTGATCGGGCAGATATACGAAAATTGTACAGATCAGCTTTTATGCATTATTGTTAGCATAATCATTCAATTAAATACAGTACGTAAAATATTGACTTATATTATATTGTACAGCAACTTGCCTAATATGGCTGGAACTCGCTGAAGAGTTGGTTATTTTCATTGATTTTTATGATATTATATTAACTTGGTTATTTATTATATTGACTTGGTTATAACTTTTACATACTTTGTATTATACTAGCTAACAAGCCGCCCACCCCGGCATCCTTCGGGGTGGTTAGCATACGGGATAGTACGTAGGGGGGTGTATGCATAGGCCTATGTCCACGCGGAATAATTTATCTTTCAAATAGTGAAAAACTTCACACTCTGTAATATTAGTAATGATTTCAAGGTTGAGGAGGTCAAAATAGAAATTTTCCTCGTGTAAAAAAAATTGAATTAGCATGCATAGCAAAGCTTAACGTTTCATTTAATAACATTTATATTAAGATTGCTTAAATTATTATTATTGACTTCAGTCCGATAACAGTGTTTATCAACAGAGTTGTGTCTATATTACTTACATATGTATTTCCATAGCGTTTGATGCTTTTAAAATTCCTGGGATCCGAGTAAATTTAATTGCTTTGAATTTTAAACACTCTTTGTGTAACGTAAGCAAGCATCGGATAGAGCAACCGGTTCTAATAAAAAATTATAGCCTACTAGTCATTTAGCGTCACGTTCGGAGTGATTCAATTACAATAGAAAGGTACGAATGAAATTAATACCCTTGCTTCGTTAAAATAAGAAAATCGGCAACTCCCGCTTGGCCAGCATTATCGTATATGTCTATTATTGGTGAGAGGTGACTCAAAACCTACTAAGAAGAAGTAAATGTATACATTTTTTTTTTGCTTGTAAAGGCGTTTAATTTTACGAAGTCGTTTTTTAATTACCATTCGAAAAATTTAATGTTCTACAAGTAAGTTCATTCCTGTTAATTTCATACATCATATTTACATTGACATTTGTATTTAATATAAGTTAGCGTTGGATCAAAAAGATGATAATGATACACCACTGCAAACATGATGTATGTAATTACGTATACCGGATAGGTAATGTCATTGGCTGGAAAGCGACCTCTTTCCACTTTTCATATATGGACAAATGAAACATAATTGTTCCATGTAATTGTGTTACCCCTTGTTAAAAAATGGTGACAATTCATTAGCGCGTATATATTATAATTTAGAACGATTTTATCTACTTGCTTAGCTTTTAGCAACACTTATTCCATACAACTATGGTTAACACAATTTATAGGTCGATGCGATGTGCTAAATAAAATTTTACTTAATACAGTTTTTATCGCAACATAAAAAAATATCCAGCTATTTATATAGATTAGAACATTTAAAACATTTATATCGTCTGAAGTCTTGATAGCAAGTTTCATTGAAATCTTATCTTATAGTTTAACGAATCGTTCTCGATAATGTGCTTTATCGCATCTTTAATATATGTATGTCATTAAAATAATGATTAATGATAAATTTTATATACACATACACGGAAACAATATAGACGGAAAAAAATCACATTAGATATATGAAATTCAGTAAGCTCATATGCACAAAATATACCTTAAATCTTTATTTATCTTATTACCTTCAACCTTTACCGTTGAATGTCTATTTCTTTGGTTTCTTGCTTTATTTTTCATCTGCGATTTCGTGTTATACTGTATTAACAGGAACTGCGCCGTTACACACAAGCCTCTCAATGTCAGCTTGTATGAGGTCAATGATCCGAGAATCCCAGAAGTATCGACGGTTCATTACAACGATTGTTATTTTTGGAAGCTGAATAAGTATTTACGGTGCTGTTAATGCAACTCGGTTGTTTGCTAACCTACGGGTTCATGTACTTACCACAAAATGTTTCACGAGCTGTAAGTTATTGCCTCCAGAGGTATGATTATACTATCGAATAACAGTAATAATACTATTCATGTTCCTAAATAAATTGTGGTCACTCATATTCTAAACGTAGGTCGGATTTACCATGCATTCAACTGGCCAAACGAAATAAAACGAACCGAAATTAGTAGACGCAAACAATTATGTTCATAAGTGTAATAACAAAATATCTAAGTTAAGAACTGAACTTTAGGTCATAATAAAATAGTATATCTTTTAATTAAATTGAATAGGTGATTAACCTCTATTATAATTATACAGGCGCCAGTTCACGAGTCCCACAGTAGACGTTCATTAGAGTCATGATTAACATGCTACAAAATTATGTCGATCAGGGTAACGGGTTCCATGGTGTAATGGTTAGCACTCTGGACTTTGAATCCAGCGATCCGAGTTCAAATCTCGGTGGAACCTATTTTTTTTTGTAACAAAACCAGTAGGTGGATAATGTGATGTGAGATCATCATATTGACTTTTCGTTGTTGTAAATAGCTCTTTTAATTATGCTTTAACTGTGGCAACAGCAAAGTTCGTATAAATTAGTCAGTTTGAAAAACATAGATTTATGAAAACTGTCAAGATTGTTCATAATTTGGTCATTAATATTAAAATACACCAGCAGGTACCAGTAGGCTTGACAGACGTTATTATTTTATTTTGGCTTGTAAAATTAAAAATTTATTACTAAATTACATACTATTCTGTCTATCTTCGGATACTATGATATCTCTGACTCATCGTCTAGACATAACAAATATATTGTGTGAATATGGTCTTCAAGTGTACCTTAGATAAGATTAATAGCCTTCCGAGGGTGACATAGTCAATTGTATGACTAAACCCTCTATAAATAAATTAAGAATAAAAAATATGGTTTCATAAATTGAGTTAAGAAGTTAAATTATTTTCAAAAGTGACACGATTACTAGCAGGCCACCGCTTATACAAATATATTTGTATAAAGATAGATAATTAATAAATTGTTATTAGGTGTCAGGATATATGGGTTCGTAATAACGCCAAAGTTGTTTCGCAGACACTTTATTACGCTGTTTACAACACACTTCAACACTAATCAGTGTCAAAGCAGTGTCAGTTCGTCAGTATTCGAGATCGTAAAGACCGGTGGGCGGCCGTGTCCCTCCATTTATACTGATTTCCGAGTTTTCCGGAACTCTCTACGCCTTAGTCATCAACTCAAAAACGGAAAACAATCCTCGGAAAAATAATAACAATAGATGACGCAGGAAATAAAGCAAAACGTGTTCCCAATATTCTTACTTTTGCACACTTTTTTTGACATAAGGGTGAGATTCGCCTAATGTGTTCAAGGTAGTTCTTATCAGTACCTGTTTTAGTTTGTGGCCACTATTGTTTTCGCGGAACCTTAGTATTATTATTAACAAACAATTGTTATAAGCGTTATATCGTATTAGCAGTCAAAAAATACTAATAAGAACGTGTATCTATCATTTAAATGTTTGCCTTCACCGGGTATCCAACCCGAAACCTTTCACTCTGCAGGCATCGTTAATACTAACTGACCCACGGGATCGTTTCACACTGTAAATTTAATACAAAGCTTGTGTCCTTTGAATCTTAATAGAGGTTGAATACGTACAATACTTTAATCATACAATCGTCACTTAATGGTGTTTTTCCAATATTTGTTATCTTCATTAAAATTAACGCGACTTGGTTTGTCACGTTATTGCGCAGTATAATTTTATTGACTGCAAATCCTTATATGTCTGCATTAAATAAAATAGCAAGTATAAAATTTTTTATATACCATGCTACTGTCCGCAAGGCACAAGACGTGCATAACACCTCCGTCATCCTTCTCCTTAGTGCATGAATAAAATGCAAAACAGAGCATCGTCAAGGCTATTCTACGATCGTTACGCGCAGATGTTTGAGGCTGCAGGGAGGACGCGCATGTAAGATATCACAGCTATTGTTTGTGCTCGCAAACTCTTGCTGCGCAGATTTATTCTATATGGATTTTCGCATAACAACGACACATTTTAATAATTATTAATGAATAATATTGTATCCACACCAAGACAATTCCTAACGTGCCTTTAATTTTGCTAAATATAAGTTCGGCATAGGGCATGAGTTCTAAAGAGGACTTTCTTTCGGTAAGATAAAAAAAATAGGTTCCACCGAAATTTGAACTCGAATCGCTGGATTCAAAGTCCAAGAGTGCTAACCATTACACCATGGAACCAATTATAAACTGCATTGTTATGTACTATTCTATTTTGTTGATGGTGAATGATGTAGAGCTATTGCCACCTAAATAAACGTAACTTTTATTTAAAACGGTTAAGTAGAAACAGGTAGTTTGTTCGGTAAACATTGTAATAATCCTTATTTTTTCCATGGCTGAGCATAATACGCACCCTTACAATGAAAGGGACTTAACTCAAAAAAAACCACATACTTCTTAAGAATTACTTAAACTTAATGCAAACAGTAGACATACGCGCCTTACGTTAAGGATACGCTGCTCTTTAACTTGATCATACGTTATAAAATTGTTTTTCGTGCGCTATACTGCACTGTGTCTATTGTAGGTCAGCATACGTTTAGCCACAGATATTAATATTATAGTCACTCTTAACCTACGCTGTCGTCCAAGCTAAAACTAGATCGCAGAAAGCGTAACACTTGAAGACAATATGCTAAGGTCAAGAGTTTTAACCAATAATTTAATAATGTTTTAAGTCAATAATTTAAACCCACAATGTAACGTGATAAAAACGTTAAATTAAACTACTTATTAAAAAAAATGCTACGTTTTATTAGTATTAGCTAATGGTGTTTTTAGGAATTCGATTTTGAAACTTTTGCTTCGTTTTAAATATGCAATACTTTTCTTCGATTTCAGGAGCCTGTGACAATCGCTTCCAAATTGTTGCAATGGCAAAAGCTGTATCCCGCGGACCAGCTCTACATCTACAGCTCAACGAAGGAGGTTGCTAGCGAATAGATTGAAGCAAATATTATTTCGCTGGGCACATGAGGTGCTCGTGTAGTTCTGCCGTAGGAAAGAAATTTTAATAGTCCTTTGAAATACATATTTAGGACACAGGACACCGTTCAGAACTTTGGGAGCCAATTTTCCTATTTCATGATTTCTTAGCTTACCTGTATTGATATTTATGGCGACGATGTAAGCCTTGCCTGTGTGATAGGCAAGCTTGTAACTAAGTAATACTCCCTAAAATTGTCTTTCTAATTTGCAAACTATTAAAGTAAAAATTTATAGTTTGTCATTTTAGGTTATGAGCGCTAAATTTAAATTCAAGAGTATACATCCCACATGAAACGGAAAAGTTGATATTGTGTGTTCGATTATGCAAGTCTTATAACTTTTCGGATGAGTAGCTTACTCATTATTAATATTATGTATTATTAAAGTACCTGCATCAGTTAAAAGTACTTAAAATGTATTCAAATTACACGCAATAACCTATTATTATATTCCTATTTACAATTCATAATTTTAAAGTCGCATAATCGCAAACACTACACATTTTAGCTGTAAGGGGTATTCACATTTTTTTGTAATTGTATACTCAAGTTTCAATAGTGTCGTGGATCCTAGTTACGAGCAGAAAAGTTAGATATCCTCTCAGTGTCTTTTTATATTTCGGTGTACGTCTATATTTCTGTGTAAAACACAGAAATCCTGACAGTTTTATAGATTCAAAAGGAATTTGCTCGTTTCGTTACCTGATCTCCATTACATATTAGTTATTTTATAAAATTATAAAAACGTAAATGATTTTCTCTGTGCTTCAGCAGTGGTTCCATGGTATAATGGTTAGCACTCTGGACTTTGAATCCAGCGATCCGAGTTCAAATCTCGGTGGAACCTAGGTTTTTTTTTAATAGCTGGTAGAGATTGCGATTTAGATAATTTTAGAGATAATTACCTAGTAGATTGTTAAGAACTGAAAAGTAAATGTTTTAGGGACGATAATTACTTAACCCTTAAATGGACGATTTTTGTTTCACGTTTTAAAAAAAAATATTTGTGTAATAGACATGTATTACTGTCTAGGAAAAATGAATAAAAAAATCTAGACATGAATTTACTATACTTTTTTTTTGCAATAATGTGAGTGTTGTTTATAAACTACATAGCGCATTCATTGAGATTTTGCAAGTATGGGTAAAATAAGAGTGGATATTGTTTTTGAAATGTATTTATTTATTCTTCATTATGATATTTATAAAAACAATTGATTTTTTTTCGTATCACATAAAGATACACGACATTTTTGGCACATTTTGAATGTAAAGCCTGAACATTTTGGGAATTTGCACCTCTGCTGCTTATCCAGCCAAACTGCCCAATGACATGTCTGATCCAATCTGACGTCTTTCAAAGTAATTACTTGAGCTGGTCCTCGGAACATCTTCATTACAAGTTCTCTTTGTATTGTGCTCCCACGAGGTCGACCACGTTTAGCGCCATTTGCAGGTAGACCCAATTTGCAGAGGGTTTCAGCAAGTTCTAGTCTGAATGTACCCAAATTGAGAAGTTGATCATTTCCTTTTATATTATTTACCTTCTTGAACATAACCCATGAATTTATAACTGCGAGGTCCAGGAAATGATAAAATAAGCGCATGGTCCACTTGCGGCTCTTCATTGTGATGTGATAACGACCTATAAATGAATCTAATAAGTCCACGCCTCCCATGTGGGCATTGTACTCCTTGATGACTTTGGGGCATGGAATAGCAACTCTCTCTTTCTTCGATTTATCAAAACGTGTGACTGTGGTTGCTGGTTCTGCTCCTACGTAAGTGGAAAGAAGGTTAACGAGCTTGTTATCTTTCCACACAACAGCACTTACGTCAATACCATCCACAGTCGCCACGTTTTCCTCATAGAATCCTCTGGGTACGTTCTTTTTCATTATAGTGTTTTTTCAGGCAATTTGCAGTTTCTCAATCGATTTACTCTTACTGTTCCCAGTGAGAAAATTCCTTCCTTAGCTAAATAGGTGACGAGAGGCACAGAAGTATAGAAGTTAGTTATCGAAGTATATAATGTGATTCACATTGCGTGGTACCATTCTAGCTAACCTGACGACTGTATTGCCAGACTCTCCCAAATCTGGCTCATCAGGTAAGATGTTATTTTTGGAGCCCCCTCCACTGTGAACCTCAAATCTATGAGCATATCCTTGTAGACTGCAGATGAGATATAATTTGAACCCCCACTTGTGGGGTTTATTGGGCATGTATTGTTATATGTAATGGCTCATTTTGGTCGCACACATCTGCTCGTCTATGGAAAGCCTTTGGTCTAAGGGAACCTTCCCAAACTGGCAGTTGAGCGTTTCCTCAAGAGGTCTTATTTTGAATAGCCTGTCATAGTCTGGATGATCTTTGGGCAAGCATATCGTATCGTCGGCAAAATGGAGAGTGGATCTTATTTTTTCAAATTTTTTTAACGGCTTAGTATTTTTTATGTGATCATAACCAAATTTTTCACTCCAGTAAGCCCTGGTGTTTGGAAATTTTATAACTGAGGTGTAAATCAGAATGCCTCGGAATTTATTTAGGATATTTTCATTTATAATTTCGGGATTGGAGATTTGTTTCTGGGCTGCGTATAAGTTACTTTGTTCTACAATTTGCTTTTTTAGATCTGATGTAAAATAAAATGAAAAAAAATCATACGGCGTGTTACAAGACATCAATGCTTCCGTTATCTGAGTTTCTCCCCTAAAAATAAGGCTGTCTTCAGCAGTAACAAGATTCCGTTTTCGCCAAACCAGAGGTCGTTTAGAAATCCCTTGTGATCTACTCTGGGGTGCTGCTTCTTCGGCTTCCAAAATAGGAGGGTCTGGCATATTTTCATCGTTGTCGATTACGAGAGGAGGATCAGCATCCACTTCATCAGACTGGGCATTCTCACCTTCATCACTATTTTCAAGGTCTCGAAGAACATCTCGAGCTGTTTGATAATAGTGACCTTCATCCTCTACTTCGGAGTCTGACCCGTCTAAGCCATCTTCTGAATCTTCAAGAGTTTCTAAATACTTTGCAATTTCGCTTTCTAGTAATCGCGGCATGCTGAAAAGCAAAATAAAAATCCTCCACCAAACATGCATTTATTTAGCAGGCAATGCGCATTGTAGTTTTCCTACAACATACCAGATTCCGCCTAATTCGACAGTAGCATCAAGTGATTTTCAATGTTTTACAACATGAACATGTAATTGAAGATATAATCAAGCAAATAAAAATATGTTATATACTTACATTATATTTTATCAAAGTCCGAACACAGCTACAAAACTTAGTTTCGCGCCACTAGAAAAGTTTTCTTCAAAGTGACATTTGACATTAACTTATTTTCAATGCATAAAAATATTGGATAGTACCAACATTAAAAAAAGTACAAAATTCGTTCAGAAATAAGAACTAGTTGTCAAAATTAACAAAAAATTAAAAGAAGGTCAATTTTATGTGATGTTTAGTATGTTGTTTAAAAACAACATTGTCCATTTAAGGGTTAAATAAATGTTGACGTAGTTAGAAAGGCTTGTACACTAATTTAATGTTGCATTCGCCAACAGCTGCCGATTGATTGATTCGACTTTGCTGAAAATAATAAAAATAAAAATTGTGGCATTTAATTAATGGTACCATGTAGAATATTGCGATGTCGTCCTCCTGCTAAATTAGCTGTTTGTCAAATTTACACAATTTTTTACATTGTTTGCAGAGTAGTTTCGATCAATTTTTGGCGTGTAGTAGTTGTGTAGTATAGTGACGTAGACATGACAGTATGTGTAGAAGAATGTATTTGAAAATGTAAATTCGATGTGAACAATTAATTAAACTTTCATTCTAACAGCTTAAAAATATTGAACATTCCAAATCTGCGTACTACAAACACAATGTATTTTAAAAAAAAGTAATAAAAATATTTCACCACCATTTACACTATCTGTGATTAAAATTATGTTTTACCAGTATTCTTTAAAGTATTTTAAGTATTTAAGGTGATTTCAATGTGATTATTTAACTGTACTTAATGTAGTACAAAATGTATTACATATTTATTAGTGTGTGTATAATCATTTCCAAAATGACTATCCAGCTGCTTTTTTAATTCAAATAAATAGTGTGTAATAAAGTCATTTGGTTTTATTTATGGAATTATAAAACTTAAATAATCAGATATTATATTTTCTTGGTTCATTTTACAACAAACTAACCGATAGTACCTTGTCTACATTCTAATATTTCATAATGTCAGAGCCTTGACTGAAACCATAAAATATATAAATCATAACAAATTATAAATAACTTTATGCACCAATTCCTATTAAGGTTCATAGCACACATATCAAATCGGAAAGGGATTGTCACTATCAATTCGAGTCGTCCAGTATTCTTTGTATGACACTCCCTACTGCAACGCACACCTATCGGAGTTGTACCATAAGCGCCTCGCCTTGGGACAACTATGACCCTAACATATCCTACTTTATGTCAAATTAGTGGCGAATGCTCAATATGTATGAAGAGTTCGCATGGCTGCAGTAAATTTCACAAATGGAAAATGTTATAAGTAGTTTCAGTCTTTTTGTTCTTTTACGTATATCGGACGCCAATATTTATTATTTAATTAACACATGCTATTATTACAGGTTACACCCAATGTAATTACTTATATAGTTATTTTTCATAGTAGTTAACATCAAAGTAAAATAGAAAATAAAAATCACTATTAGATACATGTTTATAATGTATTAGATACATGTTGTCTAACTTCGTAGTAGTTTCAATAATAATTACATGATTTTTAGAAGTGCTTCCTTTAATATATAATACGGAACTATATGAGAATGTATGAAATCCTAATATTTCTTGATTGTCTTCCTGATAAGTGCCATGCGTTGTTTATGAGCTTCTGTGACTGCCGCCCGCTTGTATGGTCGCAGTTCATCATTGCCAAATCCTGGTATCCACATATTCCAATGACGTTCTGCAAAGTACATGATTTTTTTTTTATTTCAATTGAGCTTAAAAATGCTAACGTGCAATGTACTTGTTAACTTTTGCTACTACACTTAATGCAAACTAAATTTGTTGGACTTCATGAGTAACACTTGCACGGACATCTAACTAATAAAAGCCACAATAGGTAAATTTCAGAACTTGTTCTCATTTATTTTATACTCATATGTACAGAATATTAAACTTTATCGAAAGCATAGTGCCTACATATAGTGTCAATTGCAATTCACTTACCACTGATTAAATTAAGTTTATTAACATTAAATTTAATTATATACCATACTTATATTATAATTAACATTATAAGCATGGTGGTGGAGTATTCTCCAGGCAGATTTTCTTAGTAAAATAGCAGACGAGCTGCCTGACGTTATGTGGTCTCCATTATGTCCAGGACGCCAAAGGCATCAAGGACATTTTGCCAGCCAAGATGAAGCGGGCATGTATTATTGGGATTGGGATGAACAATTCTTTAGTCTCAACTGATGGTCTTTGTTGTCCTTAATGGCTGTCCTAGCCTCATCTTGTGCAACACAACCAAGAATTGTTTGCTTGGGCTCAAAGATGGACAGAGCCTCTTACTCCCCAGATGTTGTGTAGCAATAGCCTATAGAGGGCGCTCGTGATTTAACTATTGAAACGCGCAATCCAAATCGCCAACGACCCTGGAATCCCCAACAAATTAGAACCTTTAAGTCTTCAGAGAGACATTGGCTCCCTGCGTTTTCCACATACTTTCTAAGTGTGAGTGCTCTAAGGAACTGTTTAGATTGATGCCAACAACACATTACCATAATTACACTATACACCGAAGATTGAAATTCCATCCACATCATCGGATTCATAGCCCGATTTGTGCAATCGTTTCTGCCAAGTACAACCGTGTATCGGCAGAGCCTCTGCTTTTGCATATATCCATAGGCAACAATGACTGCTTAACATCAGGTTGCCCATTTACTTTTGGGCTAGTCTTTAAATTTATAAAAAAAAACTAAACTTTACCTAAATGTAACTGAACATCTTTAAGCTCCACTGCAGGAGCATGACGGTGCTTAGCAAGTGCACATGCTGCGTTCAGTGTTGTGTCGATAAAGTCATCTGCCATTTGAAGAAGCATTTCCTCTACTTCCTCATCCAACTGTAGAGTTGGGTCCACTTCCCTCACCAACTCTTGAAGACGTGGTCTGCTAATCAATGGCTAATAATGATAAAACATGAAACAATGAGAGTAAGGCTTTTGGTAAATAAGAGGTGCGATTGTGAGAATCCTGCATAGAAGACCTAAAGTTGAATCTATGTTATCACCTAATATTATTTAAGTTTTGTGCAAATTAGAAGTTATTATTATTTCTTTGTTTGCTACAATGAAATATAGGGAAAACTTGAATTCTTGCACTCTGAGATTTGTCTATATTTTCTATGGTGTATGAAGCTTAAAAATTTTCACTTGGCTAGCATGGAATATAACTTTACACTTCAACTTTTGAATAAGAGTATACCTGAGCCAATCAATCTGACAACTAGGAATTGTATTTGTTGTGTAAAGGAAAACCCCTTAAGAATGTTGCAATCTTAGATAGTTACCTATGTGATAATCTCAAGAGTTGAATTTCAAGATTTATTGTTGACAAGGTACAGTGATAGCAGTCTGACTTACTAATATTAGACAGTAATGTTTGACCATTCATAAAAAGTTGTTATTAATTTCAATTTGTCATTAATACATATTTAATATTTATACTTTATTCTTGACAATTTAAAGATTTCTTGACATATAACTAAATATTTATACAACATACTAATAGTACAATAAGAGTAGATAAAAAATGTACTCTACATTTTTTTCAATTGACCACCTTTTTCAATTTTACTCAACAAATAAATGATTTCAATTGGATATAGAGATTGTTGCCAAACCAAAAGATTCTCAGAGTTTCAATAACAATGGTGCTGTTGATAATATCATTATATTGACAAAGATTGAAATTATTTGTTTGTATCTATGTGCCCATCCACTAGTGATGTAAATGTTTATAAAGCAACAGCGAACTCTTACCAAGCCAGTGCATCTACACCATACATACATCTGAATTGACCATAAGATGGAATTGTCAAAAAAAGAATTGCCTTATATTGAGACATACATATTCCATGGTTTCTATAGTTGCCCCATACCTGGTTGTTTGGATCCCCGCCTCCACGATTCTCCTTGTTAGCTTGAGAATGAGAGCTCATTGGACTGTGTTGAGACGGCGACCCTTGCAATGAAGAAGATTGCAGTTGTGGACTTTGCAAGGGATTGTTTACGTATTGTATCGTTCCTTGAGGGTTCATCGGTCCAATCGGCATGTTGAGAACCTAAGAAAATTGTCTTACATTCAGTACTTTCTTAATGTTATTGGTTTATTTACTCGCTAAGATCAATAGTGAATATACCAAGTAAATTATTGGCTATCACTTTTTGTTCACAGTAGATTTTTTCACTCCCGTATTTAACTACTGATTCAAAACAAAACTATCTATTCACACTTGCATTAACAATATGACAGATATTCAAAGTGCACTGACAAAATGTACTCTGTGACTGTTGGTATTGATGTTATTATGTGTTCGCTAGAAAGTAGGGATAAATGGAACAGGTATTTGGATAAGGTATTTTTGAATTTGTAATTATGAATCCGTACCCAAGCCGAGTAATATGAACTCCACGTAAAAATTATGTTTTAATCCACAACAGAACGAATATTATCAGTACTATAACAACGCAATCGTAGAGGTCCAAGAATGTCATGCTGCCTCCTAAATATTCGGTACAGGTATTTGGATTAGATATTTAAATATTAGAATTAGGTGGATCAGGTAAAGTTTTTAAATAATCCGACATCTCTCGTTAGCATCGGATGAGTAATTATTTTATAGAGTGCAAATTTCGTGAGTTTGTGTATATGCTGAAAGTAATTTCAGACACCATAGCACTTACTTGAAAAATTTATAGAGTATGTATTATTTAAATATATTAAATTTTGGAACCCGATCGAAGTCAGGACGGCCTGTTAGTGAGTATTAAAAATAATGAAGCGTACGATTTGACAGGGTGAATATTTAATTTCGTGCATATTATGATGTTTTTGAAGAAAGATAAATAATGAAACGTTATTATGTTCTTTATACGATTTTTAAGAAGTGAATAATAATAGTAAAAAAAATCTTAGAAAGGGACAGCAATCAGATTTACGGTTATGGAATTACAGAGCTTTTTATTTTTTTACTAAACGGTAATGAGATTTATTACTTATGGGGATTAGATACAATTTATGGTAATGAGAAAAAGGTGAAAATGGGAATTAGAACTAAAATAGTGAATCAGCCTTTTATTTATTATAATCACTTTAAATTTACATAGAAAGTGTAGTTTTAATTAATAACACAATTATGATCCAAAATCTTAATAGTTACAATAAATAAAAATGGAATAAAAAGGAAAAGAAATTAGTTTTTCTGAAATAAATTAAATCAATAATGGGATTACTTAAATTGCTCATTAATCCTTAATAATTTAGTAGAGTTATTAAAAATTATATGTATAGTTACTAGCTGATCCGGTAAACGTTGTTTTGCCATATAAATTATAAATTACTTATATCGCTACTTATAATAAGTATACTAAAAAACAATATCTTAATGCAATAGAGTGCAAAATATTTTTTTGTTATTCCATCTTTAGCTAACACAAACAAACTGGATGGTTTGCCCACTCGAGAGCATGCCACGTACAATTGTCCGTGTGAAAAACATGGTGTGATATGAATTAACGATAAATTTATTAAAAAAAATAGCTGTGCCCGCGACATCGTCCGCGTGGAATTTAACAAAAAAGTTATATGGTAGAAATAAAAGTACTCCTTATTACATCAGCTACCTGCCAGTGAAAGTCCCGTCAAAATCGGTACAGCCGTTTCCGATATTAGCCGGAACAAACAGACAGGCAGACAAAAATAGTAAAAAATGTTATTTTGGTATAAGTACCGTATATACATTCATATGCATGTAGTAAAAAGCGATTATTTAAATATTACAAACAGACATTCTAATTTTATTTATTATAATAGATACAGATAACACTGAAATAGTAAAATGATAATTGTAAATGACACTATTACGATTGATGCACAAACAATAATAATAATGGCCGAAAACTGTAGGTAGTGAGAACAGAGATCTCATCCCTACTCCGTGATGTTTACTGGGTCTCAGAAGTGACACCGGTAGACGCCTGGCGGGGATAACTGATCAAGTGATAATTAATCAGTACCTGGGTTGAAAATTATTAATTACTGATATCGCTAGTAAAAAATAGGGGTTTATGGTAGAAAGGTGAAAATTTAGGGTTGTATGTATTTTTAATGCCACCACCTTAAACATGAAAATAAAAATTTTTATCCAAAAAAATAAAATAAAAAAAATTGGGGTAGACCACTCTTATCACTTAAGAGTATAAAAAATAGGTAACAACTTATTCTCAGACCTACTGGATATACATATAAAATTTCCTCAAAATCGGTCAAGCGGTTTCGGAGGAAAAGTATAACTAGTAATGAATAAATATTATATTTATTATTATAGCTGACAAACTAACAGACAAGCCATCTAATATCACTCACTGTCGTTCATGAACATGAGCAACATTAAAGGCATCACTTAGAATTAAAAGAAAAGGAATATAGTAATGATTCTCAAGCTTTCAGCTGAATCAAGATTGGCACTTGACAGGGGTGCCGGCCTCTGTCGCCTCTCACGACACCTTCGTCTGCTAGCATGGAATTAGGGTCAATACTCTAATACCGATGGAAATTGTAATACTAAATAATAATATAAATAATTACCATTCATTTCTTCTAATTACCATTCGAGTAAAAGAGAATGGTAAATAATGGTAATTAGTAGATTGGTAATGAGATTTTCTAATATTTTTAATATATGAACGGTATTCCGTACGTATACAGACTTGTAAAAATTATAGAAATAAAAAAGCTCTCATCCATATTAATTATTGATAAAATATTGAACATACATACTTTATATAAAATGAATGGTTTTTAGAAATATTTTGAACAACGTTAGAATTTCATAGGATAATTTTAATTTCTGTAGCCATAAACTCTCTTTCAGGCGTGTGTTTGGCTCGGTGGCAAAGGGGTGACTGTCGCCGAATATATTATGTTAGGCACGATACACAGCTACGCGAAAATATTAAAATATCAGAGCGAAAGTATCGTTAGATGGTAATTATAGGGAACTGTAAGGACATTTTTCAAAGTGGTAAGATACCACTTTAGTATGTTCTTCTATTCATAAAAAATGTACTATGAATAGACTGCCTATTGTATTATATTAAAAAGTGATAAAACATCTGTTCTTCATGCACAGTTTATAACAAGATGTAACAATAAAGTAAAATCTGGGAAATGGGACATTGCTGGTAATTAGAATTTTATTTTTTGTTTTAAAATTTAATGTTGTTTTAATTAAATTTTTTCTTTTTTAACGATTGCACCTAGTAAAGACTCAAGAAAACTATACGAAAATAATATTAGGTTTTAATTCTATCAATATGTTATATATTATTTATAGTCTGACGCGTAATATGCACAAAATGAAATATTCACCCGACACGACTTACTTCTGGAATAATAAATTCATTCAATCACAAATGTCAAATTATTTTAACCACAGATAACATGACGACTTAACAAGGACAAATTATAAACTATAAAAAAAACAAGTGGAGACGGAGTTCAAGTTATCGCTGGGGTAACTTTTTATTGAAATCTGAATTATAGTTAATAGCATGTAAATAGTTTTATGCGTTTGATTGTTTTTTACATATACTATCTGAAACTGGTAATGATTGAGCAAACAAGTTCACTTTAACAAGCTATTAACACAAGAGTGAAAAATAAGTACAATATGAATGTTTCTAATGAATTATATCACGTATACTGTGAGCTCGCCTATCATTGGTTGAAAATAAAATATACAAGTATCATTAATAATTATTATATTCAGTCCACTTCTTCCAAAAGCGACGATGTGTCAGAGAAGTCATCATTTTCTATCATTTGTGTGGAAACAGCGTTATTTTGCAAGTCTTGTTGGAACATTGTTAACGCTAATTTTATGTCCCAATTGCAGGCTTTTAAACGTCTGAAAAAAAAGAAATTGCTAAGTCTACGGCTATATTTGATCTCAGAATTGGCGTCGATCTCTTATACGACAAGATTTGTCGGGTTACTCCTGCCACTTTCCTAAATCACAATCTTACAGACGTTTTCAAATTTTATCAACATCACATAATTAGCATAAGAATGTGAAACGCTATATGATATCTCTCGTACATTATTGTATTCTAATACGATGAATGTTCTATACCAACAATTAAATTTTATGTGATTTTTAAATTGTAATACTCTTTCTCAGGTTTAAAACTCATCGTGAGGTAATTATTATTTGTATAAATTATTTTACTTATAATTATTCCTTTTTAAAAAAGGTTTGATCGTTCTCGACGATGTGAAAACAAATAAGTATACAGAGTATCTTAAAAGCATTGACATGTGTTCAGAATAAGATAAATACAGTGTATGTACTGTAAGGTTACGTATAAGTTTGCATGATTTATGTACATAAAAAAATTACATTTGTATTTGACTGATATTTTTATTTGTAAATTTTAAAACTTACTCCTCGCACGCAGCCATGCTCTTAAGTTGGGTAATATGCATAAACGCTCTACACAATGTCGCGATGTCATCCCTGTCTGGGTTCACCAGAGCTAATGTGTCCAAATGTCTCAGAGGCTCCTGTAATATAGGATTAATAGTTATATAAATCAATATGCACATTTCTATTGTAAAAGAACAATATGCCACGAAAGGTGCATTCATAGTAGAGTAACAATTACCTTAAAGCTTTTCACTTGCTCTGGTGTTGCAGAGTTAATACTGACCATTTCTTTGGTAATGAGATAAGTAGACGTTGCAATGTTCACTTCGCTGTACTGAATTGTAAAGACGAATGTTCTCCTGAAGCTGAAATACCTTTCCTTTATGTCCAAATACTTGAAGTTCGTGTATATTTCCTTGAAGAGCCCGTCTATTACCATTATTAAATGTTTTTTCTAAAAAAGAACAATGTTATTTAATAAATAAAAAAGTTTACACACCTACAGTCTAGTGATAAGTGGTCATCACTGCCTATGAAACGTCGGTAACACTAAGTACATTAAGAAGGCCATCAAGTCAAGAAGGAAGAAGGAAATAGAAAGGTTCAGGCTGCGAAAACCATTTATTCGTGATATAACTGACTAAGCAAGGTAAAGTAATTTGACCACTAGTGACAAAATTCCATCTGTGCTGAAGTGCTCTACTGTGAACGTTATTTATTTCACCTTTTTTGACTACAACATATCGTGGTACAAACAGCAACCTTAATGGTTAATGTATTTTTCTACAACCTAATTGTTCAGAACGGTTTCGGAAGTCTATTTATATTCGTTTTAAGAAACAATGAGGCCAACAGGCAGTTGTAGGGGGAAACATAATTATATCCTGGTGGGTATGACTGACAGTGGTGATATGACGTGTAATCGCATGGTTGTGTGCGTACGTGCATACGTGCGTAAGTGGGTTAAAGTTTGCAGTTGCAGTTTGCAGTTTACTATGACGCAGACAGAACGTCTATTTCCTGCTTCCATATTAATAAAAAAAACATACTAAAACTTACATTATGTAGCAGAACATCGACACAAAACGATGTTAGGTCATGGACTGTGCTCGGCATGCGGTCCAGCATACATCTCAATTCTTTACAATTTGTTACTGCCGATTCCATCTCAGACTGCGGATTCAACAGGTTTCGGGAACCATGTCTGTACACTTTCGCCCACGATTTTATGTCTGCAGCTAGAAAAAGATAATGTATCATAATTATAATAAAAATGTAAATACTAACCACGCCATACATTAATTAAAACTAAATATCTTAATTAAAACTTAATTTTTCTTCTAAAATATAGTTTTGTTGCTATATTATGTTAAACTGATATTCCTTATGGATCAAAACAAAAAAAAAACCGTTGTAACTCAGTTTAAGTTGAAATAATTATATTTAAAATAGTAATACTAAAACATATCCGTAATAGATTTGTACACTTTCAACGATTTTCTTTCAATTTCAATGATTTGTCAATCATTAGTGATCTTTTTAGGTAATGACGCGCTTATAACTCGAGCTTGCTTATACTGCGTCAGTCATAAGCGATCGACTGAGGAAACAAATGCGGCATGTTTGGTTGTTGGATGGGTGACGGCTAGTGATTATATTTCTAGGATGCCTGCGTAATCCGTCAGTCCTGTTACTATCATTAAATATAATTCTTTAAGCTATTTAAAGGTCTTTGGGCAGCAAGTCGAATATAATACTAGTTATTCATCCCTCTAACAGTCTATATAACAGTAACGTCATGAACTATGTTCCAGGTCTCATCAATTATTAAGATCTATTCTAGTGTCGATTGGCAATGGATCGAAACTAATAAACTCACCTGTAACATCAGCACATAGGGTCCAGTGTACATCTTTGTCATAGAACTGAACCAATTTCGCTGCCCGAGGCCATGAGTCATAGTGAGAAAAGTAGAGTGTTATAAACTTTTCCACCAACAGTCTTGTCTTTTTATCTGTTGTTGCCAGATAATTTCTATAAAATGGTAGCATTATGCCATGTTGATTTAGTTGGATACCATCCTAAAATTTATAGCCATTAAATTTGGTCATCGATATAACAATGAAAATTAGTTAATTTAATCAGAGTTTCCAAATAAACAGTTTATGCCTAAAAAATCAAAACCATGAAACACATACCTCGCTAAAAATTATTACATTAACAATAATGGATACTATCAAATAAATAGATTTAATAAAATTTATGAGTTTGTTATAATCTTATATCTTATGTTATAATGTTTGTCAAAAATTAGATTTGCTTTTATTTTGTTTTATTAATATCACTATAGAAATCAAGCAGTACACTTTGTGTTAAGTAACTACTAGCCATAAACATGATATATTGAACCAAAACATAAAATAGCTTGCAGTAATATGGTTACCCAATAGAATTTGATTGTAATCTTAATTGAAACAAATAAAATAATTAAATAAGTAATAACAATAAATACAAGTAAATAAAGTAGTGCCCTTGAACAAATTATTCTATATACATTTGAATTTAATTTTTATCTTGCACAAAATAACTAAATAAACAAGTTTACAAAATTATCATAATTGTTCTTAATTTCTAGTTACATTACATCAATATAATTATTGTGAGCAGTTATATAATATAATATTCAGCAGAAACATGAATTCACTATTTAAGCAACTTTTCCTGTCTGAAGTTATATTTCTAATTAAGTACTTCTTTGAAGTACAAACAACTTTTTAAGATGTTATAAATTAATCAAAGCTTTTTTAACTGCAGATTTCAAACTAAGCTTTGTATTACCCTGTTTAAAAAAAGATTTTGTTCAAACCAATGAGAGTCACTATATTTCGGTTTTGGTAATTTTGTAAATAATTATGCTTTTTCACAAATTGTTCTTCCAGTCTTGCACTATCACTTACATAGTGTCTTGACTCACCACTTCCTTTAACCTAGGAAACTTCAAAATTAACTGTTTGATGTATGACGACATATCCAATTCATCACAAAATGGATTCCCTTCTAACCAAAGCTTTTCAATTCTACTGCTTACTCGTTGCAACTCTGCCAAGGATGGAATCTGTAAGATAATGTTTTACAGTGTACCAATCATTGAATGTAACGATATTAACAGAAGATTAAAATGTCAATAAAATCTTCAATATATATTAGACTTATTTACATGTGTTTAAGGGGTAGTGAACTGACGGAAATTGAAGAGGAAGCAGTTAGCTTGATCATTTTCTCTGCAGATTTTCAGTGGAAACATGTTAAAAACCATTTAAACATTTGATTTTTACAAGGAGGATGGTTTAGCATTGGAGGTTATTTAAGCATAGAGCTAAAAAGAGGAATACAGTCCAATAGTTTCAAACAAGTTGGATCTAGTACCATTGCCCCATCCATTGTTTAGCCTGGATATTACAAGCAAGAGTGGGGTTAGCTTGAATTCAATTATGGGAGAAATCTCTTTTACTCTAAAATCAATAGAACAAAAAAATTAAACACTGTGTGAGTGTTTATTTATCATTATTATACTCACCATATTGTTGCTAAAGTCAATTTCAATAAGATTGCCTTTGATGAAAAAGTTCAATATATCTTGTGGAACTTGACTGAAACAAGTTATTTAGAATAATTTTAACTCTTACAATGTTGCTAAGTTTGAATGTCAAGAAATCTGGATAGTAAATTTTAAAATAATACCTTAAATTGTTATTACTTAGATTTAAAAGTTTAGTGTCTCGACCCATTCTCAACATGATTATTTTAAAATGTGACAATAGTGCAAATTTGTAGAAATAAATGTTATTCTGCTTAAATTCTGAAATAAAATAATTAAAATGCCTAAAGAATTATTGTTGCAGAAGTATTATTTAACATTCACTTATTATTGTTCTATTTACTTTTATTAAAAGTCAATTGCAAATGTGGATCACTGAGTGTTTAAGTATGATGTTTTTGTGTAAGAGTAATGAGCAGACAAGGTGTCTAATGGCTAACCATGACCCATTACTCACAAAGAAGTCACTGCCACCAATCAAATTTTATAGCATGAAGGGTGTTTCTGATTAAAAATAGTTACTAAGAAGTAGTCAACTCATTTGTTAAGTGAATCTCCCAAATTTGCAATCTACAGATGTAAAAATAATTAACTTAAACATTACTAAGGTTTAAATATCAAGTTAGATTATAATAATAATAAGTCACAATTTTGCAATGGTTAAACATGATGTACTTTAAGTGGCAAATATATGATAGTATGTAGTTGGTTAAAAATTTAATATACCTGGATCATTACAAAAGTCTGATAAGTCTAGTTCACATTTCTCATTGAACCTTCTGCTCACTATACCAGCTACAATATCATCCAATGTAATCTGTGTTCCGAAGTGCTCTATTGAGGTTTTATCATTATACAGTATGTCAATATTGTACATGTTTCTGTTGTAGGGAAAAATGAAGTCCAATTTGATTATCTTCAGTATTAAGCTCAGATTATTTGTGTAGAATGTTGACAATACATTTTGAGTTTGATACTGTACTGGTAGAAGAAATCCACCGAAATATTCACTTATCATGTCAAATAAGTTAACATGTCTGTCAGCCCAATGAAGAATCTGAAAAAATAAACAGCTAACAGCATACAAGCGTAACTATTAAAAACTTACAATTTTCAAAAACATTAAATACAATAAATACAGCTGTTAGGTGTATGAAGTTTACTTTTTTCAAAATATTAAAAAACTGTATACCATAATTTTATGATAAACATGTTTGATGGATTCGTCGTCGCTGCTAATACAGTTTTCTATGTAATCGATAATAACTTGAGTAACAGTAGCTCTGTTCAGCAAGTATTTTCTATAACCATCTGGTTGAAACATTGTAAAATTAAAACCCCAAATTAATTTCAACTATAAAGGGTTATAAAATATTAACATTATTACAAACAAACACAAGTAAATAGTACAACAATGTACTCTGTGTAGTTCAACGCGCGATGATAAAAGTGACAGGAACAGTAAGCCACAGAGTACATTAGTATATATTGAAACAGTAAACAGTGTTCCCACAGTTAAAATATATCTCCACCAGATTATTTTTTTCAAACCATCAAAAAACAACTTACATTGAAAACTGTTAAAAAAAATTTGGTTATCATGAAATAAAATATACGAAAAATATGAGAAGAATCTAATAAAAGAAATTCTCTCATAATATATTTAAAGAAATTATTTTATATTTTATTTAACAAAATAATAAATTCTAAGTATATAAAAATTCATTAAACCAACGTAAAAATTGCATGTGGCTACTTAACTAATAGTACCTTCAATCATTTGGAGTTAATCCTATAAGTAATTAACTTATCCCTAAAAACCAGAAACTATTGCACATATTGTGATTTGGGCATAGCATTATATGAATTCGCGAAAAGAATACGCCATACTAAAGTCCAGGAATCTCGCGAACAGTCTAATGATTGGAATGTAGAGCAATTTGATTTCGTTGACGTTTCATTCCACTCATTATACTTTGCGCAGGAATCCTCCGTATAAAGTTATAAAAATGTTTTTGTATAAAAATATTTTTGTAGTAACTTACAAAAAACAATTTTAGTATTGCTTACATAGTAAAAATAAAAATACTCCTGATTTTAAACTGAAATATATTTAGGAATATGTGAGTGGCTGTGATTGTTCTAACATTAACAGAAATTGAATTCTGTTAGACCACTAGAAAAAGAACTATTCACTAAAAGTAAATTTTTAACCCTAAACAGGGACTGAAGCAGTTTTAGTAGAAATTCTATTAAGTTGACAAAACACTGAGAGCAAGTAAGCTTTGGCCGGTTATCAAAAACAGGTACACAAATTTTTAGATTAACTAGACAGAGGTAATACTTGGAATTACAGAATTTAGGTTGTTGTGAAACTACCAATAATAACCATTTTAATAAAGTTTATAAAAATATACTAGCATATAGTACTCATTAAATTACTAAAATTCATACTCATATATGGTATTAACTACACTGTATCCCCTAAATAGAAAAAATTAAACGACCACAGGAGCACGAAACTACATACTACATGCCTATAGTCTATGGAATGATGTAAAAGTGATTTGCCTAATTAGCTTGTGCGTGGCATGCAGGTTAAGTTGTCAATTGTTAGTTATCAGACAGATCAGATTTATTATAGTTGTCAGTTGTTAGAAATTTATTTGAATGTATTAAATTATTTATTACCTTTTAAGGTTTTGCATAATTTTCCAATTTGTAAATATTCAAATAAATGTTTCAAAATGAATACTGCTATCTTAACTGCGTGTAAAATAGTTATTTTTGTTTTAGTGCTTATGAGTATTGTTTCACACGTAATAGTAGGTGACTCGACTCCAAAGAAACTCCAAATTGGAGTGAAAAAGAGGCCCACGGAATGTACTATTAAGAGCAAGAAAGGAGATTTGCTTCATATGCACTATACGGTACTTTTTAGATGATTGTAATATTTAAAGTTTAAAAAAATGTAGATTATATCCTGTCCTAACTAGGGCAGAATCATTTGTACATTAAATTTTTCTTAAGATACATAACACTGAAGTGCAAAGACCATGTGATATCAAATTGTATTAGATTGTCCTTAAAGGTTGCAGTGAATGATGGATTTCAGATAAAAATGTTTTTTATTGGACATATTAATATGTAAGCTTATGGTTGGATTGGTATAACCACAAAGTAGTTGGATAGGCCAGTTGACGTAATATGATTACTGCTGCTCTATGAATACCAGGGGCATCACCAAAGAGGTCTCATATACTATGCTGGCTTTGGTGATAAAATCAACAATCAACAATGGAAATATCAAATATAAAAAACACTATCTACTACTAAACCTAAATCATTTATTTTCATGTACTGTTTTCAGGGTACCCTTGATGATGGCACAGAATTTGACAGTTCTTATCCACGAGGGAATCCACTGACATTTACACTTGGATCTGGTCAAGTTATTAAGGGCTGGGATCAGGGTCTATTGGGCATGTGTGAGGGTGAACAGAGAAAATTAGTTATTCCACCTGAACTGGCTTATGGAGAAGCTGGGGCACCTCCCAAAATACCAAAATCTGCAACACTTACATTCCATGTAGAGCTTGTTAAAATTGAAAGAAAAGATGAACTTTAAAGTGATAAAGTGTACTAAAATTGATTTTTTAAAAGTGATTTATACTTTTGCATTTGCAGTGATTAATGTTTTTAGAAATTAGGTCATTAATAAAATAATGCTTTTTGTAAATAGCCTTTTCATTATAAAAATGATAAGTTTAATAGTTCATTAAATATTGTTCCAAAACTTTGGATGCTTAAATGGGGTCTACAATCTGAAGTCTTGGGTAATATTTAAGATAACATTCCCAGCATTAAATGTTATTAAATGCCAATGAATTCATCAAGAAGTAAAAATAAAAGATGTTTTGATTTTCATTGTCAAAAAATTAATTTTAATAATTTAGTAGAAATCGGAATGAAGTAAGAAAACAATAAAATTGAGTTTCACAGGACTTTGCGGCCAACCTCTAATGGTCTGCGATAGTTACTTTCTTTACTGCTTTAAGTAAATGTGTTATAAAGCTCTACGGTATAATTACCATAATTATGTTAGTCAAGTAGAATATTGTAATAGAAGTGTGGTACTTATCGCTAACAGCGCTTATCTGTATCTATAACGTACATTGTACATGTAACGTCTGTGCTTGGCTTTGACCTAATACTGACAGCAATTTTGACATTGACATCGTCGTGTACTACGATTTGTTGTAATAATGGATGGTGGTTAAATTTTATTGGATTCATTTCAATTCAATAATGTTTTATGTATCCCATTTTTAAACAATTAAAGTCACATTAAATTCATTAATTTTCTTTGGGTGTTTAAAATGGTGAAAATAATATTTTTGCATCCCGATCTGGGTATCGGTGGCGCGGAACGTTTGGTCATCGACGCGGCGCTGGCCTTCAAGAATAAAGGACACGACGTCGCTTTTTTCACTAACCATCACGATCCTACTCATTGTTTTGCTGAAACCAGAGATGGTACTTTTCCTGTTACTGTGCTGGGTGATTGGATTCCCCGTTCTATCTTCGGTAGATTCAAGGCAGCATGTGCTTATGCGCGAATGATTTACGCCGCTGTATATTTAGCGTGGTACGTGATACCAGTAGAAGAGCCGACTCTAGTTTTCTGCGATTTGATTTCTCTATGTATTCCTTTCTTGAAAATGGCTAGAGGGCCCTTTCGGATCGTATTTTATTGCCACCATCCAGACAAGTTACTTTCATCCGAAGGCGGCATTCTTAAAAAGATATATCGAGCGCCTCTTAACTGGTTGGAGGAATTGACTACTGCTCAAGCTGACAAGGTACTGGTAAACAGCAAATACACAGCTAGAGTTTACAAAGATGCGTTCCAGAAGATAAAGGACATACCTGACATTTGCTATCCATCAATAAATACAGATTTCTTTAAATCTACTACGCCTAAACCATTGAAAGAGATAGTACCTGTAGGCACAGATAAATTTATTTTTTTGTCTATTAATCGATTTGAGAGAAAGAAAAATCTTCAGCTAGCACTTAGAGCATTGGAGCATTTAAAGCATATAATTAATGATACTGAATGGAACAGAGTGCATTTAATTATGGCTGGTGGATTTGACCCGATAAACTTAGAAAATATGGAGCATTATATGGAGCTCACTGACTTAGCAGCCGAGTTAGATATAGAAGATAAGGTCACATTTATGAAGTCTCCAAAAGACATTGAAAAAATTTCTTTGTTATATAATTGCAAAGTATTGGTTTATACTCCTTCAAATGAACATTTTGGCATAGTGCCTTTAGAAGCTATGTTCTATAGCAAACCAGTGATTGCTGTAAACAGTGGTGGGCCAACAGAGACCATAGTGAATGACGTTACAGGATTTTTGTGTGATCCTACTAGTGAGTCTGTAGCAATGGCTATGGCTAAATTGATTTTGAATCCAGAATTGGGTGAAAGACTTGGTGAGTCAGGGCGTAAGAGATTTGAAACTAAATTTTCCTTTGAAGCATTTACTGAACAGCTTGATGGTATTTTGACTAGAGAAAGGCAGATTATTTCTGAAGTTAGAGCTATTGAGTATGAACAGAAAAAGAAGAAATAGCAAACAGCAAACACTCCTTCAATATTTGATATTGTTTGAGTGTTCATAATTACAAACATTTATTCTATGATGACTGAACATTGAGTGACTAAATAGCTTGTTTTCCATTAAGATATAGTTAAACAAGATTTCTTAATCACTTATGATGTAGAACTGTGTGGTTTATTAGTACCTAAGATATTTTAGGATTGTAAACATCTTTACCACTCTAGGATTGTAACATTACATTTGTGCTATTAAAATTTATACTTATTGCTGCTTTACGAAATTAATGCTTACAAATATAAATGATTGAAGTTATTTGAGTCATACACATATATTTGGGCATATAATAAAATCTGTTGTCTCTGGTTCATCACATTTACACATATTATTTTGGTATACATTAACTGAGATCTGGGTAAGTGTATCTATGACAATGTACAATTGTTCCCTCTTAACACTATATTCAAATTCTTTACAGGATGTCTCATTGGATCCACATTAAATATATCTTGATATATTATAAGTGAGTCAAAAGCTTATATGTTGCAGTAGCTTTAGGCAAAGGTTTGTTGTAAAATTGTATATAGATAGTTCAATCTTTAAAGCTGTTGTAACATTTTTTACAACATTAACTGATCTAGTTATTTTAGTATTGTTAACAAAAATTAAGCAGATTATATTCAGAACTTACTAATTGATGTACACAGCTGTTTGAATATGTGTCACTTGTTGTAATCTTGTTAAAACGAATATTAAACGGTGTAACAAAAAAAATTGTATTTTACTAGTAGATATTCATTGAATGCAAAATTTGAGTAATTAGACCTTTATATCCAAGATATGTAATAAATAAATAAATAAACGTTTACACACTCACACCCCCGCACTAGGATTCCCTGTGTTGCGGGTGGCATGGACATGCACAATTATCACATCACAAACACCCATGACCCGAGAACAAACATTTATCTCTCACATAAATATCTGCCCCGGCCGGGAATCGAACCCGGGACCCCACGCTCGGCAGGCAGGGTCACTACCAACTGGGCTACGCGGTTGTCAAAGATTATAAATAAAATCCGACATCTCAAAAGTTAGGAGTCCCAGTTGATTTCATTCAAGAACATTTAGATTTGTGTGGTAAATAAGAAGAAATTATTAATAAAACTAGATGAAAACGAGTAACAATCGTTATGGTTGCGGTTATTATTTTTAAATATTCGTATTATGAACATAAACGAAATAAGTTTGGATTACTGTAGTAAACATAATAATCCCTCCAGTACGGACAAAACATTTGTTTCATTTCTTATGCGTACTGCGAAAGATTGGAATAGGACAAACGCATAAGCTTTTTCTGTGTGCTTTAGCATCTAAGGTTACATCGCCACTTACCATCAGGTAGGATTGTGATGGTAAGTATATTGATGATTAATATTTGTTTTGCAGGAAACAGCAATTATTATGGTTATGAATAGATTAAAGGCACGCGACGCTTTAAGGGAAAACTAAAGAAATCGATGTACTCATCCCTGTAAATATATTTACAATACTTTAGATTTATTCGAAAAAAATGTTATATGTACAAGTACAAAAGTGATACATAATTGTGAAACGAGAAATACGAATGTTTAGTTATGTCATATTACATTCAATGAGTTCAGCGTTCTTTTATGGAACTTGGAGTTCGTTTTTTAAATTGAAGTCCTAGAGGTGATACGTGATTTATCTATAGCAATTTTTACGCGACGCGTAACAGTATATACAAATGTATTTTGTGGCGACGCGTTAAAGCACAGCTTGTAGGTAATGGATATTATTTTATAAATGAATACATAAATGACAAGGACGCCTGACAATTACCGTGCTGCGACCGATTCCACGCAGGTTGAAACTTCTTTGTTATAATGATGTTGTTTTTAAAGATGTGCTGTGAAGTTTCTTTCGCAGTTTCTTCTCAGTGTTAAAGTACGCTTTCGAAACGATAGTTTAGATAAAAATTAAGTTCATAAGTGTATTTACAAAATATGTACCTTAATGATTTTGAATTTGATGATAACCTACATGAAATAAATTATTTTTATTAGATTTGAGGTATCCATGAGCTAGGCATTCTTATTCAACTATCAGTTTCATAAGTAGAACATTTAAAGAATAAATTACACATAATACAAACATAATTGAACATATATAAAGTGATAGCGCAAAAATATTAAAATATATTATACTCAATAAATAAAACAATGAGAAAATAGTAAACAAATAATTTATTTTCAACTTATTCTATTATAACTTTCTCAGTAGTATCATACACTTTCTGTATTGTCTCCTGTGGGAGTGGATCTAAGATTTCAAACTGCAGGTCGTATTGCTGATCGAGGCCCATGTAGCTGTCGCTCAGAACGTACAAAGTATATATCAAGCGACCTGAGAACAATAGAAAATATGGTCATTACACTTCGTTAGTTTGAATAACAGTGCTGATGATCAAGAGTAAGATAACGAGTAACTAATATAATCGAACGATATTATGGTTGTAGTGAATGTTTAAATATTTTTATTGTGTGCATTTTTGATTTAGATCGCCTAAAACCATAGCTTGAATATTTTCCACACACCACTGCTTGGCTAACGGCGTCCACTCAAAGAAGAATTTTTAGAAAGATGTCCGTTTTAAATCTATAAATAAATACCAAGACAAGATGCTGCTATCTGACACAGCCGATAAATGAATAAAGCACCTTTACCTCTCTGGTCAGGAACATGGAAGGTAAGCTGGTTGGTGCCTTTGGCTGGCACTCTCTTGAGGGCTACTAGCTCGGTCCGCTCGAGCGAGCCCAGGGTCAGGAACCAACCCTCGTTCTTGCCGCGCGGGAACCTCGGACACAATACGTTGGCAGGGTTGCCACCACGACGCGTTAGTTCCACTACTAGCGCGTATTCCTGATGGATACAATTATGTATATTATAATAAATTTAATATTTTTTTTTAAACGACGATAACTGTGAAGGCTATTAAAAGTATTTTCTTTTAATAGTCCAATTGCACTCTAGTTTTTCGTCAAGGACTACAAAATTTAACAAATATTACCGAGTTTCTAGGCTTTCGAATGATAATAATCACATCACAGTTTATTCCGTATTTTCCGACGGTCGAACTAAGAAACTGATACAGTAGTTATTTGTCCAAGTTTTTATTAAAATTATCTTTAATAATCCCAGATAAATTCCATATGACCCATGTCCAGCAGTGGTCCTACAAAGTTTGTTGGGCGGACGGCGAGCAGGGGAGGATAAGAATTTCATAATAAACATTCTAACGAGTGAGCGAGCGAGTTTAATATGTTAAAATATCAATAAATTCGCTTGATGAATACAAATGTTAATAACTTATCTATATTGGACAAGGACGGCGCCACTTATCGGATCTTGGAAACCACCTTCTAGCTATAGACACTAGACGTAACAAATATTTGTATTATGTGACATTAATCACGGCCGATCCAGGCGTTCACAAGGCACACACACGATCACAAGATCATTAAAAAAACAGTAGCGATTGCAATGGATTTTTATCCATATAAATAAAAATAAATTGTTGCATGTATGAAATTCCTTAAGAACGCTTCGATCGATTTGGTTGACATTATTTGTGTTTTGTTTGTAACTGTGAGGGGAACGTTTAAGGGTTAAATAAATATATTAATTTTTTGGTAAGCACAATTCTTACTTTCATCATTATTAAATTGCAACCGTGCGAAGTCCATTCGCTAGTATCCTAGTGTATATTATATTTAAAGCGCAAGCATTTGTTATTTGTTTCCATTCTGATTTTGAGTTTGAATGTATGTGGATGGATGTATTGTAAGCTGTTTGGGTATTTAATATTGTTTTTTTTCTTACTATTTCATATTTGTCAAAAATTTTTCCTTTGCAGTATTACCTGGTCGGCATGTAACGGCATCCACTGGTTCCGTCCCGGCGGCTGCTGGACACGCCTCTCCTGTTCTATGTCGCAGTCGAACCACAAACCGCGCACGCTCAGCTTCACGTCCAAGGTGGGCAAGTCACAAATCGCCTGACAAATTGATAATATAATATGGTGATTCGTGTATCTGACATATAAAAATTATTCCTGATTTGGTGAAAACTTTAAAATAGAAATAATTTGAGAGAAATTATTATTATAATAACCATAAGTTTTACGATGTGAGGAATAAGTAAATGTATATTTTGGTTATTTAATTGTAATTAGTTTGGCAAACGATGATACGATATAATGGGTACTTAAGAATAAGCAGTGTTTTCATTTAGTTAGATTAAAGAGTTAACATTCTATGTTCCGAATAAAGCACAAAAATGTGCACCTCTTAATAATCTATTAACCTAATTGTCAATTTGTGTGCAATTAAAGAAAAGAATTAAATTAATCAAGATGAACACGGTTTGGGGGGAAAATATAATAAGTTGAGTTGAATTCAATCAAAATGACGAATACAATGAAGTCAATTTAGATGAATTTGGTTCCTTGAGGGTAGACAATATTAATAAAGGGGTCTGACAATTATGTGTGCAATACTCAAATATTTCATTCAATCATGCTTTCATTTGATAAAATGTTCGAAATAAAACTCGTCTTAAAGTGATTAAAAATAAAGTTCATTCAGTTAAATATTTTTGCAATGTTATTGGGTAAATGAAAAACGACCATTCGCACATGCGTGATTTAAAAAAAAACGTTATTTAAACTAGCGTTACTTGATAAAGCGCTATTCGATATTTCGCAGAAAACACTAGCACCCTCAAGTTTTACCTTATGAATCTGTTCAATCTGATTCTCCTCAAACTCCCGCCTCATATACTTGGCCAGTAGCTCATAATTTCTCATACACGTGATTTTCAAACCATTTAACGTCGTACATGGCTTCTTGGTATCTCTAGCTATTTGCGAGAACATGTACAGATGCTGTGAGTCTACGTGAGGGAGGGTGGTGAGCGGTGAGTCGTAGGGCCACCTCGCTTGCACGATACACTGCATCAAAATCTGACAGGATATACAGACAGATAGCCAACCGTTCTCTGCTGATGTATCTATCATTGCCTGGGAAGTAAAAACAATATGTTCAATGATTTGCAGTTAGAACTGAATATATAAATTGTATTGCAAGTTGCATAGACAATCACAATTATGTTATTAGAAACAACGAAGGCCTGCGAGTATATTATTTTTGAAACCTAATTTTGAGTCAAGTTCTATGTTAATATTTGGTACCTGAAGAATCCTTATAGTCTGATCCAATACAGATTTAGTGTCGGTAAGGTAATCCGAGTTGGGTAATGGCAACCTCGTCAGATGCGCTTGGAGAAGCAGGAACGCTTTGACGTTGGACGAGTCTAGGGAGAGCGAGTCCACGGGCAAACGGCATAGCTGGGAGAGTTCCCTGGAAAATAATTGTTAGTTTCATTTTTTTTTTCATACGTTACAGACGACTCTAGTGGTGTACAAAATTTCATCAATCTTGAATCATGTCCAATTTTTTAGTATTTATTCAGATCAAAGAACAATGATTTAGAATAAAATTAAAACGGATATTTTTTATTCAAATTTAAATGAGATCTAACGGGAAGTATACCCTCTCAAGCAAAAAAGGAATTATCCAAATCGATTTATAAATTACAGAGTTCTGAGGTATCAAACAATAAAAAATACGAAGGAAATGAAAACTTCGTCCTTGCTAAAAAAAAAACGGTTAAAAATTAAAAATGGTAATAGAAATATCCGGAATGTCATTAATAATAATAATAAAATTTACAATGACAAGGTAGTTATAATAATATAACTTATAATTTAACACTACATAATTTATAGCACACACTCGTACTCATGTCTTAGTTCAGTTGGGATCGAAGTCGGGAATCAGGAAACTAGTCTAGGGAATCGTTAAATTACCAAGTAAGTGTTATTATAGTCATTAATAATAATTGAGTATTCAAATTACAACACTGTGAAGTCTCGTCTTAAAGGCATGGGACATCTCCAGGTTTGAATTCTAGCACCGATTTTAACCTACATTTAATTAAGTACATTTTTGTAATTGTTTATTATTTTCAATTTTAAATTATGACAATAGACATAGTATAATATCGTTTTAATTGTATGAATAAAATGCAGTTTGAGATTCAGAAGGATTTCAACAAGGCGGTTTGTATTAAAAATTAAAATTAAGATGTCATACCCCAAGGGGTAACACAAGCACCAATTAGTTTTAAACTAACCCATTAAGCACGTCCTCATTGTGTCTCACAGGCAAAGTGGCATATTCTTCGGCGTCAGACAGTATTCGCAGCAAATCATCGATTTTCAGATCACTCTTGAGGTTCGAGCTAAAATGCGCCATGGTTTTGTGTGATAGGTAATAATATGAAGCGATGCGACCCATCCATGTGCTGTAGATTGTGCGCTGGTCCTGAAATATAAATGTCATTTGCTGAACGCCTTCATGTACAACAGTTTCGCTTTGATCGAATCTAAAATGAAATAAATTTTACTTTTTAGATTACGTAATACATTCTGAAACGTTCACTCTGTACAGTTCTTAACGAGAATAACATATGCTTTTTAACATATCTACATGATTTTAAAACATTAAAAATTTTACCTCCTCAATTTCAATACAACTGGAGTTCATCAAAGATTCCAACGAATTTTGAACTAAGTTTGATAGATAATAGTTTACGTCCTGGGGTTCCAAACTTTCAAGGTTATAATAGGAAGGGTTCTTCAATAACCGCCGGAAGAAGTACGTCCATGTTAGGTAATCTAAGATATCTTGTTTTGTTTGTACTGTGCCTAAAATTATAAATATTATTGTCAGTACCATGGCGAGTGTAGGTTTGAAACTAAGTCATAGTACGCTGTCCTTATTTATGTACCTTTTTATAAACTGCTTGAACGTTAATTTGGCACGAATTATCTTATTGGTACAATTGGTAGACTTACTGGGTCGATACCCGGCTGAGTCAGATGATTGTTATTCAAATTCATTTAATCATATAAGTATTCTGTAAATACACTTAAGCACGTCATTTTTTGCTTCTACTACCGTTTCGAAAAGGTGCTTTAAAATTGAGGAGAAGAAACAGCGAAAGAAACTCCTCAGAACCTCTTTAATTTTTTTATTTGTGCGATTTAATTTCTATGATCTGTGCCACCGCAATACATAATGTGTGTTTATGACAAACCAGCGACAATCTCAGCATTCAAGTGGTCAGGCAACACGTCGAGTAGACTGGACTCCACCGGGAAGGGCTCATAGAGGAACTTCTTATAAAAGTTCTTCTTCTGGTCGTGGACTAACACAACCGCTACTCCTTCGTTGTCGTACTATTAACATAATTAATATTAATAGTTTTTTTTTTACTTATAAATAACTTAATACTTGATAATACTCAAATCTACATAAAACACCACGTAACCAATTATTGGAATGTCACAGATCCACTAATAATTCGGTTCCTAGCTTCCGTCTTGGATTTTGTCTCCTCGTTTGTCAGCTATATCTACATTAAAATGAACTATACCTGCGGTCTTCCAGCCCTTCCCATCATCTGCAACACATCGGTGATGGGCATGTCGACGTATCGTTTCTGCTTGCCATCGAAGTACTCTGTGCCCTTGATCACCACCAGATGTGCGGGGAAGTTGACACCCCATGCGAGCGTTGCCGTGCAGATTAGTACCTTACGACACGAGAATTGAAAATCAAATTCATTGAATCACTTAATTTATTGTAAATATACTTATGTATGTAATTTTTTGCTTTTACTATCGCTTCAAACAAGTGCTTCAACAGTGAGGAGAAGAAACTGCTGCTGTACTGTTATTTCCAGGTGTCCTTGTCATTAACATATTAATCTATACCATAATATCCTTTAACTTTAAGCTGTGCTTGCACCCCTAGAAAGGTCCAGTTCTAAGATAATATAAGTAACATTATGGGTCATAATCTAGGATAGTATCTATCATCCCGGAAAACGGATCCTGCAGAATATTTCAAAGCACACCGAGGGTGGTTTACTAGTTGCATATTTGTATTAGAAACTTGTGCGCACCTGTATTTTCTGATTAATAAATAACTCTTCAACCGTAGTTCGATCCTTCTCGTGCAAGCCCGCGTGATGTATGCCGATGCCGAACGCGAGCGTCAGTTTTAGATTCGATTCGCGTATATTCGACAGTATTTGTTCCATCTCCGATTCCTGCATGTGGAGCCATTGTTTAGGGTTGTCCTCCGCTGCTAAGTAAGCGATCAGATCCAGGGCTGTCAATCTGTCGAACAGACAAGTTCTGTCGTTATAGGACAACTTTATATAATCAAAATTTTGAACAAATGGCAAAATGCAAGATTTATTTTGTGAGACGAGCAGTTTTTTATGTGTTTATGTAAATAATGGAATAATGGAAACCATCGTGAAAAAGTTTGCATACCTGATAGTTCTTCAAAAATGTCTCAGAGCTGTGCGAAAACTAATAAATGGTATTTGTCCAGAGCGGTGTACTTGCGACCTTGACCCTTCTGAACTTGAGGTGAACCATAGGGGCGGCGATAAAAACCAAACGTACCTGGTCTGCCGTCTACTGGACACGAAGACGAGCGCGGGCGCACACGGCGAGTGTGTCCGGATGGCTTGGAAGGTCGGCTTGTTCATGGTCATCATTCGTGGGCAATAGTGCCGGCCGGGGTGACCCGATATGTGCACCTACAGGAATTATAATTATAATATTATCAGTTACTGCTTTGGAGGTACTTCTATAGTAATTATGTATGTTATTAAAATTTGCTACCATCCATAAATGCAATCAACCTATTCGGGTCCACCGCAATACACAGGTCTCAGGAGCGGTCATAGATTTTAAAACGAGAGATGTCTTAGTATTAATTTATTGATTTATATTTTCAATAGTTACTTGGTTCGCAAGACCTTTACAACTCACCCCTTGTACCGAGACTGGTCGCTCCTCGTAAATACGGTGATGATAAAATCCGGTCGAATCTAAAGCCTCCAAAGCAAGGAATATGTTTCTGTCTAAATTTGTGCAGTAAGTAGCCCCTATGGGCGATATATTTTTTTTCTCACCTCCAAGGGAACCGGCCGCACTGAAGGTCTGAAGTTATAAAGCCCCATTTCCCCGATGTTCAACCAATTGGCTAAGTCTTTGGCGTTGGCGAGCGCCGTGGATAGACCAATTATTCTGAGTCGTCTGGATGTGTGTGATTCGATGAAATTTGTTCTGTAAACATTTAATTTTAATTATTTTAATGTTTTATTAATGACAGTGTTGTATGACACACAAAACACATGGATGGTAGGGAAATGGAGGGGTAAACATCATGTGGTGACACTTGTCAGAGGACCAAAGCTGTCCATATCAAAAAACTACAGATCTACTCTGTTGGAGTCATAAATATTCTGTCGGTGTAAGGCGGTGACAATGAGAATGACGTCCTTTACGAAGCAACACTGATCAATTTTAATAACATGACAGTACAGTCCGTTTTACCTATTTTACGTCTCGTTTACGACTCTGAGATCGTAGCCAAAGTACGATTTTTAAGCATGAAATTTAAAAACGTCAGAAAGAGGTAAATGAGCTATTTGTTACTTAAGTCATCCCGATACAATAATGAAGTTTTTGAATTTATACATCGCTTACAAATTTCTTATATAGGGATGATATTACTGTAACATGTAATATGAACCTTAATAATACTAGTAATAAAATCCAAGTTACCTAGACACAATAACCTCGAGCACGGGTCCCCGGTCTTCGCCCAGCAAGTGTATCTCGTCAATGACAATGAGAGCGACGTCCCGCACGTAGTTCCTCGTCTGCCACGAACGACTGATGCCGTCCCATTTCTCCGGCGTTGTCACAATCACTTGGGAATTCCTTATGGCTCTGATGTCGGGTGAAACATCACCTGGACAGCAACGGATTCAAAAATCAAAATTAATTCAGTATAGAATCATTTTAAATCTTAATTTAGCTTTGTTTTAAATTTCACTTCTTGAAATTTCTGTACTAAGGAAAAGTGTTGCAAGAAATTTATGAGATTTATCTCTGATCTAACTCATAAGAATAATTAATTATATTTTGATAAATGAAATAATGTGTCTATTTGGATTTAACATTTCAAAAAATTTTACGTATCTCCTAATTATATGTCGTAATTGATTACCTGTTAGTTCAACCACTTTCTTTCCGAGTTTTTCTTCAAGACGTATCTTCCAATCTTTTATACGCTCCTTCACCAGTGCTTTAAGCGGCGCTATATATACAACCTGAAAAGAGCTTTAACATGTAAAGCCTTAACGAGAGTCATGAGGATAATTTATTGTTTTACCACGAGTAAATCTGTACTTGACAAACTTACACGTAAATTTCTGAAAAATAATGGGAACGAAGAATACAAGAGGTAGCTCATGGGAATTATTAACGTTAGGGCCTTTACCGACGCGATGTCAATGAAGGTGGAAGGGGATGATTCCGTTCTTTAACTAACTTTAGGCATTTTCTTTCGTTCACAAGCACCGGAGGTTAACTTGGACTCAAAGATATTTATCTTTCCCTTACATCTTAAAATGTCAAACCAGCGATATTTTCAGACCAGTCGAAAGTACTTAGACAAATTGACATTTATTAATGACATAAACCGGTAAAGAACCGGTCAAGTCTGAATCTGATCATCAAGGAATGTTTTCTGAAGCATTTAGACATTTAAAAACGTGAATTTTATAGACAATATAAAAAACCTGCTTTAGAAAATAGGTACACGTAACTTTTTTTTATAATGTTAGGTTCAGTAGTTTGGAAGACAAGGTTCGCCGTTTTTTGGTAAAGATAATTTACAGTTTACATCCCTAAATGAATCACCATCGCCAAACTCTAAATCCAAACTAAAATGAATCCGTTTGTTCCTCGCACACCTTACATCCCGGGTACTGGCTGAAGACTCTGAACATGGCGATCTCAGCGACAATAGTCTTCCCGGAGCCGGTGGGGGCGCCCAGCAGCACGTTGTTGTCTGTGTGGTACAGACAATGGAATATCTGCGTCTGTATGGGGTTGAAGTGCGTGAACTTGTACAGGAGCTCGTAGGACGCGTTGTTCAACGACGTTACTGGTAATGGTTGGAGTTCTAACAAGTCTGGAAAATTATGTTCGTGTCTCAACAAACTTAAAAATTCGAAATGGTTTCCTCTGATTAAGATAATTATTGTTGTCATATTATGACGTTTTTGAAAATCATCATTGTAGGAGAGACCTTGACAACCGTTCCACGGATCTGGCTAATTTTTATTATGCTATTTGTAAATTTTTATAGTATTTTTGTATGATCAAGTTAATAAAACATTATGAAGTTCAGCTCGATAGCTCTGTTCAATGAAAGATTCGTTTGGAAATCTCTTCTCGACGAACCGACTGATAAATAATGCATAATTAGTAGAGATAGAATAGAAAGAGTTTTGCTAAGCGCACTTCTGTCTTTCTTCATTAGTATTCATTCATTCATTAGTTTTCTAGATAAAAGCCGAGATACAAAGATTGGATAGAGAGATTAGTATTGAACACGGCCTGTAATTGGGTAATAGAATATAACTTAATTAAACTTATAATCACTTATTCACTTGATATGAGTACAATATCAAATGTCATAAAATAAAAATGATATTCACCTGCAAGCTATATCGTGCTATGATCATCTTCGATAACAATTCAGAGGTCATTAATATAAACAAAGTAAAGCGTCTTACATAAAAAAAATAGTATCACACCTGTGTGCGGCGGGTGCGTCTCTGGTAGTATCAAATGTTGGAAAGTCAACGGTAAAACGCTTTCAGACCCCAACCACCTGGAATTTTGCATATGTACAAATGTACTTTACTAATCGTATATCGGTCCAAACACATGTACGGTTATCATTACTTTAAGTTAATCGTACTTTATTCGATTTATTTGTCAACTAATCACTCGATTAATTAATTGCGAACGAGTTACCTTTCCGAAGTGGCTCTGATGTAGTACTGCGGTGGGAGTGGCTCCGATATTGGTATTGTTATGCCGAGCTCCTGCGGTTCTTTTGTTATCACCTATACGAAATAAATGTTCACAGGTTAGCAAATGAAAAAAAGTGGTAACTCTCTATGATGCTGATTTTCATTGCTAATAAGTTTCATTCCTTGTGGCTTTTAATCGGTACTTTCTTAGGAATCTTGATAACTTAAGTATGCTTGTCGCAACAAGACTTATTCTATCAGTCTTTCTCACGAAGAGTCAGTTATGTCTTGTTAAACGGGATTAGCTCAGTGTAAACTAGATAAGACTTGTCATGACAAGCGTACTTGGCCTACTAACTACACCAACCTCAGGTTTAAGCGTCGAGTTCGTGCGAACTTTTCTCCGAGTACCCTTCCAATACTCGTATGATGATTTTCTATAAGGAATTGATCGTACGTAGTTTACAGTACGATAAGTAATTACGTCGCTTTTGAAATGAACACGTAGACTGATCCGACACGTTGATGGCGGTTGTGTAGGCCGACATTTTTGTACGACCCTCATGTATATCCTGTACTTTGGACGATGTACATCCGTCGTAAAACCAAAACCAACCAGAAAAAACAAACGAGAGACCACGGTAAGTGGTCACTGTCGCATTTGGGACATAGGCAACACCAAAGGAGTCTGCATGACAAAGCAGACCCTGGACGAGAGTTCTTTTTACACTTTTTTGAAGAATTCCTCATAATAGCACTCCGGGAATACCTCACAAGTTACCAATTCTATTTTCTTTACTTTACTTTCAATTAACTTATATAATATTTTAAACTTTAATTTTCGGTTATGTTACAGACAAGCGTAACAAATTAGTTCTATACTAGACCTGTTTCTTGGTAATGAGGAAGTACTCGTGATAATACATGATGTCCGTGTCGGGATCTTCGACCCATATCCAGAATGCCTCCGGCGCTTTCCCGTGATACTTGTCACTCCACCTGTACAGTACAATTCATATACATTGCTTATGTCTTATTAATGTTTTTCGTAAATCTTCTTATCCATAACTAAATGACAACATTCACACAGTCGAAACCGCGTACTAGGAATCCCTGTGTTGCGGGTGGCAGTGATATACACAAATATGACATTAATATAATAATGAAATATGACAAACACCCATGACCCGAGAACAAAAATATTTATCTGTCACATAAATGTCTACCCCGGCCGGGAATGGAACCCGGGACCCCTCGCTCGGCAGGCGGGGTAACTAACTACCAACTGGGCTATAGGGTCGTCGGATATTTATAAAGTATTGGCATCGTAATTATGTTAGTTGGTCTGACATACAGTGTTTCCCAGTAATGTTTTTTTGTTAGGTTTATCCTTATAATTTTTATTCATAATGTGACTACACCGCCATCTTCCGTATCCTAACATACCTGTTAACGATAGACACGATAATGTATTGTTTAAATATTAGAATTAAGGTAATCTTCATCCAAGTAGAAGTTCAAGTATAATCAATAATAATCAATTGGGATCACTAATCATAAATGTGTGTATGTTTGTGTATATGTAAATTTTTTCTCTCTCATATTGAAGTAACTATAAAATTAACTGACAAATGGATTTCAAATTGTAACCAGAACTCAATCTTGATAAACCCCTTAGATTATCTCAACAATAACTTGACCAAAGATTACGTTGAATTTAAATGTACACACAGCCGGCCGTCAGAACCGGCAGCCGACGCGGGGTTTTAAAAAGAGACCTGAAGCAAACTTTACTCAATGTCCTTCCTACTTTTTTACTGAAATTTTTATATTTCATACGGCAAGAATGTACGCGTCGCGATAGAAATATTGTGGCAGAGTACCTGAAGTTGGGTGTTATCGTAAGTCGAATCCGCAGTACGGTCCGGGTGATGGGGTGTAGACTGGCCTCCATTTCCAGCAGGGGAAACTCATCGGCACACTTCTTCAGGACACGCGCCGTTTTCGGGTTTCGTATAAGGTCACCTAGACAGAACATCATTTAACAATTAAAGGGGTGATTTAAGTATACTTGAGTATAAATGAAACTCCCGTTCTCGTGAGGCAATGGTGCTAGTAACCTATTGTCGAAGGAAGTTCAACTCTATACGGACCACATAAGGTTCATTATGTTTCTGGGTAGGCTACCACCTTCTTAAATTTAAGCGTGCATTTTTTTAATATTTTTTCTTTCTCAGTCGGTGATTGATGTCCTGATAATACAAGTATAGGTGAGCGGATGTGATTATTTGTAATGTCTACTTATTTTATTCGAGATTTTTACCATTCTTCGAAACTCAAACCACGCTACGGCTTTAGCTAATGCCACCATGAGTAGTACCGAGAGAAAAAGCGACAATTAAGGTACACATGTTGCGACTACGCGCCGAAAATGCTGTGTGGAGTACAGTAAAATCGCGTACTGCGCACCGACTTATGTATGGTTTAGGTTCCCTATTGCGTATCTCTTTCGAACACCGATCAATTCACCACGGATTTTATCATTAAATTTAAAGGTTTGGTTCAGTAATCGCAGGAGCCAACAAACCAATGTACACTGAGCCTATTTTCTGTCATATAATATATGATGCTAGTAACCCGCCCTCAGCTTCGTGATGGAAAATTCCAAGGGAACGAATCCATTTTCCGGGACGAAAGGTATCCTAGTTTTTGACTCATAAAATGTCGTAAAAATATGTCAACAATCATCCAAATCTTCTCAGTGATTTTTTAGCGTCATACGTGTCAGACAGATAGACGGTCAAATTAAATTTATAAAATATATATTGGGCCTCTATATACATTTATAAAAATTTACCTACATTAAAATTAAAAAAAAAAAAAAAACAATGTACAGATTTGGCCCCATAAAGCTTTGTCATTTGTATACTTTAGTAATTTCTTAAGTATTACAATTATGGTAAAATACACCAATACATGCTGGTCACCAATCGATTTCAGATGGTCGTCGATAAACTTGAGCGATAAACTTGAGCAAATGAGAACTAAAGCGGATATATAGTTTGTCGAATAATGTACCCAGCTCCTTCCAGTCCATATCTCTGATCTGATCCGGCTTCAGCATGGGGTACTCTATCCGCTTGAGGATCTCGACGGGGAAGCAGTTGAACTGCCGCATGTCGCTGTAGAAGTCCCACAGCTGCAGTTCCATCATCTTCGCCATTTTGAGGTACAGTCCGGCCATATACGCGTTGTTCTTGCGGAGAGTTATTTCGAACAACGCACGAACTATGCGGACGGCGTTCTATGGAATAAAAAATAATAGTAATAATTCAATGTTCCCATTGTAAAATATATGGGCTTTTTACTTTGAAATATCAACAATTTTTAGTTATTTAAAAGGGACACGTTACATAAGGTAAGGAAAGCTAATGTTTCCATAATATGCAGTTAAGTATAATTGTATGTATGTACGTAAAATTTTGTTTTAAGTCGTGAGAGGTGGAAGCAGAAAAGAGTTTCTCTGTTTTTCATTTCTGTTTTTCGTTTCACATTTTCACTTTCAGTCCGGGTCAATTAGCAGAGCACTAAGTTTACCTACTTGATTTAGAAGCTTTAAAAATTATAAATAAAATAAAATATCCGAAACATTAACAATAGTTACTTATAAATTTATTTGTAATTTTATAAAACATTCCGTATTTGGATCATAGAATTTTACTGTAATTATACACGACGAACAACTCCGACTGACCTATATCTCGGATTATGCGATTTGTTTGAATTTTGTTGTAATTATATATATTATATAGACGCACTTGGCTAATATAGTTAAGATCGGACTGCAAGGAGGACACGTTGACTCGTCCCCTGGACAAGTATGTTTGCAGTAGTATGTTGATTTTCCAGTGTATGTCTTCTGGCGGGTCTTCGATCCGCAGTTCGCAGTACTCGTCCTTGAGGTTCCATAACTCTGTCAGCTCCTCCTTCCGTAACTAGAATCAAGATAGAACAATTGTGAAATTATCTAAAACTGGATACTGGAGCGTCTGTGAAAACTTCGATGTTCTGGAAGTCTATGAATAGCGGTGAACGCTTATCAGGCGATCGGTATCCTACCGCCAGACGGTCGGTCATCACAATTCACAAACAAAACCTTAAATGTTATGTGCTGAAGAACGGATGGGTTCAAACAACTTTCGTTTCCTTAACCGCTATACTAAAGTTGTGTCAACAATGTAAACAGCCAGTCTCAAAAACAAGACAATGTTTCTATTTATTTAGTTTTGTAAATATAATATTTAATCTTATATAACTACTCGATCCTTTTTGACAAAAAAAAACGGCAACAAGTTCACAATGCGTGTGTACGGAAACGCCTGCTTTCCGTCCCCTCGGTGACGTCATTGCGTACGTGCACACGACTTGCGTGTGGATAAGAGCGGTTGTTTACGCAACTTTAAATGAAACCTACATTTAAAAACTAAAATAATGGACCGATTTGATTGGCGGGCGCTATCATCCGCCATGTTTCCTCCTTCCCTACGTCACCCCATCCTCGGAATTAAAAAATATGGACGTCACGCGTATACGCACTAAAACATTGAAAAATGGCTAATTACGGTGTTAGTGTGCATAAAACGGATACCACAAGTCTCCAGACCCCTGACCCTGCAATAAGGTGGGTGGTAGCAGCTTTACTTACTAATCAGCGGTCACAACTGTATGTAGCCTAAAGACGAATCAAAATAGCTTACTTTAAGTTGTTGAAAATCGGAGCATCTCGTGAGCATTTCCAGCACGTAGCCCTGCGTCATCGACTTCCTCACCATGGAGTTGAACACCTCCATCGTCTCGTACGTTATGTAGTAGTGGCTGGCCGTCCGACCCAGGTCTTTGTATAGCCGAAATATAAAAAATATATTAGTATAGTAATTTCATTACAGCGCTACCTATAACATCTATAGGACAAAAACAGTGTGTCAATGTGACCACAATCGGTCGAGTCGCTCAGAACATTTTCGATCACTAACAGACGCGTTACAGATTAATTATATTTGTTTATGGTACTGAGATACTATTCCTACATTTATTTGAAGACTTGAATTGTAATCTTTCAATTTAATTTAATATTTTCAATTTTCCTTCCCCACATTGGAGTTAATAATTGTTTATCGATGTAGAATAAGACGGGCGTTCTATAGTTGTGGCAAGACCAAGAGCATTGTAATACGGCTGTTAACAAATTTTACTTGTGAACCGAAGTAAATCATATTTTCATTTACAGTAGACATTTTCATATACTTATAACAACATCTACCGGGCCAGCTGGTTACCTACAGGATGCAGTATGCACGAAATCACCTGTAACATTGAGATCCCCCGTCCGCTCATTGTACCGCAGCATATGTGTGCGGTCTAGTTGCATAGCGGCCGCTGTGATCAGCTCCCTCCGCTTGGTCTCCAGCATGGGCTCCGCTTGCACATCGTTGTAAGTCAAACCGTACACCTGGATTGCATATGATCTATGAGCGTAAGCGTAGTAAGCAGTTGTGCCATCTGAAGATTAGTGGTCACGTCAAAGACATCTTTAGAACTGAGACCTTCACTAACGCATTGCCGGACACTAGGGAAACGGTGAATGCACTCAAAGTTTGATAATCCAATTTTGCAACCAAAATACTCCTAAACAACGTTCCAAATGGGGTTCCTGAGAAGACGGAAGTAAAAAATTTTATCAGCAAAATTAGTACCGTCAGATTACATGGGACGGTATCGACCGTCAAGATAAGTGACTTACACTCATTGTTACCGACTGTTGGCCAATAGGGTTCATCACGAGCAAGGGAGGTTGGCTCGGTCTTAAAATATGTGTACAGACTCTTCTAAACCCCAAATTTTTTCTTACAAATTATTTTTTTAGAAGCATTATTTCAATGTATATTATCGGGGTGGACATTAATTATTTTAGCAGTCGTTCAAATCAAAATCTCCTCCCACTACAGTTCCTCCATTGAACATCAAATCTTCATGTCGTAAACATCCCGCGGTGAGGATGGCGCGGTTTGCGTCGTCATTCGTCATGTGCACTGCAAAGGATTGGGTTATCTTGCTCGCGTCGGTGTTCCCTAAGTATGGTGTGGGAGTCTTCAAGAGGAGAGTGAATAAGCTTTTACAAATTAGTGAGTTCAACATCTTGGACTTCATTATCACTTACAATCGGGTGGGATCAATGTCAAGTATTAACTTGTCGTATGTAAAACAAAAAACTAACCATGGGGTTGATTCTCATTCGAACGAACAGGTATGTATAGCTGAGCCATTCCACAGCTTCATCAATATTGGTCACCGTGCCGAGGGCCACCTGCCAAGTAAAAATCACTATAAACAAAACAATTTCAGATTGACTTACTTCAGGATTAGATAATTTGTGTCAACGACGTGAAGTTCTACACTATTTGACGCAAACGGATGGTGTTCATCCACCATTAGATATCCTATCAGTACAATAAGCGTTTTTATAATAGGGTTCCAAAGTTGATACGTGAGTTGCCCATTGGAACTTTTAAGCGACGGATTAAAATACAGCTTATAGCCAAAGGATATTGTAGTATAGATTAATATATTAATGACAAGGCCGCCTGAAAATAATAGTATCGAATCCAGTTCCGCACAGGTTTCATCCATCATCCATCCATCAGCCTTTGGAGGTCCACTGCTGGACATAGGCCTCCCCTAACTTGCGCCACTCTGACCGGTCCTGTGCCTTCTGAATCCAGCGGATGCCCGCTATCTTCTTCAGGTCGTCAGTCCACCTGGTCGGGGGGCGTCCTATGCTCCTTTTTCCGAGACGTGGGCGCCATTCGAGGACCTTTCTTCCCCAACGGTTATCGGTTCCTCTAACTATGTGCCCAGCCCATTGCCACTTCAGCCGGCTAATTCTCTGAGCTATGTCGGTCACCCTCGTTCGTCTACGGATTTCAGCGTTTCTTATTCGATCGCGTAGAGAAATACCGAGCATAGCTCGTTCGATAGCCCGCTGGGCGACTCTGAGCTTATGCATTAGGCCAATAGTGAAGCACCACGTCTCGGATCCATATGTTATCACTGGCAACACACACTGCTCGAACACCTTCGACTTCAGGCACTGAGGTAACTTTTTGGACGACAAGATATGACGTAGTTTCCCGAACGCAGCCCATCCGAGTTGGATTCTACGAGTGACTTCTTTCTCGAAGTTGGACTTACCCATTTGGATCACTTGTCCTAGGTAAATGTACTCGTCTACAACTTCGAGAGCAGCGCCGTCAACAACAACCGGTACGGGTGAGACATGGACATTCGACATGATTTTCGTCTTGTCCATGTTCATCTTAAGACCCACCCGTTGTGAGGCGCTGTTCAAGTCCCCGAGCATTGTATCAAGTTCTTCCAGGGAACCCGCCAGGATGACTATATCATCGGCATATCGCAGGTGTGTGATGTATTCGCCGTTGATGTTGATGCCACGTCGTTTCCACTCCATCAGCTTGAACACGTCTTCCAACGCAGCGGTGAACAGTTTTGGGGATATGACATCCCCTTGTCTGACACCTCTCTGCAGTTGGATGGGGTTCGTTGCTGTGCCGTGTACTCTGACGGACATGGTGGCAGATGAGTACAAACACTTCAACACCTCGATATACCGGTAGTCGATCTGGCACCGCTGGAGAGAATTTAGTACCGCCCAGGTCTCGATAGAATCAAAGGCTTTCTCATAGTCCACATAGGCAACACACAACGGCAGATTATACTCCTCGGTCTTTTGTATAATCACAGGTTTAAACATTGGTAATTACCATGTGTTGTTTAAAAGATATGCTGAAGAGTTACTTTCGCCGTTTCTCTCCTCATTGTTAAAGCACCTTTTGGAAACGGTAGTAGAAGCAAAAAATGATGTGTATTTAGAGAATACCTATATGATTAAATGATTTTGAATTTGAATAGGTAACACTAGATATTTAAGTACTTAGTGCACCTTAGAATAGTACTATTATATAGTAATACTATTATAAGGTGCATTAAGTACTAACCTATTATAGGGTATACTAGGTACTACTCTATGAGAACAATCAATCAAAGTGGTAGCACCTTATGTCAACATTTCTTCGACGAAAGATATGTTGAAACCGATCGATTGACAGGCAAGTGCGCGACTCGTCCTGTGAAGGATACATTTTTTCACGGGTTGTATGAGACTTTACAAATTACCTCAGCATTCAAGTTATCCGCCAACAGGTTGATAAAGTTGCTCTCAATGGGGAACTGGTTGGTCATGCACTTGAGGTAGTGGGTGAGTTTGTCGTGCGATGTGATGATGATGCCCGTGCCCGACGTATCGAACTGCGGACGGCCCGCGCGGCCGAATATTTGTAGAACGTCCAGAATGCTGAGATCCACGAACGTACCGTGACTTTGGTCGTAAATTTCTGTACCCTGTAAGGTCAAGATTTAATTGTTAGTATGTGGAAGAGATTTCGAAAAAGTATATTTTGTAAATGGCTTTAGTCGGTTATATGTTAGTGCAACATGAAAGCGAAACATTTGACGACCATGTATAAATATCGGAATTAACTTTGGGTGTACTCCGAGGCAGTGGCCTCCAAATAGAAGACAATTGATGCATTTCTCCAAGCAAGCTCAATATAAATAAATGTTTACAAATGTAGGAAAAAAATTATCTTAAGGTTTAGTTTGACCACAATAACATTTGTTAGTAATCCAAAAGCTACTCACTCGAATAATGACAGCATGTGCTGGTAAGTTGACACCCCACGCTAGAGTCGACGTACATACCAGCACTTTTATATAACCTTCGGCGAAATATTTCTCCACCATATTTCTGAAAATCAAAAAAATAATTATGTATTGTAAAATTTCATTTAAGTAAGAGCGTGACTTGTCTTGTTATTGCTAACAAATGCAGACGGGTCGTTTGATGCTAAGTGGTGACAGGCGCCCTTGACGCGTTGCTCTACAAGATAGAAGTTGATGGTTTGGATTAATTCAAGAAATGGATTCATTCAAGGATAGGTAGAGTACTTCATAACTTTTATTACCGTTACTTTTAATGTAAACTATGAAAATCTTTAAATGAAAAATTCGTGTTATTGAATAATGAGTCTACTTACTTATTGATAAGTCTCCAAATTTTCACGAGTATTAAAAAAAAATTTGAATAGGTGTGTACATGCAAAATTTAGATTATTTCCGCTAAAAGCGACTGTACTTTATATCACAGTTCTATTTTTATTAGTATCAATTCTACGACTTGTTGATACATACCTATCGCTCCTCAACATGCCGGCGTGATGACAAGCGAAGCCACAGGCGAACAACTCCCCTAGAACCTTATTGGGGCTGCTCTGTATAGACTTCTTCGCCTTCAAGAACCCACCGGAATCCTCCGGTTCAAAGTATTTCAAGTGACCCTTCTTCTGTGCGATCTCCTTCAAAACCATGGCGGTTTGGTGCGTCGCGTTACGGGCGTGGACGAATACCATCACCTGATGGCCTTTCTGCACCATGTCGGACGCTTTTTCGTAGCAAATCTCATTCATAGTATTAATCTAGGACAATGATATTTTATTGAGAAATAGGTTTCACTAGGTAGGAAGTGTCGAACTTCATCACCGCATCCTATGAACTATATGCGTATAACTATAATCGTACGAAATTTCCATGAGCTCATAGAGAAGCAGCAAGAACCTCAGAAAAAAGTTATCGATTTAATGCACATATATATATATATATCCATCCAGTAAATTTTTTATCATCTATACACGAGCCTAACGGTTACAAGTCCAAAAATTGGTACTGTATTGCTTCATTCTTAGTATTAAAACTCTGGTAGGAAGTTCTAATAACTGAAGATTTAAGTAATAACTATTGGTTTGTTTACCACCAACAAATCAAACCCACTGGGGGGAATAAGTACACAGAATAATAAAACAATTTTATAGAATGTATTATTTCAAAATGTAAACAATTAACACCTTTCCTTTTTAATTTTTATTTTAACACTTTATTTTGGTAGGGATCCAAAGGCATCATACCTTAAAAAACCAATTAACGGGACATTAATGAATTCACTAATTTACCGGTTAATACCGGTCGTAATACCGGTTCCACTAACCGCACCTAAACGATAACTAAGATAATTCGATATATAACTCACTTGTCTCAGATGGCTGCCCCCTCCACTCCCCACTTCCTTGACGCCAATGAACTGTTGCTCCAACGGCACCGGTCGGAACCGGGAGTCGAAGAAGAACAAGCCCTTGTGTGGGTTGACTCGCAGAAACCTGTCAAATGGAACAGACTTAACAATGAACATTGGGGTCAAAGCCGGTGATTTGTGTTACTTTTCATCATCACTCATACTATGTTTATTACATAATTTCAAAGAAAACTCTAAATTAAATGAAAGGCTAAATGGTGACAACAAACGTATTTCTACGTTATCAATAGAATGCTACTCGTTATACGTAATTTTCATATTCATATCATTAATACGATTAATTAATTAATAAAAGAGAATGTATAGAGATTTAATTTCATTAAGCCTTCACTAAGCAATGATCTTAAAGTTGACATCGTGAATTTTTTTGTTAATATGAATGAAATTATTGATTTTATGCAGAATATCAAAATGGAAAGATGGCTTTTATCAAAACATAAGTTTTGACGTGGCAAGTACGCTAAACTTGTATGTATGATTAAATACACTAAAAATTGTGCGAACTACTGAGAACTTCTACACGGTGTGTAATAAAAACAATGAAATAATTTGAATAAAATTAATTAACTCCGGGTACGCTTTTTAGTCGAATGGGTGACCGGTAGTAGCAAAATTTCTTGAGGTCTATCATAGCAACCGAACATATCGCCTTGAAAAAAAAAAAAAACAAAATTGAATGTCGAACAACGACTAATGGAAATAAACGGTCATATTATATATTTCACCTGGCAACATCAACGTAATTAGGCAATGTAGCGGACAGCCCCACGATGCGGATCATGTTCTGCGAGGACTCCACCTGCCGCAGCGTCCTCGCGACGACGGCCTCCACTATGGGCCCGCGGTCGCCGTGCAGCAGGTGCACTTCGTCGATGATGAGAAGCTTCACTATCGACGCCAGCTCTGTGTCCGCTGCCGACGACAATGTAACGTATTACAGTGACCCATCCTACTGCCAATTCCATTGTATTCAACAGTCCAAATATTTTGTTCAATATCAGCTATATCACCTCAATATATATTGTATAATAATATTAAAAATCTACTGCTATTATATGTGCAAAGTTCTAGAACACTCACTGGCCCCCTTCCGCGTAACGACGTCCCATTTCTCCGGCGTAGTGACTATCATCTGGGTGTTCTGCACTTCGGTTCTGGTGAGCTTCATGTCCCCGGTCAGTTCCCGCACCGCGATACCCAGCCCTTTGAGCCGCTTGCCGAAACTCTCCGTCATCTCTGAAGCCAACGCCTTCATTGGAGCTATGTAGATTATCTGTAAATCGTTGTACATAGAAATAGCATTAAAACTATTTTATACAATGAAAATAATTCAAATTACTGCTGAAATTTTACCACTTTTAATTTCCAAACGTGATTGATGTATCTTCTCTTTGAAGACAGGACTACTCGGACATGAGATTAATATATATGCATATAATACTTTAAGTGATTTTCGTAACTGCGAGTTGGAAAAAGAACCTGCTTGGGGGTTTCTTGCCGCTTCTTCTTTAGGGACTACTACGACTACTACGATGGCGTAACTTTCGAAAAGCATTTGTAAAAAAACCAACTTTGACGTTTATATGAAAACATGTTCATATCAGTGAGGATATTATGAACAAATGTCATTATTAATTAGACTTCAGTGATACTTTTGCACGAGCCATTTGTTACTTCGAACAATTTACTTACCTTGAAACTATTCTTCATGATAACATTATTCTCTATATGCTGTTTGATTTGATGCACCACAGTGAGGAGAGCGATATTAGTTTTGCCGGCGCCCGTGGGTGCGCAAATCAACAAATTCTCGTTCGTGTTGTACGCAGCTTGGAATACGACCGATTGAATCCGATTCAACTCCTTGATGTTTTCGAATGCAATTTGACCGACCTAGAAGTAAACGGGGGAAAGGTTGTTCGAAGTGATTTGAATACGATTTCGTTTTACGTTATTTTCTTATACGATTATTTTGATGTCTTAATTGTCTTTATCTGCGAAACGACGGATCCTCATGTAGAGTATACCTAAATAGGGCAACGTTTCTTTACTTAAAATAAAGGGACAGGTACATCAATTTCTCAGGACCAGCAATCCTTTGTTTAACTTTAAATAGGACTATCGTCTTATTTGTGGACTGTAAGAAACATGTTTTGTTATGACGTATCATAATGCTTTTTGTAATTACTATATTGTATAATTTAATGTTATGTCAATGTTTAAGGATCGTATCGTTCGAAAATGTGTTGGTTTTAACAACACTACACCCTATAGGACTAGGTCTGCCGTCCTATTTGCAGCGCCAAAAGCTACTAATTATCATTCAGTGTATTACATTCTTGATTGTTATAACCATTACATAACAATTGCACCGTAAGGAATATAATTAAAACCGATGTTATCAAAAAGTTTATTAGCATCGATAGTATGTTTCTGAGAATGACCTTCGATTACCGTTATGTGCTGTCTCAATCATGCGGATATGTGAGACTAAAGAGATGGTTATTTGTAGGCATTGTTGCTGGAATAGACAAAAACAGAACAGAACAGAACTGTTCGTAGAGCGATTATTTCTCACTTTTTTCGGTACTAATGCCTCAATAAGTATAATCAATAATATAAAATAGAGTACTCAATTAAAAAAAACTTTGGCAAACAGAATGCTATGGTCTAAGTCTAATTTCGATCACTTGGTGACCACTAGTATTTATTGAAATGCTGCGTGGGTTTGTCCCCTAATGCCATAAATATGCAACATTGGTTTTGCATACAGCCATGCTCCAGAACGAGGTTTCGGACGAGACTTTGTCATGGTACATATGCACCGCTTCAATTAATATTATTATATTTAACTTAAGGAGGTGAGCACAGCCTTATCTTTTCCCTCCGTCCTCTACGAACCGGTTGGGACTGAAGCTCACCTCATCCAATTGTGATATAGGCACTCGTCTGTTTCCAATCTCTAAGGGCGCCGGCTCATCTTTGGGTATGATGACTTCTTCGTATTCTTTAGTGTCCTTTCGTATGGCATTTTCTGGAAGTGCCAGCTTCATTCCTGATACAAACCCTGGAATCAGAATGTTTTTTGATTATTTTATTAAAAAATATATCGTTTGAAATATTTACTTTTCAGTTCATATTTAGAAATTGATATAAAAAGGAAACAAAATTGTCGTGGCGCGTGACGCCGTCAGACTAGATAATACGACATTATTGTTTGTTAATATAATATTATCTTTAAATTGTACACCAGAAAGTCTAAAATAACAATAATTACAGTAATAAACTCGTCAATAATTAATAGGAGTTGTATTCAATACGTCACTCACTATTAAGTAATCACTATTAAGACAAAGTTTAATTAGGAACGAAGTATTTTGTCTACAAAACATGATTTCAGCATGCAATTTTATTAATGTATCCGGGCAATCTTTGGTCCACCGAACTATTCCGTGTATTGATGTCGACTTATTTCATGAAATTTGTCGAAATACCTTATTAAAATAGCCTTACTGAATAGGAAATTTATTTCCTTTTATAAAACGATAAAATTAATTCTCACAACCGGCCGCTTGTACCGCTTGTAAGAATTTATCGATAATGAATCCTGCCTTTAATATGGCTTGCTTTATGGAGAAATTTTACCTGCAGAGCTCTTTGCGGCTAAAGATGAGTCGTAGACGTTGGGATACTGCACTTTAGTTTGGAAGTATGATATCTTTTGAAGCACTGGGTCTACATCTTTTGACAATTTCGACGTAGAAAATGGTACAACTGGCTTTGTTAGTTCTGCAATCCTGAAAGTAATGAAAATGAGCAACACGATAATTTGGCTCAATTTATTAAATCGTTACATCATCTTTATCACAGACAGTAAACTGTCCATGACCGGGTTCTATTCTCCAGGGCCACCATGCATATTGCTTCCATACATCTTCGTGAATATTATAAAGAACTAGAATTAGTAGCAGATTACTATCCTATATTTTTACAGAGTAGCTAAACGCTATTTTTAGTATACAAATAACATTGACAATAACACTGTTGTCTTATTTAGCAATAGTTATGCTTTTTACATTGAATGTACCACTGAATTGAAAAACCATGGCATAATATTCATAATACGATACCTCCGAGCTCTGATCTGTGCAATATTGAGCTCCGGTTCTTCCTCCTCTTCATCGGTCTTTTTAGCTTTAGATTTTTTTTCTTCTTTCCTCACAAGCTTAGCTAACATTTTCTCCTGCTCCGATTGTACTGATACTTGGCATAAATATTGGGGCATTTTGTTCTCTGGTAATAATGCTGCAACTAGAACGTAATTAAAATTTTACATTTTGCGAACATCTATCGAAGTATATGAACTCATCAGAATATTTACTGACGGGTTAACATTATAAGAAAAGCAAATTTTTTTTCATTCGCGAATAGCTATCGCCCAACCTTCTTGATTTATTAATATATTATGAAGCTATTATACTACATTGGGAGACGTAGATCTCTTTAAAATTTCAGAGATTTTTTAGTCGCATCACTGAGTAACTTTAACATTGGGTATTACGTAAGTAATATCAATATTTAAGTTGAGTGAATGTTATTTCTAATAAACAGCATTACCTAATATAAAATTCTCGTGTCACAGTTTTAGTTATCATACTCCTCTGAAACGGCTTGACAGATTTTGATGAAATTATATATATATATATTCAGTAGGTCTGAGAATATGAGGTTGTTATCTATTTTTTATACCCGTAAGTGATAAGGGTGGTCCACTCCAAATTTAATTTTTTAATTTTTTTATGATATCGCATTAAAAATACATACAAACCTAAATTTTCACCCTTCTACCATCAACCTCTATTTTTTTTTACAATATTTATTTATTTTTTATTAACGATATTAGTAATTCAATAATTTTCTACTGCGTTAAGGGATTGATATTGTTTTTTTAGTAAAATACTTATAATTAGCGACATATATAATTAATAATTTATA